>CM054123.1:99868079-100209444 GCA_028751855.1 Ambrosia trifida | reverse complement strand
TAATTTAGTATTGTATATATTTTATTACTTTTTGGTTGTTTTTACTATTAATTTGTTTATTTTTATATTTTTGGTAGGTGATCGCATGGAGCGGGGCTAAAACAGTACAAATTATATTCGAGACCCGAACACCTGAGTCGAGAGCACGTGGTCATAATACCATTTATAATAATAATAATAATAATAATAATAATAATAATAATAATTAAAAATGAAAGAATAGAAAATGTGTGTCACGTGGCCAAGCCCAAGGAAAAGAGACAATTGTTTTGAGGGTTTTTATTATATTAAATAGTCTTGGGGGGGCGGCGGACAATTAAAGAGAAGAGTGGGAGATCGCATATTGTTTTATCAAGGAACAGGTCGCCGATTATTGGTTTAGAAGGGAAGAGGGACACATAAGAGATTGCAATTTTTTATTTTTCTTGAAGAACACAGAAGGCAGCGATAGAAGGTTTTGAAGATTATTATTATTATTCTTGGAAGAACAAAGATCAATGAAGAACACCATGGTCATGAGTGGCTAATCCCTTTGTATTACATTGGGGATGTAGGCTTTTGATATCTAGGATTTGAACACATTGGGTATTATTCTTAAACTTTTGTTTATGTTATTGTGTGCTTGAATTAACCGTGTTAATTGGTGATTAATCTTATGCTAAACTCATTGTAGTTAATTGATCCTGTGCCAATTTCTCGTGAGATAAGCATGATTCCTTACGTTAACACAAACATAGGATTGTATGTTCTAGGTAATGAAGTATAGTTTAATCTATCTTGGATATTGATAAAACTTGATACCTAAGCCTATTGAACAATCACTCCGTTAGTGCCAATTACATTATTATTGTTTACCCAATTGTTAAAGCCCTAGTATTCAATTGCCGAATCCTTAGTGTAATCATTTTAACCCAATTGTTTACAACATCATTTTTTATTCATATAATTTCAATTTAAGTTTAATATAATAAACAAAACTTTCCAATCAAATTCTTAAAGGAACAAAGCATTGGCTTCATAATTTTTCTAGCACCTTCATAAATAATACCGTTTAATCAACTAAGCAACATCCACTAACCACACGCTCCTCTGGATTCGATACCCTACTCACCCTAGCTACCTAGGTTAATTAGGTTTTGTATGACCCGTGACGACCGGATCATCAAATGGCGCCGTTGCCGGGGAGCTAGTGCGCTTAGTGTTTAGAGTTTAGTTGATTATTGTGATTAACTGTTTAATTTGTCTTTGTTACTTCTTTTTGTTCGTTTTTACGCGTGGTGTGCTAAGTGTGCAGGTGACAGATAATGCATGCATGCCACTTGTGTAAAATCTGAAGATTGGGAATTTAGCAAGACTTGATCGTCATCATCACAATGTATTGGGAAGATGATGATAATACTTGTCCCTGTTGTGGGAGCCCATATCATTTGTGGCGAGAATGTCCAGTGGCCCGTAAGAAAATGGAAGCATTTAAAGAACGACAAGATCGTATTATTTTTGGGCTCGAAAAACCTGGAGGTTCACATTTATCTTCTTCACATCGTCAGTCACGCTATTCAAACTCCCAAGGTTATTATCAGTTAAATAACAGGTATCAAGGGAGTTCATTTAGCCAAAGGACGCAACCATATCCGAACCATGAGGAATATAATGACTATTATCTTAATCAACCTCAACCGGCATACGAAGACCCTCAAAATTCAACACATTCTAAGCTCGATGCTCTTGCGATCATCATCAAAGAATACCATGATAATATCAAAGAAATGAAGAGAGCAAATGAAGTAAGAGACAAAGCTCATGAAGCTTTGGTGATTCAAGTGGGTCAACTAGCCGAGGAATTTGCCCAATTTAAGTGTAAGCAAAACGAGTTGGCCAATGGTATTATGGTAGAGGCTGTAGGGCTGGCAAATCGTGTCCCTAACAGGTTAACAGGTCTCTGACGCGCGCGAACAAATAAGTTCTAAACATGAACACGACTCGTTTAACTCATTTATATCTCATGTTTATAACACAGTTTTATGTTTTATGTACCAAAAAAGGGAAATGAAAGATTTTTGCCTCTTAATTCTAAGTATTAAAAAAAGTCAAAAAATCAAATAGTGTACTTTTCAGTCAAACAGGTCTTATCGTGTCTTAACAGGTTACCCATTGCCAGCCCTAAGAGGCTGATATAGATGAAGATACTGCAAGTCTTTCTGAATGGTTAACCCCAACTGAAAACTTAGCATCTCATGAAGAGTTGGTGGATGAGGTGAAAGTTCCTCACAAATCGCATCCCGTGTTGATTAAGGCACCTAACAAAGAGGAGGATGAAGGTTCAAAGATGAAGAAGAGGAAGGTGAGTTGGGAGGACATTGGGCAATTTATTGTAAAACGGCCCCGCAACAAAAATGACTCGATTCTCATGCCAATAACTTGGAAGCAATTGTGGATTTGGCATGTGAACTACCGAGTGTATGTTGGAAACTCGGTAGGAAAATGTGGGATAAAACCTTCATGCTTGGACTCGATAGACAAGTTGAAAGAGAATGAACAGATTGGGGCATGGAAGGTAAACTACCGAGCATATATTGGAAACTCGGTAGGCAAATGTTCTTTAAGACCACCATGAATGAACATCAGGTACGATTCTTGTACATTTTGTATATTTTTTTTTATTTTGTTTTATTTTTCTTTTATTTTTAGTTAGTATTTTGAGTCTCTTTTGATTTCTGGGAATGCTTGCAGTTTAACTTGCAATCAGATAACTTGCCTGTACTCAATCTCCATTCAGACAAGGTAAATCTGTACACCATCGGTGTATCAGGCATCCCAGAATTTTACGTTTTTAGTTTTCTTTGAGTCTTAGTTTCAGGTTTGTCTATCGGCCGCGAATGAAATGCTATACGGTTCGATTGTGAGGAATTCCAGATACTCATACGCGCACTGCCTATATCCAGGGGAGTCTGTTCCTTTTACTGTTGTATTTTATTTTTATTTCTGCTTTATTTTATTCCTAGCTCAAATTGAGGACAATGTGTCGTTCAAGTGTGGGGGTGGGAAAACTTCGTTTTTATTTATTTTTGTGTCTTAAAAAAAATTCAAAAAAAAAAATTCAAAAAAAAAATGAAAATGTCTTGAAAATTGTTCTAAAAAAGCATTCTAATTAGACATAAAAGCAGCTTTTTCGGTACCTACCAGTTGTTTCTTGATTGTTTTGGCAGTAGATCCTTAGTCATGGTTTAATTTGTGGAAACGTAGTATGAACCGTTTTCAGCAGGTGTTTTTAATAAAAAAGTTTAGAATTGTCTGACTAGATTTAACAAGCTATTGGTAATAAATGCATGCACACATCGGTAACCCATTTCCCCACTTTTGTGAGATCTTGAGCCTACTAGATGATAGATTGACACTTATATATATATATATATATATATATATATATATATATTTCATTTGTTGAGAGTAGGCCAGATGTTTCTCTGTTGCAGAACTTGTGTGATTTGATACATGTCGAGGTTGTAGACTAGATATGCACATAAATGATAAAGGCAATTTAGGATTACCCTTTTCGTTTGATACCCGTGTATTTGTCTACGTGATTAACCTGTTTACCAACAATATTACCCTTAGTAGCCATGTTGAGCCTTTATCTATTCGTTTGTTAAACCCAAATCAGTTTCTTAAACCGACCTTTTGTGTCACCAATGTTACTTGACAATCTAAGTGTAGTTATTATGATGTTTAGTATTTATAAGCTGAAAAAAAAAATCAGTCAATTAATGAGGCCGATATACCAAAGTAGGTGATTGAAAAAAAAATAAAAGAAAAAAAAAAGAAAAAAAATAAAAAAATTGTGAGTATTATATATGTAATACGGGTTGAAAATAACCCGTTGTTTTAGTTATTGTGTTTAGTATGAATAAAAGATTGTCATGGGTCGGTACGTGTCTTCGTTTTAGCCACTTGTTAGCCAAATGTTTCCTACCTTTACCCTAAGCCCAAAACCCATAAGTCCTTTAGATATGTGCATTGCCTACAGTTGAGGTGTGATTGTCATACAAGCCTATGATAACAGAGTTGCATACTTGGTTTTTGAGTGATTAATACTAGCGCATTACATGCTAGTCCAGATATTAAACCGAGTGGAGTGAAAAATTGTGAGGGGTGTGTTGCATGAAAATAAAAACCGGAAGCATGTTAGATTTAGTCGGGTAAATTCTGTTTTAATTGAAAATCAATTTGACTTGCTGAATTAACACATCTAATGCTGATCTGTAAATGGGGTATGACTTTGGACCTTAGCTAAGGTATGATAGGGCGACTGGAGTGCTAGTCTGTGATAAAGTCTTGAGCAGAGTGTATATAATTTTTTTCGAGACGAAAAAAGATAAGTGTGGGGGTGTGATGCGCGGTTGCAGGCATCATGTTTATTTGCCAGTTTTGTATATTTTTGAGTCGTTTAGATAGTATTTTTATTAGTTTTAGGTCTGTACTCTATTATTTTAGTATTGTATATATTTTATTACTTTTTGGTTGTTTTTACTATTAATTTGTTTATTTTATATTTTTGGTAGGTGATCGCATGGAGCGGGGCTAAAACAGTACAAATTATATTCGAGACCCGAACACCTGAGTCGAGAGCACGTGGTCATAATACCATTTATAATAATAATAATAATAATAATAATAATAATAATTAAAAATGAAAGAATAGAAAATGTGTGTCACGTGGCCAAGCCCAAGGAAAAGAGACAATTGTTTTGAGGGTTTTTATTATATTAAATAGTCTTGGGGGGCGGCGGACAATTAAAGAGAAGAGTGGGAGATCGCATATTGTTTTATCAAGGAACAGGTCGCCGATTATTGGTTTAGAAGGGAAGAGGGACACATAAGAGATTGCAATTTTTTATTTTTCTTGAAGAACACAGAAGGCAGCGATAGAAGGTTTTGAAGATTATTATTATTATTCTTGGAAGAACAAAGATCAATGAAGAACACCATGGTCATGAGTGGCTAATCCCTTTGTATTACATTGGGGATGTAGGCTTTTGATATCTAGGATTTGAACACATTGGGTATTATTCTTAAACTTTTGTTTATGTTATTGTGTGCTTGAATTAACCGTGTTAATTGGTGATTAATCTTATGCTAAACTCATTGTAGTTAATTGATCCTGTGCCAATTTCTCGTGAGATAAGCATGATTCCTTACGTTAACACAAACATAGGATTGTATGTTCTAGGTAATGAAGTATAGTTTAATCTATCTTGGATATTGATAAAACTTGATACCTAAGCCTATTGAACAATCACTCCGTTAGTGCCAATTACATTATTATTGTTTACCCAATTGTTAAAGCCCTAGTATTCAATTGCCGAATCCTTAGTGTAATCATTTTAACCCAATTGTTTACAACATCATTTTTTATTCATATAATTTCAATTTAAGTTTAATATAATAAACAAAACTTTCCAATCAAATTCTTAAAGGAACAAAGCATTGGCTTCATAATTTTTCTAGCACCTTCATAAATAATACCGTTTAATCAACTAAGCAACATCCACTAACCACACGCTCCTCTGGATTCGATACCCTACTCACCCTAGCTACCTAGGTTAATTAGGTTTTGTATGACCCGTGACGACCGGATCATCAAATGGCGCCGTTGCCGGGGAGCTAGTGCGCTTAGTGTTTAGAGTTTAGTTGATTATTGTGATTAACTGTTTAATTTGTCTTTGTTACTTCTTTTTGTTCGTTTTTACGCGTGGTGTGCTAAGTGTGCAGGTGACAGATAATGCATGCATGCCACTTGTGTAAAATCTGAAGATTGGGAATTTAGCAAGACTTGATCGTCATCATCACAATGTATTGGGAAGATGATGATAATACTTGTCCCTGTTGTGGGAGCCCATATCATTTGTGGCGAGAATGTCCAGTGGCCCGTAAGAAAATGGAAGCATTTAAAGAACGACAAGATCGTATTATTTTTGGGCTCGAAAAACCTGGAGGTTCACATTTATCTTCTTCACATCGTCAGTCACGCTATTCAAACTCCCAAGGTTATTATCAGTTAAATAACAGGTATCAAGGGAGTTCATTTAGCCAAAGGACGCAACCATATCCGAACCATGAGGAATATAATGACTATTATCTTAATCAACCTCAACCGGCATACGAAGACCCTCAAAATTCAACACATTCTAAGCTCGATGCTCTTGCGATCATCATCAAAGAATACCATGATAATATCAAAGAAATGAAGAGAGCAAATGAAGTAAGAGACAAAGCTCATGAAGCTTTGGTGATTCAAGTGGGTCAACTAGCCGAGGAATTTGCCCAATTTAAGTGTAAGCAAAACGAGTTGGCCAATGGTATTATGGTAGAGGCTGTAGGGCTGGCAAATCGTGTCCCTAACAGGTTAACAGGTCTCTGACGCGCGCGAACAAATAAGTTCTAAACATGAACACGACTCGTTTAACTCATTTATATCTCATGTTTATAACACAGTTTTATGTTTTATGTACCAAAAAAGGGAAATGAAAGATTTTTGCCTCTTAATTCTAAGTATTAAAAAAAGTCAAAAAATCAAATAGTGTACTTTTCAGTCAAACAGGTCTTATCGTGTCTTAACAGGTTACCCATTGCCAGCCCTAAGAGGCTGATATAGATGAAGATACTGCAAGTCTTTCTGAATGGTTAACCCCAACTGAAAACTTAGCATCTCATGAAGAGTTGGTGGATGAGGTGAAAGTTCCTCACAAATCGCATCCCGTGTTGATTAAGGCACCTAACAAAGAGGAGGATGAAGGTTCAAAGATGAAGAAGAGGAAGGTGAGTTGGGAGGACATTGGGCAATTTATTGTAAAACGGCCCCGCAACAAAAATGACTCGATTCTCATGCCAATAACTTGGAAGCAATTGTGGATTTGGCATGTGAACTACCGAGTGTATGTTGGAAACTCGGTAGGAAAATGTGGGATAAAACCTTCATGCTTGGACTCGATAGACAAGTTGAAAGAGAATGAACAGATTGGGGCATGGAAGGTAAACTACCGAGCATATATTGGAAACTCGGTAGGCAAATGTTCTTTAAGACCACCATGAATGAACATCAGGTACGATTCTTGTACATTTTGTATATTTTTTTTTATTTTGTTTTATTTTTCTTTTATTTTTAGTTAGTATTTTGAGTCTCTTTTGATTTCTGGGAATGCTTGCAGTTTAACTTGCAATCAGATAACTTGCCTGTACTCAATCTCCATTCAGACAAGGTAAATCTGTACACCATCGGTGTATCAGGCATCCCAGAATTTTACGTTTTTAGTTTTCTTTGAGTCTTAGTTTCAGGTTTGTCTATCGGCCGCGAATGAAATGCTATACGGTTCGATTGTGAGGAATTCCAGATACTCATACGCGCACTGCCTATATCCAGGGGAGTCTGTTCCTTTTACTGTTGTATTTTATTTTTATTTCTGCTTTATTTTATTCCTAGCTCAAATTGAGGACAATGTGTCGTTCAAGTGTGGGGGTGGGAAAACTTCGTTTTTATTTATTTTTGTGTCTTAAAAAAAATTCAAAAAAAAAAATTCAAAAAAAAAAATGAAAATGTCTTGAAAATTGTTCTAAAAAAGCATTCTAATTAGACATAAAAGCAGCTTTTTCGGTACCTACCAGTTGTTTCTTGATTGTTTTGGCAGTAGATCCTTAGTCATGGTTTAATTTGTGGAAACGTAGTATGAACCGTTTTCAGCAGGTGTTTTTAATAAAAAAGTTTAGAATTGTCTGACTAGATTTAACAAGCTATTGGTAATAAATGCATGCACACATCGGTAACCCATTTCCCCACTTTTGTGAGATCTTGAGCCTACTAGATGATAGATTGACACTTATATATATATATATATATATATATATATATATATATATATATATATTTCATTTGTTGAGAGTAGGCCAGATGTTTCTCTGTTGCAGAACTTGTGTGATTTGATACATGTCGAGGTTGTAGACTAGATATGCACATAAATGATAAAGGCAATTTAGGATTACCCTTTTCGTTTGATACCCGTGTATTTGTCTACGTGATTAACCTGTTTACCAACAATATTACCCTTAGTAGCCATGTTGAGCCTTTATCTATTCGTTTGTTAAACCCAAATCAGTTTCTTAAACCGACCTTTTGTGTCACCAATGTTACTTGACAATCTAAGTGTAGTTATTATGATGTTTAGTATTTATAAGCTGAAAAAAAAAATCAGTCAATTAATGAGGCCGATATACCAAAGTAGGTGATTGAAAAAAAAATAAAAGAAAAAAAAAAGAAAAAAAATAAAAAAATTGTGAGTATTATATATGTAATACGGGTTGAAAATAACCCGTTGTTTTAGTTATTGTGTTTAGTATGAATAAAAGATTGTCATGGGTCGGTACGTGTCTTCGTTTTAGCCACTTGTTAGCCAAATGTTTCCTACCTTTACCCTAAGCCCAAAACCCATAAGTCCTTTAGATATGTGCATTGCCTACAGTTGAGGTGTGATTGTCATACAAGCCTATGATAACAGAGTTGCATACTTGGTTTTTGAGTGATTAATACTAGCGCATTACATGCTAGTCCAGATATTAAACCGAGTGGAGTGAAAAATTGTGAGGGGTGTGTTGCATGAAAATAAAAACCGGAAGCATGTTAGATTTAGTCGGGTAAATTCTGTTTTAATTGAAAATCAATTTGACTTGCTGAATTAACACATCTAATGCTGATCTGTAAATGGGGTATGACTTTGGACCTTAGCTAAGGTATGATAGGGCGACTGGAGTGCTAGTCTGTGATAAAGTCTTGAGCAGAGTGTATATAATTTTTTTCGAGACGAAAAAAGATAAGTGTGGGGGTGTGATGCGCGGTTGCAGGCATCATGTTTATTTGCCAGTTTTGTATATTTTTGAGTCGTTTAGATAGTATTTTTATTAGTTTTAGGTCTGTACTCTATTATTTTAGTATTGTATATATTTTATTACTTTTTGGTTGTTTTTACTATTAATTTGTTTATTTTATATTTTTGGTAGGTGATCGCATGGAGCGGGGCTAAAACAGTACAAATTATATTCGAGACCCGAACACCTGAGTCGAGAGCACGTGGTCATAATACCATTTATAATAATAATAATAATAATAATAATAATAATAATAATAATTAAAAATGAAAGAATAGAAAATGTGTGTCACGTGGCCAAGCCCAAGGAAAAGAGACAATTGTTTTGAGGGTTTTTATTATATTAAATAGTCTTGGGGGGCGGCGGACAATTAAAGAGAAGAGTGGGAGATCGCATATTGTTTTATCAAGGAACAGGTCGCCGATTATTGGTTTAGAAGGGAAGAGGGACACATAAGAGATTGCAATTTTTTATTTTTCTTGAAGAACACAGAAGGCAGCGATAGAAGGTTTTGAAGATTATTATTATTATTCTTGGAAGAACAAAGATCAATGAAGAACACCATGGTCATGAGTGGCTAATCCCTTTGTATTACATTGGGGATGTAGGCTTTTGATATCTAGGATTTGAACACATTGGGTATTATTCTTAAACTTTTGTTTATGTTATTGTGTGCTTGAATTAACCGTGTTAATTGGTGATTAATCTTATGCTAAACTCATTGTAGTTAATTGATCCTGTGCCAATTTCTCGTGAGATAAGCATGATTCCTTACGTTAACACAAACATAGGATTGTATGTTCTAGGTAATGAAGTATAGTTTAATCTATCTTGGATATTGATAAAACTTGATACCTAAGCCTATTGAACAATCACTCCGTTAGTGCCAATTACATTATTATTGTTTACCCAATTGTTAAAGCCCTAGTATTCAATTGCCGAATCCTTAGTGTAATCATTTTAACCCAATTGTTTACAACATCATTTTTTATTCATATAATTTCAATTTAAGTTTAATATAATAAACAAAACTTTCCAATCAAATTCTTAAAGGAACAAAGCATTGGCTTCATAATTTTTCTAGCACCTTCATAAATAATACCGTTTAATCAACTAAGCAACATCCACTAACCACACGCTCCTCTGGATTCGATACCCTACTCACCCTAGCTACCTAGGTTAATTAGGTTTTGTATGACCCGTGACGACCGGATCATCAAATGGCGCCGTTGCCGGGGAGCTAGTGCGCTTAGTGTTTAGAGTTTAGTTGATTATTGTGATTAACTGTTTAATTTGTCTTTGTTACTTCTTTTTGTTCGTTTTTACGCGTGGTGTGCTAAGTGTGCAGGTGACAGATAATGCATGCATGCCACTTGTGTAAAATCTGAAGATTGGGAATTTAGCAAGACTTGATCGTCATCATCACAATGTATTGGGAAGATGATGATAATACTTGTCCCTGTTGTGGGAGCCCATATCATTTGTGGCGAGAATGTCCAGTGGCCCGTAAGAAAATGGAAGCATTTAAAGAACGACAAGATCGTATTATTTTTGGGCTCGAAAAACCTGGAGGTTCACATTTATCTTCTTCACATCGTCAGTCACGCTATTCAAACTCCCAAGGTTATTATCAGTTAAATAACAGGTATCAAGGGAGTTCATTTAGCCAAAGGACGCAACCATATCCGAACCATGAGGAATATAATGACTATTATCTTAATCAACCTCAACCGGCATACGAAGACCCTCAAAATTCAACACATTCTAAGCTCGATGCTCTTGCGATCATCATCAAAGAATACCATGATAATATCAAAGAAATGAAGAGAGCAAATGAAGTAAGAGACAAAGCTCATGAAGCTTTGGTGATTCAAGTGGGTCAACTAGCCGAGGAATTTGCCCAATTTAAGTGTAAGCAAAACGAGTTGGCCAATGGTATTATGGTAGAGGCTGTAGGGCTGGCAAATCGTGTCCCTAACAGGTTAACAGGTCTCTGACGCGCGCGAACAAATAAGTTCTAAACATGAACACGACTCGTTTAACTCATTTATATCTCATGTTTATAACACAGTTTTATGTTTTATGTACCAAAAAAGGGAAATGAAAGATTTTTGCCTCTTAATTCTAAGTATTAAAAAAAGTCAAAAAATCAAATAGTGTACTTTTCAGTCAAACAGGTCTTATCGTGTCTTAACAGGTTACCCATTGCCAGCCCTAAGAGGCTGATATAGATGAAGATACTGCAAGTCTTTCTGAATGGTTAACCCCAACTGAAAACTTAGCATCTCATGAAGAGTTGGTGGATGAGGTGAAAGTTCCTCACAAATCGCATCCCGTGTTGATTAAGGCACCTAACAAAGAGGAGGATGAAGGTTCAAAGATGAAGAAGAGGAAGGTGAGTTGGGAGGACATTGGGCAATTTATTGTAAAACGGCCCCGCAACAAAAATGACTCGATTCTCATGCCAATAACTTGGAAGCAATTGTGGATTTGGCATGTGAACTACCGAGTGTATGTTGGAAACTCGGTAGGAAAATGTGGGATAAAACCTTCATGCTTGGACTCGATAGACAAGTTGAAAGAGAATGAACAGATTGGGGCATGGAAGGTAAACTACCGAGCATATATTGGAAACTCGGTAGGCAAATGTTCTTTAAGACCACCATGAATGAACATCAGGTACGATTCTTGTACATTTTGTATATTTTTTTTTATTTTGTTTTATTTTTCTTTTATTTTTAGTTAGTATTTTGAGTCTCTTTTGATTTCTGGGAATGCTTGCAGTTTAACTTGCAATCAGATAACTTGCCTGTACTCAATCTCCATTCAGACAAGGTAAATCTGTACACCATCGGTGTATCAGGCATCCCAGAATTTTACGTTTTTAGTTTTCTTTGAGTCTTAGTTTCAGGTTTGTCTATCGGCCGCGAATGAAATGCTATACGGTTCGATTGTGAGGAATTCCAGATACTCATACGCGCACTGCCTATATCCAGGGGAGTCTGTTCCTTTTACTGTTGTATTTTATTTTTATTTCTGCTTTATTTTATTCCTAGCTCAAATTGAGGACAATGTGTCGTTCAAGTGTGGGGGTGGGAAAACTTCGTTTTTATTTATTTTTGTGTCTTAAAAAAAATTCAAAAAAAAAAATTCAAAAAAAAAAATGAAAATGTCTTGAAAATTGTTCTAAAAAAGCATTCTAATTAGACATAAAAGCAGCTTTTTCGGTACCTACCAGTTGTTTCTTGATTGTTTTGGCAGTAGATCCTTAGTCATGGTTTAATTTGTGGAAACGTAGTATGAACCGTTTTCAGCAGGTGTTTTTAATAAAAAAGTTTAGAATTGTCTGACTAGATTTAACAAGCTATTGGTAATAAATGCATGCACACATCGGTAACCCATTTCCCCACTTTTGTGAGATCTTGAGCCTACTAGATGATAGATTGACACTTATATATATATATATATATATATATATATATATATATATATATATATTTCATTTGTTGAGAGTAGGCCAGATGTTTCTCTGTTGCAGAACTTGTGTGATTTGATACATGTCGAGGTTGTAGACTAGATATGCACATAAATGATAAAGGCAATTTAGGATTACCCTTTTCGTTTGATACCCGTGTATTTGTCTACGTGATTAACCTGTTTACCAACAATATTACCCTTAGTAGCCATGTTGAGCCTTTATCTATTCGTTTGTTAAACCCAAATCAGTTTCTTAAACCGACCTTTTGTGTCACCAATGTTACTTGACAATCTAAGTGTAGTTATTATGATGTTTAGTATTTATAAGCTGAAAAAAAAAATCAGTCAATTAATGAGGCCGATATACCAAAGTAGGTGATTGAAAAAAAAATAAAAGAAAAAAAAAAGAAAAAAAATAAAAAAATTGTGAGTATTATATATGTAATACGGGTTGAAAATAACCCGTTGTTTTAGTTATTGTGTTTAGTATGAATAAAAGATTGTCATGGGTCGGTACGTGTCTTCGTTTTAGCCACTTGTTAGCCAAATGTTTCCTACCTTTACCCTAAGCCCAAAACCCATAAGTCCTTTAGATATGTGCATTGCCTACAGTTGAGGTGTGATTGTCATACAAGCCTATGATAACAGAGTTGCATACTTGGTTTTTGAGTGATTAATACTAGCGCATTACATGCTAGTCCAGATATTAAACCGAGTGGAGTGAAAAATTGTGAGGGGTGTGTTGCATGAAAATAAAAACCGGAAGCATGTTAGATTTAGTCGGGTAAATTCTGTTTTAATTGAAAATCAATTTGACTTGCTGAATTAACACATCTAATGCTGATCTGTAAATGGGGTATGACTTTGGACCTTAGCTAAGGTATGATAGGGCGACTGGAGTGCTAGTCTGTGATAAAGTCTTGAGCAGAGTGTATATAATTTTTTTCGAGACGAAAAAAGATAAGTGTGGGGGTGTGATGCGCGGTTGCAGGCATCATGTTTATTTGCCAGTTTTGTATATTTTTGAGTCGTTTAGATAGTATTTTTATTAGTTTTAGGTCTGTACTCTATTATTTTAGTATTGTATATATTTTATTACTTTTTGGTTGTTTTTACTATTAATTTGTTTATTTTATATTTTTGGTAGGTGATCGCATGGAGCGGGGCTAAAACAGTACAAATTATATTCGAGACCCGAACACCTGAGTCGAGAGCACGTGGTCATAATACCATTTATAATAATAATAATAATAATAATAATAATAATTAAAAATGAAAGAATAGAAAATGTGTGTCACGTGGCCAAGCCCAAGGAAAAGAGACAATTGTTTTGAGGGTTTTTATTATATTAAATAGTCTTGGGGGGCGGCGGACAATTAAAGAGAAGAGTGGGAGATCGCATATTGTTTTATCAAGGAACAGGTCGCCGATTATTGGTTTAGAAGGGAAGAGGGACACATAAGAGATTGCAATTTTTTATTTTTCTTGAAGAACACAGAAGGCAGCGATAGAAGGTTTTGAAGATTATTATTATTATTCTTGGAAGAACAAAGATCAATGAAGAACACCATGGTCATGAGTGGCTAATCCCTTTGTATTACATTGGGGATGTAGGCTTTTGATATCTAGGATTTGAACACATTGGGTATTATTCTTAAACTTTTGTTTATGTTATTGTGTGCTTGAATTAACCGTGTTAATTGGTGATTAATCTTATGCTAAACTCATTGTAGTTAATTGATCCTGTGCCAATTTCTCGTGAGATAAGCATGATTCCTTACGTTAACACAAACATAGGATTGTATGTTCTAGGTAATGAAGTATAGTTTAATCTATCTTGGATATTGATAAAACTTGATACCTAAGCCTATTGAACAATCACTCCGTTAGTGCCAATTACATTATTATTGTTTACCCAATTGTTAAAGCCCTAGTATTCAATTGCCGAATCCTTAGTGTAATCATTTTAACCCAATTGTTTACAACATCATTTTTTATTCATATAATTTCAATTTAAGTTTAATATAATAAACAAAACTTTCCAATCAAATTCTTAAAGGAACAAAGCATTGGCTTCATAATTTTTCTAGCACCTTCATAAATAATACCGTTTAATCAACTAAGCAACATCCACTAACCACACGCTCCTCTGGATTCGATACCCTACTCACCCTAGCTACCTAGGTTAATTAGGTTTTGTATGACCCGTGACGACCAGATCATCAGTCTCTATCCGTGGAATTCAAATGTTTTCGTGTCTTAAGACAAGGGGATCTGATCTCACCGTTTTTATTTGTTCTTGTTATAGAAGCATTCTCTGGATTCAAGAGTAAGGCGTGTGAAGTGGGATTGTTTCACGGACTCAATTGTAGGAATGCGGGTTTGGTATTGTCACATCTAATGTACGCCGATGATGTGATCTTTCTTAGTGAGTGGAATATGACAAACTTGAAGAACTTAAGGCGATTACTTAGGTCCTTTCATTTGGTGTCGGGGGTTGGGCGTAAATATGGAAAAGTGCCACTTGTTTGATTTAAGCGTGGGCGAACAGGAAGTATCAGCAATGGCTGACTTTCTTCGGGTCAAGGTGGGTGCATTTCCATTTAAATATCTTGGTCTTCAAGTTGGTGTAAGAGTTGTGCTTCTTAAATCGGTTTTGAATTCGCTTCCTACGTACTGCTTTTCATTATATAGGGCACCGGAAAAGGTGCTCGATGCTCTGGACCGTTTGAGAAGAGTCTTTTTTAGGGTGGTTCGGACGAGAAAGCAAAGATGAAATAGGTCAAATGGGATAGTGTGATTGCACCGGCAGAGTATAGTGGGTTGGGTTTTGGGTCTCTCAAGGATGCGAACTTAGCGTTACTTTCAAAGTGCCGGTGGAGGTTCAAGAGAGAGAAGAATAACCTTTGGTGGAAGGCTATTTGGTCCATTCACAACAGTTCAAGAGGGTGGAGCTTTGTTCCTGTCAACATGTCATTACCGGGGCCTTGGAAACATATTAGGAAGTCGGTAGCTGAAGTGCGTCGGGTGGACATCGATATTTCAATCTTCATGGCTGGGAAATTGGGCGGGGGGTTGGATAAAGGGTTTTGGGTTGACATATGGGTTAGGGATGTTGCTTTGCATTTGGGATTTCCTAATCTGTTTCCGATTGAGAAATAAAAAATGTGTAGCGTTTCAGATAGGGTGGGTTTCGAAGCCACTAGGATTGGAAGCGGCCAATTATGGATGGCATCGAAGCCACTGAGCTGCGGCAACTACAAGGATTGATCGGATCAATCGTTTTAACATCCACAAGAGACGAATGGGTTTGGACTCTAAATGGGTTGGGTTTATACTCGGTGGCTAGTCTCAAAGAAGGTCTTGCGGCGATGCGGTATAATAGGCCGGATTACATATGCAAGAAGAATTCTTGGGTTCCTAAGAAAGTGGAAGTATTAGCGTAGAGAGCAAACCTGGACAGGCTTTCGACATTATCTGCATTAGCAAGGCGAAATATACATTTTGGGTCTTTAATGTGTCCATTTTGTGGGGATTGCATTGAGTCTGTGGATCATGTTTTTATCAGTTGCAGTCTAGCACAATCTGTTTGGCAGCTAGTCGAGCAATGGTGCAGGCTTAAGCCGGTGTACATGTTCAGCATCAGAGACATTTTGGAACTTGCTACATTCGAGGACGGGTCTGCAAAGAAGAAATGAGCAATTCATGCGATTTGTTAAACGACAATGTGGTGCA
The DNA here is from genome assembly GCA_028751855.1 of Ambrosia trifida. Classification (NCBI taxonomy): domain Eukaryota; kingdom Viridiplantae; phylum Streptophyta; class Magnoliopsida; order Asterales; family Asteraceae; genus Ambrosia; species Ambrosia trifida. The sequence goes on along the minus strand of CM054123.1, from coordinate 100,193,319 downwards.
TTTGGAGAGCGAGGAACGAAGCTGTCTTCTACCAACATCAATTCTCTATTACTCAACTTCTTGGCGGGATCAAGAGCCGAAGTCTATTTTTGATCAAAAGTCGATCAAAACAGCAGCTATTGGATATGGAAGTTTGGAGGGGGTTCCATTTACATAAAGTAGGTTGTACATTGGTGTTTGGCTAGTTTTCTGCTAGCCACTTGGTTTGAATAAAAAAAAAATTGTTGATCGTTAAAAAAAACGTCTATCACTAAACACTTATTTTTATATAAAGCCCTATATTTTATTTATTGATATTTTATTACACAAAACTTTCGTAAAATTGTCGCACTACACATGGTATTAGCGGAATTTAACTTAAAAATAAATCCAACTTAACTTTATTAAACTTTAACCCTATTTTAACTTTAACGAGCCAATCTTAATAATATTTGGATTCACACAAACTAAGCTCAAGTTCATAACCACAGATTCTCACTAAATAAAGTTACATCAACTTTTATATTAAAATATAAAATTATTAAGATTTGAATTAATAAATAAATATTCCTTTTTAAATTAAAAAAAACTTATTATATAGCACAAAGTGTAGAAAAAGGCAAAAGAGAAAGAGCCCCCACCCACAAACATCCAAATCCTTTTCAGACACACTCTCTCTCTCTCTCTTTACTCTCTCTCTCTCTCTATCTCTTCTGTGCACGAATCCTTTCCCTTTCCATCTTAAAATCCATTCATACATCATCACACCTTTCTCATGAAGATCTTCTGAATCTCCAAACCATGCAACCCGTGAATCTCATTCTCCTCTTCTTTTTTACCTCTTTTCATTTTCACCCATCCTTTTCAGGCTTACTCTCTCAGCCTGTTAAACCCCCAGACTCCTCCTCTCCCAACACCGTCCCCTCTTTTCCCGTCCAAACAGCGGCTCCATCCTGCCGCCTCGATCTCTCCGCCGAACTCTTTGGCGGAGTTAACGCAGCCTGCGGCAGTAACCTCGACTGGAGTCGCTGCTGCCCCGTTCTCGCCGCGTGGCTGTTCGCAGCGCACGCCCGAGCTTCATTGGAGGTTAACCTGCTAAACTCTTCCTCTTCATCGTCGTCGTCATCACCGGCATCGATTGATACCATGCCGGTGATGCCTGATGACTCTCAGAAATGTGTGAACTCTTTGCAAAGCTCCTTGCTGAAACGGAATATCCACATTCCTCAACCTAACGCTTCGTGCGACGCCGTTTTGTGCTTTTGTGGTATCCGACTTCATCACATTAGCTCGCTTAGCTGTCCTGCTGCGTTTAACCTAACGTCGGCGTCTCGTAACGCGACGCCGACTGCTGCGGTTAAAAATTTAGAAAAGAACTGTAGGAACTCCTCTTATTCTGGCTGCACCAAATGCCTGACTGCCTTGGATAAGGTATGTTAACCGTTTTTTGTGTATACTTTAGACGGAGAGCATTCACATCAGCACCTCTGTATTGTTACTCTCTAAAAAATAATTAAAAATCATTTTTTTTATTTGTCAATGTTTTAATAACCTTTCATATTTTTTATTTTGCTTTATTATTTTTTTCGGTTTATTCGCTCAAAACGCTGTTTTAAATTTGTCCTTTTGTCTTTTTATTTATGGAATGAAAATATTGTTTCAAAAAATCGAAGATGAATATTAACATATCAAGATAGAGAGTGAATTTGCTTTCACTATATATTTTCTTAAGATAAAAAGTAAACAAAACAGTATGTATATGGTTAAATGAACGTAAATTCTATTTTTTTTTTATATTAAATATGTATGTATTTGTTGATGTAGCTAAACAGTGAGGGCAAAAATGGAACAATAAAAGATGACCGGAGGAGTAAGATGTTGAATCTAGACTGTCAGCTGATGGGATTGACGTGGCTGTTAGCACGTAACAAGACGGCGTACATACCGACGGTTTCTGCTGTATTGCGCGCCATCATGTACAGTGCGCACCCCCATGGGTCTAAGTGTAGCCCGGACCAGGAGAATATGCCGTTGGCTGTCGACTCGTTGCAGTTGGATAAATCGGAGTCCTCATCTGCGTCGTTGTCAACGTCTTCATCATCATGTTGGTCACGTGGTTTTGTTGTTGTATTGACGATATTGCCCCTGGTAGTTTTTGTCTGATTGGTTCTGTGGAATGCATGTTTTGGTTGATATGGTTTTTTTTTGTATCAGAGTAGGGGTCACGTGATGGAGTTGGTAAACTTGGTACGGGGAGGGTGTTTTGGTCTTTTGATTCTATTGTGTATATAATCTTAACTTCATGATCTTCCCTTTGTTTAATGGAGAGAGATGATGTTAACGTAGGAAACAATCTCAGCCATTGAATTAACAAGATGGTTGGATGCATATTAAAAACTCTAATTATAATTGGGTTAAATTAACCAATTGTAAATTATGAAAAACCGTCTAATTTTTTTAAAATCGTAATAGCAAAAATCAATCGAAAACAAAAATTTTCAACAATTGAAATCAATTAAACCAATCTGAATTATTACACAATCAAAACAACAAAAATCATTCGACTACAAATGAACAAAAACGAAAAAATTAGAAAAGCAGAGATTTACACTGAGACGATTACGAAAAAACATACAATTATGAATAAACGCTCATAATAGTTGTCAAATACTTTCGATGTTGTTTCATTAAGTATGATTAAGCATAAATAATAGGTTAAAAAACGTGTGGGTTCAAGGGCAAGACCAAGGAGTTTAAGAGACTACCGATTAGAAGAGCCGAGCCTTTAAACGTTAGTATAATAAACAAGGGGTTGAAAAAGGTACGAGTGAGTTCGTAGTCTTTTTGAGTGAAAGTATTGGTGAATATCGGATGCGAACAAAAGGAGAAGGAGCTCCCCCTTTTGTAGTACCTCGATGTCACACTTTCTTAGCCCATTCTCTACCCTTGATGGGGCCCGACCCAGGTAGATGTGTCTCTAAGTTTTCGGTCCAAGTCCCTAAGCCCAATGGTGCAAGTGGGTTTTGGTAAAATGAGAAAGTAAAGTAAAGGGGGATGTTACCGTCCTGACGATAGTACACGTGGCGTCCGCTGAGTGGACGCTGGTGGGCGATGGACACGTGGCGTCCGCCTACTAATGATTTCCTTCTCTGTCTTTGCATTAAATGCGATGACTATAAATAGGGCTTCTTCAATCGTTTATCCTTTTTATCTTCTTCAAAATTCCGAAGAGCTTGCCGAAGAATCTTCGTGACTCGAAGAAGTGTTTCTTCTTCTTGAAGAAAGAGGCGATACCGGCTGAGATGGCATGGTTATAGCTTCGTGCCGGATAGAAGCCGCCATCTTTTGAGGTGATGAAGGATTTCCAGGAGGAGGAGTAGTTCCAGGCGTTGTGTGCTCATCCGACTCGGTTGGATGATTTGGATAAGGTGGATGAGGGAATCCTTCGCATGTTGGGGATTAGTCGTCTGGGGGTTAGGGAAGTATATGATGTAGCTCCAGTGAGCGACGATGGGCCGCTGTCAGTTGAAGGTAAGTCTACCTGTCTTTTATTTTGTTTATTTTGATTGCCATGCATGTTGACGTATGTGCCTCTCTTGTAGGTGAGCGTCTGTTTGATGTTTTTGCTGCTCGTGGGTGTCACACAACTTTTGTTGCGGTTCATGAGGGAGGGGTGTCAACCATTGAGCAGCTAAAGGTTAATTTCCTGTTCCCGGCGCAGATGGAAGGTGTGCCTCCTAGTCTTGTAGTTGGTTTCCTTATCAACCCCAAGCCGTTGTCCGTACGCATGACGGCTGGGGTTGATTATGTTTTTATGTCCGATGATGAGTCTAGTGGATCATCATCTAGTCTAATTCCTCGTGCGCGTCGCACTGCAGGTGGTGGATCTAGCGCATCTGCGACGGCGCCCCAGGGTGGAGGTTTGACTGGCGGGATCAGAAATGTTGAAGGAACGACCAGTGAAGGTGAGTACCTTAACATGTTCTGTATGTTTGTTTTTGTTGCTTTTGTCTTGTAAACTGAGCTTGTTGTTTTGCTATAAGTCATAAGCGCAAGTTGTCGAAGACTGTGTAACAAGATGAACCTGAGGGTTCATCTACAAAGAGGATGGCTATGGGTGGCGGTGCTGTTGATCCGCCTGAGGGTTTGGAACTTGATCCTCTGCCAGTTCGTGAGCCTTTTTACCAGAGGGCTTTGAGGAAGATCTGTGGTAAGTGATTTGTAGTGTCGTTGAGTCTTTGTAGTATTTTTGTTGAGTGCTGAACGCTTCTATTTTTTTTTTTATTGTAGGCTCCATTCCTCCTTCTGTGAAACAACTTCAGGAAGAGAGAAAAAAGAAACTTCAGGATGAGGAGAGGAGCAAAGCTGAAGCTGCGCTAAACCTGGAGGCGCCGCAAAAGTTAGAGGAAAAAAGCGTGCCGCTGAGGCCGCTTTAAAAAAGAAGGAAGAAGAATCTCGCACCCTTGAGGCCTAGCTTCAGCGGAAGCGGGCCGAGGACGTCCGCTTGGCCGTCCTTGCTGCGAAAGAGAGAGAGAGGAAGAAGAGCAGCATCAGCAGGATTTGCTGAAGCAACATAAGGCTCTGGTGAAGATTAAGAGGGAGCATGCAAAGGGTGTGATTGCTCAGGGTGGTGGTGGCTCGCAAACCGAGCCTTTAATTGTTGATCTTGATGAAAGGGACGTGCAAGACACGTCGCCTGTTAGGGGTGAGGAAGGCGGTGTTGCTGGGTTGAAGTTGAAAAAGATTGAATGTGGTGGAGCGTCATCATGTGCTCCAGCTTTTAAATTGGATGCTCCGGTCTATACGCCGAAGTGGCGTATTACGGAAACTTGTCGGTTCCTCAGTCCCTTCGTGGCTGAGGAATTTGTTGATTTTGCATTGCCGCCGGCGGAACGTAGCCATCAGCGCGTCAGGATCGAGGCACTTTTCTGTTTGAGTTGTGCTCGAACCTGAAGCAGGCGTTGGGTAATTTGTATGGCATCCGCCGGGCGGAGGAAGGCTTTGTTGAGGAGCAGACGACCGTGTCGAATGAAGCGGAGCGTCTGGCTCGGGAGAAGGAGGTGTTTGAGACCGATCGGATGCGGCTGGTGGACCAAATCCGGAAGTTAGAGTTGGATGTGCGTCAAAAATATATCGACGCGGCCACGAAGCAAAAGGCCTGGGAGCAATCCACTACAACTATAAATAAGGAGCTTGAGCGCCGCCGTCTGGCGGTGCAGAAAGCTGAGCTTGCCTTGTCTGAGCAGAAAAAGGTTGAAGCGGCCAAGGTGAAGGAGTTAGAGGAGATGTCCTCGAAGTATGCCACCGCCCTTGCTGACCTGAAGGCAAAGGATGATGATGTTGTGAGGGTGACTGCTCGGGTGTCCGAGGTGGAAGGGCAGATTAGTGCCCTTTTGAAGGAGAATGAGGCCTGGTCCATCGAGGAGGCTGTTATGTTGGAGGTGAAGAAGGCTTTTGATGAGAAGGTCGTATGGATGATGTCTGACGGCGTCGCCGCGGTATGTCATCTATCTTTAATAGTTGTATTTCTTTGAAGTTTTGGATTTTTGTTTATCTCATAACTTTAACTTTGTTGCAGATCTTTAATCAGTGTTGGAATGAGCCGAAGATGGGCAACCAGGTAGTGGAGATAGTGGAGTTGGCGCGCGTTGCTGGTTTGCGCGCCGGTTGGTTAGAAGGGTACCTGGCGGCCAAGGATGGAGCCCCTATTGAAGAAAATCCCTTTCAAGATATAAATACGGAGGATGTGCTGATGGACTAGCTGAAGAAGTTGGAGCAGATGCAGTTCCCCGTTTTGCAAACAGTTGGGAAGTGCCTAGCGGATGAAGATCTTATTGGGCGGTTCCGGCAGTGGGTACAGGAGTCTGATCGCGTTGGACGCGAGAAGGCTGAGAAGGCAGCTGCTGACAAGGCTGCGGCCAAAACTGCCAAGGCTGCTGGGTTGGGTAGTTCGGGGACGGCGCATGAGCCTCCCCAGTAGGGTTTATATGTACCTTTGTTTTGAAACTGTTTGTAAATGTACATTTTGGTTTGGATGATAATGAAGCTTTTTTTCTTTGCTCATGTGTATCTTGTAGTTTAGGCTTCTTGTTGTGTTGACATGGATTTCTTATTTTTTCGAAGGCAGGCGGGCGTCCGATATGAAAAGTTAATTAACTTCATCTGGGGCGGCCGTGGTGCTTCTAAAATAAAGAGGTCATGTTTTTTAGAAGGAAAATGGGCGTCCGATATGAAGAGTTAATTAGCTACATATGGGGCGGCCGCGGTGCTTCTAATATAAAGAAGTCATGGTTTTTAGAAGGCAAGTGGGCGTCCGATATGAAGAGTTTAATTAGCTTCATATGGGGCGGCCGCGGTGCTTCTAACATAAAGAAGTCATGTTTTTTAGAAGGCAAGTGGGCGTCCGATATGAAGAGTTAATTAGCTTCATATGGGGCGGCTGTGTTGCTTTGCTACTTTGAACAAGTGTTTATATGAAACATGGGAAGTTTTTATAAATAACAGGGGCGCAATTGCGCTACATTCCATGATCTAGCTATGGGCGTGCCGTCGAGCCTCTCTAGTGTGTATGCCCCTTTTCCCAGTACTTGTTGAACCTTGTAAGGACCTTCCCAATTGGGTGCTAATTTTCCTGGGCGCTCGGAATGAGACGCGTGATTGTCTCTTAGGATGTAGTCCCCAATGTCGAATGCGCAGGCTTTAACTTTGGAGTTGTAATAGCGCTCCAGTTGTTTCTTGTAGTTTGCCTCGCGTATAGCAATCGTTTCTCGTCTTTCGTCCAAGAGGTCTAAGTTGAGGCGCAGTTCTGTATCATTATCTGTTTGCGCCATGTTGAGGACCCTTGGTGATGGAAAGCTTATCTCGGCGGGGATTACGGTTTTAGAGCCGTAAGTTAGGCTGAACGGTGTTTCACCCATGCTGGTCTTTGTGAGGGTGCGGTGCGCCCATAAGACATGCGGGAGTTCATCGACCCAACCTATTCGTTTCGAACCTAGGCATGTTTTGATTCCTTCAACCAGTGATCTGTTGATGCGTCCTACTTGTCCGTTTCCTTGGGGGTGTGCGACGGACGTGAAGATTTGGTTGACGCCCATTTGTGTTAACCATGTCTTGATTTTGTTGTCGACGAACTGGGTGTCGTTATCCGTCATGATTTCCATGGGTAATCCGAAGCGGCAAATGATGAATTCCCAGATGAATTTTTTGACGTGTTAGGCGTTGATTGTTGCTAAAGGCTTGGCTTCAACCCATTTTGTGAAATAGTCAACGACGACTATCAGGTATTGTACCTTGCCGAGGCCGTTGGGAATGGGCCGACAAGGTCAATGGCCAGGCCGCCATAACTGGAACGATTGTGCATGTTGTGAATCTTTTGGTGAGAAGCTTGGCTTGGTCGACATATTGCGCCATAACCGGGTCATTAGCGTCGTAGACGCCGTTCATGTGACCCGCTTTGAGCATTGAATCGACATGGGTATTGAGGTGTCTTACGCCCATTTTGTCCACCAAGCGTAGTCCTGCGAGGAACGCCTCGTATTCCGCTTCGTTGTTCGTGCCTGGGAACTCCAAGCAGACGGCGTATCACGTATGTGAATTCTGTGTTGTCAGGGCTAACAAGTCATAGACCTGCGCCTGCGCCCTGATCGTTAGAAGCTCCGTCCATGTATAGTGACCATGTGTTGCGAGAATCTGGGACATGTTTCGGGTCTTGTTCGTTTTGGCACCCTTGTATTTTTTCTGTTGGGATTTCTGCGATGAAGTCTGCGAGAACTTGCCCTTTAATCGCCGGTCTTGGTTTGTAGATGATAGTGTGCACACCTAGTTCGATTGCCCATTTTGCTAGGCGGCCGGATAGTTCTGGTTTTGAGAGCACGATATTGAATCTATAGTCTGTTAGGACGTTGATTGGGTGTCCTTGAAAGTAACGTCGGAGACGTCTTGATGCATGCACGAGTGCCAGGACCAGCTTTTCCATTGTGGAGTATCTGGTTTCTGCGTCTGCCAAGGTACGGATTATGTAGTAGATTGGCATTTGGAGTTTGTTGCGTTCTATCAGAAGTACTACACCTATCGCCGTTTCAGATGCGGATAGGTAAAGTGTCAATGGTTCTTCTGGTAGGGGTGCTGTTAAAGTTGGCAAGTAAGTCAAACATTGTTTCATTTCACGGAAAGCCAATTCTGCTTCTGGAGTCTAGCGGAATTGTGTCTTTTTCAGTAAATTGCGTAGTGTATGAATAAAAGGAAAACACTTGGATGCGTAATTTGATAAAAATCGGCTGAGGGCGACTAGGCGCCCCATGAGTGTCTGCACATCCTTGATTGAGTTGGGTGATGACATGTGCTGGATGGCCTGGACTTTCTCTGGGTTTGGTTTGAAGCCGCCATTGGTGACAATGACGCCTAGAAATTTCCCTTCTTCGGCCCCGAATGAGCACTTGCCCAGATTGAGTTTCATCTTGATGTCGCGCAGCTGTTCGAAGGTGCGCTGGATATCCAGTAGCATGGTGTCTTCTTGTGTGCTTTTTATGACCAAGTCGTCGACGTAAACCTCGAGGTTGACGCCGATCTTGTTGATGAAGGCGTGGTCCAACAGGCGTTGATAGGTTGCGCCTGCGTTCTTTAGGCCAAAGGGCATTTTAGTATAGTAGTAGACCCTTCTGTCGGTCCTGAAGGCAGTTATGTCTTCGTCTTCGTAGGCCATTTGTATTTGGTGATATCCTCGGTAAGCATCGAGGAAACATTTGTATTTAAATGGCACTAGAGAGTCTACCTTTAGGTCGATCTCTGGTAAGGGGTAGTGGTCTTTCGGACATGCTTTGTTGAGGTCCTTATAGTCGACGCACATGCGCCAGGACCCGTTCTTTTTTAGGACCATCACGGGGTTGGCTACCCATGTTTGATGGTTGCATCTTCGAATGATGCCTGCCTCGAGTAGGTCATCGACCTGCTCGTTCATGGCTTTAACTCTATCAGGGCCCAAAGGGCGTTTTTTCTGTGCGATCGGGCGAGCATCTTTGAATGTGTTTAGGCGGTGCTCGGCGATGTGCCTTGGGACGCCTATCATGTCGGATGACTGCCAGGAAAAGATGTCTTTGTTTGCAACCAGCAGTTGTTTAAGGTGTATGCGCACTTGGGGGGACAGGGTCGACCCCAAGGTGATGGTTTGTTCGGGGAAGGCGGGGTTGAGGACCCATTCTTCGTCTTTTGCAGCGGCTGGCGTTAGTGAAGGAGTGGCAGCCGCTGGCTCAGTGGTCATGAGGCATTCCTGGTTGCCTCTGATATATGCGACCCCCATAGTTGTTGGGAAACCCATGATTTGATGGGGAGTTGACGCGGTGCTATTGAAGTTTGCAAGATCTTGTCTTCCGAGCAAGATGCCATATGAGGAGTTTGCTGGAATGACATGGAACGTGCAAACCTCAGAGCAAGTATGGGTCACATCGTCAAGTTTGACTATAAAGTCGAACTTTCCAATGGGGTGAATAACTTCGTTGAAGAAGCCTGCAATGGGTGCGTCTGGTTGCAGGCACGCTTTGTCTTCATAATCGAGTTGGTCGAAGCATTGTTGGTACATGATGTCGAAACTGCTTCCGCCATCGCACATCATCTTGTAGAAATTCGATGGTCTTCCACTTTGTGGGCCCATCGATAATAGGCAGAGGTGGCCATTGCTTTTGACACGACGATTGCACGATGGATTGCCCTCTTGCTGTTCCTGATGATGGATCGCCGGAGTAATGGTAACACCTCAATATATGAACCAAATTCAAGCACAGATGGATTAAACCTAAATATACCTCTGCAAAATCTAATATCAGATCGTATGAATTTGATCTGTAATTAAGTAGACAACTAATGACGATAAAACTTACAAACACAACATGTTGTGTTAGATTGACTATAAATTTTACGAATTGATTCACAAATTTAAGCACCTTTAATTGATTGTTGGAGGATGTTGCTGCTCGTCATGGTGAGCAAATTCGACTATAATCTCTCTTCACCGACTGCATTTTATCAATTGAACTCTCCGGTGAACTGTCCCGTCAACGTTGACGTGCTTTGCCGTCGATTTCTTCCTCTGAAATAGCGAAAGTGTATTGTTTGCAATAAGGGATTGGGATTTAAACCAGTGATTCAAACTTATGGTGGAGATGAGGAGAAGGGGGGAAGAAGAATAAGAAGAATAGGTTTTAATGAGACATCTAGTTATATAGTTAGAGGGTTTATGCGGTTGAAGAATGGAGAGTGGTATGCGGTTGAAGCAGCAGGGATTCAGGAGAGAGGGGTAACTGGCCAACTGCTCTCGTAAAAACTTAACTGCCAAATTCTAGGCTTAACCAGGGGCGGATCTATAGTTAAAGGAGGGGGTGCGGACGTTGCGGCTCAACTTCGCGCCCATAGTGGAAAATTAGTGAAAAATTTGGTTTTTTTTTTACGAAATTTGAAAAACGTTGCTAATAAAATGAAAAAAAATGAAAAACGTTACTACTGAAAAATGTTTCTAGATCCGCCACTGGGCTTAACCACCTAATTATTATGGCTGAGATTGAATTTCAGAAATAACCACCTGATTTGAATGGTTTAGATCATTCCAAAAACAGTTATTTTTGTCAAAATAAGCGGTTACTATAGTGGTGAACAATAGTATAATAATAAGAGACCTATTCATAATTTTTTGTTTAGCTTTTGAAACTAACACGACTCATAATCAAATGTTATAACTGGAGCGAGTTTCCCCAATCACCAAATTAGATAGACGGACCAAAATTCACATGTCGGTCTAGTGATTTATACTTCAGACGGTTTCTGTGTGATGATTATCCGATGGAGAAAAGCTTAAGGTTGTTGGTTGGCGGTATTATACCAACAAAATGTTTAAAATTCAAAGTTGAGAGAGTGTGACTAAAAACACAAATCTACTGTGAATAAAAATAGTAGAAGATCACGGAGAAAAACTGAAAACTGATTTAATAAATGAAATTGGGTGTGTTGCATGGATAAAACAAGGAATATTGCATTAAACTAGAGGTATTTGAGTATTGTATGAGGATGTTGGTCTCATTTATCTTTTTTGTTGAGTTAACAATTTGACTTTGGTTTTCTCAATATAACTAAATCCCAGTTCAATGGTTTTATTATAAAATCAAGTAAAAGAATCGCAATTCAAAGTTGGTGGTTCGCAGATGGCACATGTTTAAAGGAGAGAATCGCGGTTGAATGCTTGTCTTTTTCACCCATCCCCATGTCTCCAACTCTCCATATATATATATATTTTAGAAACCGTACGAGAAAAAAAATATAATTTTAGAGTTATATCAAAATATATTAAGATTGAACAATAATAAAATTGTAATTGGTAAAAAAGTTAAATGTCTATTGTAAGATAAAAGAGATATAAGATAAAATATTACACTTACTTTGCGTCTTTCTTTTAAACAAACATTTTTTTTTTAGCGGGAAGGGGCACTACCATATATATTTTTCACTTAACTGATTTTAACAAATCCTGCATTGCGATATTAATTCACTGATTTACTTCACTAAATCACTTTTTTGGAGACAACAATAAACTGATTCACTTTACTGAAACCTTTATATTTTAGTTTTCCTTTTTTTAATTACCGTTTGATTTAAAAGAAACGTTTGGAAAATTGATCACGGGCCTATAGGGTTCAACCGTACCCGAGCTCAAACCCAAACCCGAACCTCTACCTCGACTACTAGAACCCCCCGACTTTAGATTTCGTGGTTCCCCTCCCAACATTCGAAACATTCTTTGATTTCCTTGAATTCATTTGTTTTGTTTGTGTTTTAAAATAGTTAATAAGTTAAACAACGTTTTGGTTGTGTTTTTTTTTTATTTAAACCGTCTACAATATAGACTTTGCAAAAAAGAACGGTCAAAAAATGTTACCGTTTGATTTAAAATAAATTCAAACGGTCAAAAAAGGAATAAAATAATCGACCGTTGCATTTAATAAACCAATTTACCAACCCATTAAAAAGAATCTGCATTTGGTTCACAGGACCTCTACCAATACTAATGACGGTGATGTTATCATGCTGTAATAGGGTACCCGTGACCTTTTCTAGTGATGTCCCGTCCTCCTTAAATCATCTGAGTATCACCTAAGCTTATATTTGTAAATATTTAAACGCATACCTTTTATTTATTTTTTTTTTTTTTTACTTTTCAAAATAGCATTATGTTATGGGTGTGTCTTTTTTCTTTGTACACTTTTTCTTTTTTACATTAAATTTAATTTTAAAGTAAAACACATATTTTATTATGTATCCTGATCATAAATATTTTAATTTATTTTAGTTTTCTTAATAAAAATATAGGGGGAGGGGTGCTCCTAGATTTATTTTTCACTTCACTAATTTATACTAATTCTGAACCGGCACATCACTTCACTAATTTATTTCACTGAAACAATTTTTTAGAGGCAACACTTCAGTGGTTCATTACCCAATAATTAATTATTTTGACACATATAGTAATAATAATATTAATAATACCTTTCCCACTTTCTCTCTCCTCTAGAACCAGTACGGTAAGAAGAATCCGTATTGTGACACCCGGCATATTTGGCTTAAACATTTTAGTAACATCTAAGTCTACCTTAGCGGGAAACGTTTATAAATGGACTTAACTAGGTTAGTTGAGTCGGGTCAAGTTAGGATTGTCCGGTGTTTAATGATCTGAAGGATCATTGGGAGTCGTTTTGGGAATACACTAGTACCGGGTCCCGTTGTTGGTGAAATTACATAAACTAATTAAGTGTATGTGTAGATTAATTGTTGTGTGGTAGATTATATGCATAGATGTGTTTAAACGATGTGTAGATAATCATCCATGCTTAAATATGTTAAACATAGACTAAGGTTGCATGCTCATATGTTAAGGTGCGTTAAAATGCGTTAAACACGACAAAATGGAAAACTAGAAAAACATAAGTTCAGGTTCGACCACATCGAGTAGGCGAACCTGGAAAATAGAACTTGGTTCGACCCTTAGCAAAGGGGCGAACCTGGAATGTGAAAATGAAAAAGTTTCATTCGACCAGAACATGCACATTCGACCTTGTGAAAGGGGCGAATGTGGGTACATTCGCCCAGGAAGAAGGGGCGAATGTGGACTAGTATAAATACCAAACTTTGTCATTTTTTACCATTTCACAAACCCTAACCGTCTCAAAACACTCTCAAACGATTTTACTCATTAAGGAAGGAGTTTTTGCTCTTCTTTTTCATAATCTAACCTATCAACAACATCTAATCAAGAATCCAAGGTGTGTTCTTAATTCTAAACCTTGTTCAAGTATTTTAATTCGTTTTTATCTAACCCTAAATGTCCAGATCTGTTCTAAGGAAGTTTTTATCAATAAAAACCTTTTAAACATCTTTCTAAACCTAAACCCTATCTTCAAACATTGGTTTTCATATCAATAAACATATGTTAATTGTGTGTTATGTGACATTATGTGTTGTTTAATGATTTGCTACTGTGCTAATGCTAGAAACATGATCTAGGGCTGCTATTGATGATAGTTTAGGAGTATAAAAGGTTATAATTAGATAGATGATGATATCAAGTCTAATTTGGGGATTTTATGGAATCTAGGGCTTGTGCATGTTAGTATAATCAATAAAATGATTGGGGGTTTTCAATTACATGATAAACTAAGCATTTTTAGATGATTATAGATTGATATTGAAAAGTTTCCAAATTGGGTAAAGATTACATGCATGATGTGACACTTCCATAATCTTTGCCATTTTAGGAAAAGGGCTGAAACGGATAGATTTTGGGGCAAAATTGGTGGGGTTTTGTTAGGATAAGTTATTCATGCTTGACTGCAGTGTTTGGTAATGTTTCGGGATGTTTTCGGATGTTTTTGAAGCGTTTTAGGAAAAATAATCTGTCAGGGTCAAACCTGGGCACATTCGACCGGTCGAGTGGTCGAATGTGGAATCCCAGGGGTCGAACCTGGACAGTTTGGTCGAACCTGTTATGAACGGTCGAAGGTGGCTTTTAAAGGGGCGAAGGAGGAGTTATTCTTCTGGTTCGACCCTTCTGATTCAAAAATGAGATTTTTGATACAAACTAAGTGTTTTATGCTTGAACCTTGTGTGTAATCTATGTGTACTTGATTAGTTAGGGTAATGAGTCACCAACGGGAGGTCGGGTCGGTCTAGTGTGTCGGGTAAACACCTAAACACGTTTTAAAACATACTTGGTTACGATCTGGACAATCGGGGACTAGATAACCTTATGGTTATTAGTCGGAACGCTTATGTGAACATTTTGATAGATCTCCGGTAGAGGGATTATCAAGGGCTTAGCATTTTACTATTTACCGAGGAACGCAATTCAAGGTGAGTTCACGGCCCCACTTTTACAGCTTTAACTTTTGGGGGAGAAAACATGCGCTAAACTAATTTGGTAACATATGTCATACTATAGTTTTAACTTGCATTGCTATACGATCTTTTAAAGTCCCCGGGGAAAACCATGAATGTGCGGGGATGCACAACGGGGGAAGTGTGGATAGATCTATTGGGCGTGACCTGCCCCACTCGTCGGCTTGGAGGGCCGGGCGGGTGCATATTGTCTCGAACTGGTACCATTGGTATCATGCTGAACATTCGGGCTGAACATTGCTAAACATTGCTAAACGTGTCTAGTAATGGTTTTCCAATCGTAGTAGTAATAAAACTTACGCCTAGCTAGCGTACTTGGTAACATTGGTATAGTATGGACATGGTAACGCTTTGGTAACTATTTTGGTAACATATTGAACAAACCTGTCAACTCACCAGCATTATATATGTTGACGTCTTTTTGGCATGTTTTTCTCAGGTCGCTAAGGTAGCATCGGTTAGACTAGGCGCACGGGTCTGCATTGGCGTCTAGGCTTAGTAGCATATTTTAAGTAAGTGTCTTGAACATTTTGGAACACAGTTTGTAATTGATTAAATCTTTAAATGCTTCCGCTATACTTTAATGGTTTGATAACCAAGTTTTGAGTTTACGTATTCCATATAGAGTTGTTTATTGTGACCGTTGACTTGAATCCTGGTTTGTCATGCGCCTCGCGGTAAAACTCCGCAAGTGGAAATTTGAGGGTGTGGCAGATTGGTATCAGAGCCAATGGTTATAGTGAACTAGGACTGCATGTAGAGTCTGGTCTATAGCCGAGTCGCACATACTAGACGGTCACATGCTTTGAGTCTACTAGTGGGATACGTACTAACTTTGTCAGGGTGTCCTTACATCATCATCATACTTCTTTGTTACATCATCCGCTTTTATTTGGGTTCTTACCTACTCTTGTCTTCTTCTTCGGGATTGAAGAAGGAGAGGCTGATTTGTTGACTCTTGCACACACATGCTTTCTTACACTTGCACCTATCGTAACACGTTACTAGGCGACAATATTCGGTGACCGGAGTCTGGACTAGGAGTACATTTGGAGGACCATGTAGAGCAGTTTATCATTTTGGGTGTACACGAAATAATAAACTGAAATGCATGAAAATCCCGGTGGACTTTGAGTTTAGATGTACAGTCCTGAATTTGTCCCTAACTCTTGTAAAATTTCTAGTGGTTGACACTAGAGGTGAATCTGAATCCCTCGATTTCTCGATTTGTTAGATCATGTCTGGTGCTCGTGGTGGTGGACGTCATGGTGGCGGCGGTGGTCGTGCTGGCGGTGGTGGCCGTGCTGGCGGTGGTGGTCGTGGTAACATCAACATGACCCAAGCTGAACTGAATAACTTGTTACAGCAACAAGTGAACATGGCTATGGCTAATTTCCTGGCTGGGATTAATGCCATGGGTGGTGAGTTGATTTATGTCAGCTTTGCCTCATTCATGGGTGTCATGTTCTTTCGTTTGTATTTTACTCGTGTATCGTGTTTCAGGTATCGCTGTCAATCCACCTCCACCCCAGTGCTCTTATAAGAAGTTTCGGGACTGTCAGCCCCATAACTTCGATGGGACTGAGGGGGCGGTGGGACTGCTCCGATGGCTGGCGAAGGTAGAATCTGTGTTTGTCATGTGTAACTGTCCCGCTGGGGACCGGGTTAAGTATGCTACTGCGACATTCGAGGGGCCTGCATTGTCGTGGTGGAATGCTACTGCTCAGAACATGGGATTGGGGGAGGCTATTGCTATGCCTTGGGCGGATTTTGTGCATCTGTTGAGGAGTGAGTACTGTCCGAGGAAGGAGGTACAGAAGTTGGAACATGAATTCTGGAGTTACAAGATGGTTGGGTTTGAGATAGAGGAGTACACTGTGAGGAGGAACGAGCTGGCGGTGTTGTGTCCTGATTTGCACACACCCGAGCATAGGAGGATTGAGCACCACGTATCTGGGTTAGTGCCGGAGATTGCTGGGTTGGTGGCTACTGGGAATCTTCCCACTCTTGCTGAAGTTGTTCGATCAGCTCATCGGATGACTAACTTGAAGGTGGCAGAGGGTGTTTTGCCTCCTAAGGGTACTACTGTGAAGGTTTCTGAAGGGAACAAGAGGAAGTGGGATAATGTGGGGAAGAGTGCCGTGCCAGCGCCATCTCAGCCGGCAAAGAAGTTTGATTCATCTGGGTCTTCTTCAGGACAGAAGTCGGGAGGGTATGCTGGGAAGCATCCCAAGTGCAACAAGTGTGGTTATCACCACTCTGGGAATTGTGATCGGGCTCGCTGTCATCGGTGCCATCAGTTGGGGCATCATGCTAAGGATTGCAGGGTGGCACTTACCTCAACTCCGACTCCTGCTGCTACTCCTACTCCTGCTGCTCAGAGGACCCCAGGAAAGCAGGGGTGCTATAACTGTGGTGACACGGGACACTTCAAGCGTGAATGTCCTAAGCTGAAGCAGGGTGACAATGGAAGGGGCGGGAACGGTAACGGGAACAACGGGGGCGGAGGCAGGACTGCACGTGCTTTCGTCATTGGATCTGCAGAGGCTAGGCAGGATCCAGACACAGTTACCGGTACGTTCCTTCTTAATGATCACTATGTTTCTGTCTTGTTTGATTCTGGTGCCGATAAGAGTTTCGTATCTATGGACATTAGTCGATTGCTAGATACAGTACCCACACCTTTAGAGGCTAAGTACTTAATAGAATTGGCTGATGGTAAGAAAATTGAAGCGACGCACACCCTTAGGGAATGTCGCTTGGAACAGTCGGGTTTGTCTTTTCCCATTGACCTTATGCCGGTACCCCTGGGTAGTTTTGATGTCGTTGTCGGCATGGATTGGTTATCATTGTATCGTGCGAAGATCGTTTGTTTCGATAAGATTATTCGGATCCCTCTCCCTGATGGAGAGACTCTTTCGGTTCATGGCGAGAAAAGCGGTGCTCCGCTGAGTATCATTTCTAGCATGAAAGCCCGTAAGTATCTTCGGAAGGGTTGTTCGGCCATTCTGGCACTTGTTAACGTTTCTACTGACGATGAAAAGAAGATCGAGGATATTCCGGTGGTTCATGATTTTCCCGATGTGTTTCCTGATGATTTATCTGGTCTTCCTCCCCATCGTCAGGTTGAGTTTGGTATTGATCTTACTCCGGGTGCAGCTCCTATCGCCCGGGCTCCGTATCATCTTGCACCTCCCGAGATGCAAGAGTTGTCCAACCAGTTACAGGAACTCTTGGAAAAGGGTTTCATCCGACCGAGTTCTTCCCCGTGGGGAGCTCCTATTTTGTTTGTGAAGAAGAAGGACAGAAGTCTTCGCATGTGTATTGATTATCGTGAGCTGAACAAAGTGACCATCAAGAATCGTTATCCTCTCCCTCGCATTGATGATCTCTTTGACCAGCTCCAGGGCTCTAGTTACTACTCGAAGATTGATTTGCGGTCCGATTATCACCAGTTGCGCGTTCGGGAAGCCGACATTCAGAAGACTGCTTTTCGCACTCGTTGTGGCCATTTTGAGTTCTTGGTCATGCCTTTTGGTCTTACTAACGCACCGGTGGTGTTCATGGACTTGATGAACCGAGTTTGCAAGCCTTACCTTGATAAGTTCGTCATTGTGTTTATTGACGATATTCTGGTTTATTCTAAGAACAAGACGGATCATGAGGAACACCTACGGTTGGTCTTGGAACTTTTGAGACAGGAGCAGTTGTATGCTAAGTTCTCAAAGTGTGATTTCTGGTTACGTGAAGTTCAATTCCTAGGGCATGTGGTTAATGAACTGGGAATTCATGTCGATCCGGCTAAGATCGAAGCTATTAAAGACTGGGAAGCACCAAGGACGCCATCTGAGGTGCGGCAATTCCTTGGTCTTGCGGGTTACTATCGTCGTTTCATTGAGGGATTTTCGAAGATCGCTCAACCCCTCACCACTCTTACCCAGAAAGACCGAAAGTTTGACTGGGGTGAACCACAAGAATCAGCATTCCAGATGCTGAAGCTTAAACTTTGTTCTGCACCTATCTTATCTTTACCTGAGGGTACGGATGACTTCGTTGTGTACTGTGACGCTTCTATTCGTGGTCTCGGTTGTGTATTGATGCAACGCGGGAAGGTTATTTCGTATGCTTTCATCAAGTTGAAGGAATAGATTATAACGAGATTTATGCACCGGTTGCATGCTAAGAAGCTATCCGCATGTTTCTGGCGTTTGCATCTTATAAGAAATTCAAGGTGTATCAAATGGACGTTAAAAGCGCATTTCTTTATGGTGTGGTAAAGGAAGAAGTTTACGTAGGTCAACCACCAGGCTTTGAGGATCCTATTCACCGGGATAAGGTCTACGTTCTAAACAAAGCACTCTATGGGTTGCACCAGGCTCCAAGACAATGGTATGAGGAGCTGAGCACGTATCTTCTATCCAAAGGATTTAAACGAGGTTTGGTAGATTGCACACTGTTCACAAAACGAACAGTAGATGACTTGCTTCTTGTGCAAATTTATGTTGATGACATTATTTTTGGTTCTACTAATGAACTTTTGTGCAGAGAATTTGAACGTGTTATGCAGGAAAAGTTTGAAATGAGTGCGATGGGAGAGATGCAGTTTTTCCTAGGCTTGCAGGTGGATCAAAGACCAACGGGGATCTTTATTCACCAGACCAAATATGTTTCTGAAGTCTTAAGCCAATTCCAGATGGATGATTCGAAGCCGATGGATACCCCGATACAACCTAATCACGGGATTGGTGTTGACGCTAAGGGGGAGCTAACTGATCCTTTTACATACAGAGCAATCGTCGGATCTCTGAGGTACCTTACTGCTTCTAGACCAGATATAATGTTTGCCACATGTCTTTGTGCACGTTATCAATCGAAGCCGAAACAAAGTCATCTTGCAGCTGTCAAACGTATCCTTAGATATATGAAGGGTTGTCCGTCGAGAGGACTTTGGTACCCTAATGATGATAATTTTGACCTAATTGCTTTTAGTGATGCAGATTGGGGTGGCTGTGACAAAGACAACAAATCCACAACGGCTGGATGCCAGTTTATGGGGAGCAGGCTCGTGACCTGGCAATGCAAGAAACAAACTGCAGTCTCCTTATCCACATGTGAAGCAGAATACGTCTCAGCATCAAGCTGCTGCTCACAAGTTCTCTGGATACAACAACAGATGGTGTACTACGGTTTGCAATTTCTTAAAACCCCTATTTACTGTGATAATGAGGCCGCAATTGCATTGACAAAAGATTTAGTAAATCACTTGAAAGCTAAACATATCCGGATCAAATATCATTTCATCCGTGATTGTTATGCAAAAGAGTTAATCGATATGGTCAAAATCCACACTGACTATCAACGTGCAGATCTTTTTACCAAAGCTTTTGATAAATCAAGATTTGAATATCTTTTAAAAGCTAACGGTATAAAAGAGAAACAAGACTGATCACCACCTCGGTTTATCGCTTTTTAGTTTTAGATTTTATTGTTTCAGAAAAATACAAAAATCCAAAAATATGTTTTACATTTTAGGTAGAGTTTATCTTCAGAAAAACCAAAAACATTGAAAAATTCAAAAAACTCATAAAAAATTAGAAAACCCAAAATGATTTCCAGGAGAAAAAGGGGAAATGATAGTACATCAGTGGGGATCTGACACATGCTAAAGAAGTGTAATGCAATATAAGGCGTGTGTTTGAGTCTGTGTGATGTGTTGATAGGCTTTGTAGACCTATTACTGCGTGCCTGATACATACATATCAAACGAATTGATATGTGGATGAACTCCTCATGGGCATATGGTCTTAGTACCGTAATTTCATTTGATAGGGTATTTGTACAAAATTCGGAGGTTTCGGGTCATTATGTTATTAGTTATCTGGGGATAGCCTCTCTGATCTTCTGCTGTAAGTCATTACGGACCTAGATCAGATAGGGTGTCTTTATAAAAGAGCTATAAAGCCAAATCCTAAAGTTACCGAATTGAGGAACTTTCAATATATGACGATAATCAAAGATTATCTAATACATCGTATCCAATCATTGATGCATATCATGATTGATATCAGCCCTCAACCTGGTAGAGTGCACACGTTACTTTGTAGCATTAATTTGCTGACCTGTATACCTCTGTGCCTCATACCTTGTAAATTACAGATGACAAAAGCATAATCACGAGTTACAATGAGTCTTTGTACATTTACTTCTTGATACGGGAGTATGTCGTGTGCGTGGGAACCACAGACAATTGAGTTTATACTATAAATAATAGTATCAGTCTAAAACACTGCACAACAGTCTGCATGTGAGTTTATGTGGATCACAATATCAGCAGTTGCCAGATCACACATTGTCTTTAATGATAATAAATCAAAAGATCAACGGTGTGATCAGATTTCTCAAAAACTGATATGATCCTCTTACCGGAAATCACAAAATATTTACTGCTTTATCTTTACATTTATTCTTTTTATATTTCTCGTCAAAAATACAAAACTCATAAAGATTTTAGGTGTGTTTTAACAAAAAGTTTAGAAAATCCAAAAGATTTTACATTTCTATCTTATTTTTGATAACTGATGGTGGTTGATGGTGATTTTCTAAAGCTTGATGGACCATTTGAGTTTTGTCATCTTAAAATGTGAATAATGAATGTCGGATGTTTAAAAGTTGAGAAAAATTTTGAACGGGACTCGATTTTGAGATTTGGTAAAAACTTCAAAAATTCCAATTTTCATTCGCCCCTTCGTTGGGTTGAATGTGGAATTTTTCCTGCTCATTCGAACCTTTCAAACGGTCGAATGTGAGTGTTCTTATGTTATTTTCACATTTGAACCATTTGTCTACATTCGAACCTTTAAATAGGGTCGAAGGTGGACAAATTTTCACATTCGCCCTAGTCGTTTGGTCGAATGTGGAGCCTATATATGCCTGATCTACACATTTGACTCCTTATTCAAAATTTTTTAAATTTCTGAGATTAAGGGATCTTGTTGCTCGTGATTTAAAATCATATCATTGTGTTCTACGTTTCTTGCTGATCATTTTCATATATAATTTGCAGGTATCCATCCACAAACAAAGTCAGAATCATAGATTTTCTGATCAAACCCTAACTTTAATCAAACATTGTTTTCTGACCATTAATAATCACAATTGTTGTAGAGGTTTTAGTGTTTAAGTGTTTTAGGGGGAGAATACACAAAAATCCAGGGTTTAAACAACTTGAATTGATCAATTGATGTTTAAAATGCTTCAAACCCTAGATTTTAGGTTAAAACACATAAACACTGATTAATAGATAAAATTGATGATTTGGAAAAGTTCATCGGCCATATTAGATGCTTTTCAAATCAAAATGGCATGTTAAAACAACTTGAATCAAAATCTGCAATTTGAGAAGATGAACAGTCTCTTTCGCGTAATTTTTAAACGGTCGAACGTGGCTTTTTGGTCGAATGTAGATGTTCAAACGGTCGAAAGTGGTACTGATTGGTCGAATGTACATTTTTATACACTGTTTTGTACATTCGAACCTTTGATTCCACATTCGAACCTAATTTTTCACATTCGTACCTTCGAATGGTCGAATGTAGAATTTCAAAATAAAAAATTTCTAGTTTTGGTTATTTTGTCCGTTTTTAAAATGTTTTCTTGATTTGTTTTGCAGTTTAACTATGACTGAACCACAGAGTACTAATGTTCCCGTAGGATCTTCAGAAAAGGCAGCTGGAAAGGAACAAGTTGAAGAATTACCATTTGAAGCAGCACACAATTGTTGTGCATTTATGGGAGATCTAAAGAAACATACCGAATTCACAAGTATTGTTGACTTTTTAAAGAGAAGCCGTGTGATCGTTGCCCTTGCTACTCCTGCCATCATATATAAAGATCATCAACAAGAATTCTGGAAGAATGCCAGAATGGATATTTGGGACAACGAATCTGCTATCGTTAGTACGATTCAGGGGGAGTTAGTAATCATTTCTGAAGATGACATCAGACAGGCATTGAAGCTGAGAGATAGAAAGACTGATCCAAGAGTTCTTTCATGGATTGAGCAGAGAAAGTTTTTCCTTCGAATGAAGTACAATGGACCGATTACAGATGGTTCATTACACAAAGGGAAGCTATGTCCTCAGTTCAAGTATCTTGCACACGTTATGTTACATGTGTTTGGATCAGTGAGTGGAGGTTATGATGTTATGAGAAAGAGTATTAGATCCTTGATGGTTTCCCTAATCTTGAACAAGCCTTTCAATGTATCTAGAATGATACTTGAACACATGCTGGAACCACTCAGAGGATTGAAGAACAAGAAGTTTTTGCTATATCCAAGATTCCTGCAGATGATATTTGATGAAAAGTACAAGAATTTGAGAAGAGTTCCTACTCAGATAGTCGTTCAGGATCTCATGAATCTGAATACTTTAGTAAGGATGAAGGGTTACAAAGGCGTACCAATGAATGAGAGACCACCATTGAAGAGCCTGTTTGGTCATCTGATCAATCCAGGATATGTAGATCCATGTACTGATAAAGTCAGGCATGATAACAGTGAATCTGATGAAGACAATCCTTTATGCCCTGTTGATCCTGAGGCAAAAAGGAAAAGGCAAGTAGTGAATGTTGGTGCGAAGAGTGATAAAGGGAAAAGGAAAGAAAAGGAGGATGATATTGTTAAACCACCCAAGAAGAAATCTCGTAGACAGAAAAGTGTTACGAAGAAAGGTACGCATTTGGTGGATGAAGATTTAATGGATTCAGAGGAAACTCAGGTTGAAGAGAGATGGGATTCAGATAATGAGATTGTTAAGAGCACCACGCCTAAGGCCACTGTGGCTGGTGAGTCTGAAAGTCTAAACAAGTCGTTAGAAGAGCAGAGGACAAAAAGTCCTATTGCATTGGATGAGATTAATGAAGGTTTAGGTTTGGGATCTGAAGATTTTGGAGGATTGCCAAAGACGGGAGAGAAACAGGAAAAGCCTACATATAAGAAGAAAGAAAAGGCAGAGAAAATTGTAAAGCCGATGCAGAAAAGAGCTAAAGATATTGAGAATTTGATTGCTGGGAAGAAAGTTCTTGCAGCATTTAGCTCTAAGTCTCCTATGACATCCAAGTGGCAAAGAAACATAAGACATCATCTGCTGCTGAGCAAACTGAATTGGCAACTGATGATTTCAATGTTGCTTTAGACAGAGTCTTGCAAAAGCTAAAGAAACAAAAGACTCCAGTTGCTGAAGCTTCAACACCAAAGATTGTTGTAGATAGTGATGTGATGAATGCAGTTAACCAGAAGCTTGCAAATATTATGAAAATCATTAATCAGCAACAAGCAGAGATTGAGCAGTTGAGGAAGAATGAGAAGAAGATGATGAATTGGAAGAGGATGCCGGTGATGTTCCTAAGAAGAAAGATGATGGTGATGATGATGGTTCAGGTGATGATTCAGGTAATGGTAATAGTTCTACTGATCGTGATGAGGATGATGATGATGATACTGACAAGTATAAGTATGAAAAGAGAGGATCAGGAAAAGACACAGGAGAGTCTAGTTCGAAAGCTCCTGGTGGCACTACTGACAATGATAATATATTCTGGAACGAGAAATTAAGAGCCTTATCTGAAGAAGATACGAAATTATATCGCCAGATGTTGACTGATAGAGTCTGGACGATCGAGATGACTGGTAGGTTTCAAGAAATATTTGAGTCAAACGATATGCGTTTTGAGTTGGAATATAATGATCCTGATCTGGAAAACGGAGAAGTTTCTGCAGCCGTATCGAAAGAGATATTAGAAGGACTGGTGAAACAAGTTGGTAAATCTCTGGAAGAGTTGATGAGTGAAAACCAGATACCGAATATACCTAAGAAAGAAGTAGGTAATCACTCTGATGATAGAGATGTCCCTGTGTTTGAAGAGGTAGAAATGGAGGATAATACGAGTGAGGAATATCCAGAATACTTCAAGAATAATAAAGATTCTGGATTTCCTGAATTCTCTGATGAAATGTTGAGCCAGGCTGAGAAACTTGCTCATGAGAAGAGTAAGAAGTTTGTTGAAGAAGTGTTCAAGAATACAGATTGTCAGAAGCCAAATGTTGAACAATCTGATGATTTGAAAGAATTATTGAGAAAGCTTAAAGAAAAAGAAGCTAACCGTCCAAAGACTGAAGTTCAAGGTAGCTTTTACAAATTCCATAACGAGTTATTCAAAGGCAAAGCTCTCGGCTGGAAGTATTTGTGACAGCTTAAGTGTGTCGCTGTGAAATGGGAGAAAGGAATTCTGTACTTTAACAGATTCCATGACATTAAGACACTACCATACTGGGCTGTTCGCGATATCTGTAGACCTGAAATGTCAGGTGCTTCAGTAAACAACCATCTCGTTGGTTACTTTGCAGATCGCATGGCGAGGGAGAGCAGAACGAAGTGGAATGTGTTTACCCCATAGTATCCTAAAAGGATAGTTCATAAGAAGGAGATAGATGAGATAACGGGGTTGCCCAAGGTGACTTTGAAGTATAAACCACCAAAAGTGTTGAAGCATATTCCTTTTATGTCGATTCCACAACACTTTTCAAAGGATTTTATGTGGTGGTACTATGACTGGAAGACAGCAGAGGCTATTATTGTTCTGAAGGATGGTATGAAGGATTTTAAGAAGATTCATATCTTTGACCCAATGTGGCTAATAAATTGCTCGCACGAGGATATCATCATGCTATACTATAATCCGATTTACTGTGAAGAGAAAGACAGTGAACAGGCATCCAAATACCAACGTGTGGTATTCTTATGTTTTGCGTGTGATGTCAACGCGGGTTGTGATTTTGACAAGAAGCTGGGGAAGTTTGTTAAGATTCAGAATGTTGAAAAGAAGAAACCAAAGAAAACTCATGAACCAGTGATGACGAAAGAACAAAAGACGTTGTTGCGTATCAAACTGATGAACAAGACTATGGATGAAGAGCGAAGGCTGAAGCAATTCAAGCAATAGTCGAGGGGGAGTTTGTAGATACACGAAAGTGCGACTAGTGCTGTTGAATTGCGAATTTCAAGTTGTATAGTTGTTATCGTTTGGTCGAAGGTGGATATAAACGGTTGAAGGTAGAAGCAGATGGTCGAAGGTAGACTCTGGGAGGTCGAATGAAGATTTGTATATAAATGTGTCCAAGTTCGCCCTATATAAACGGTCGAACCTACACATTCGACCAAGCTATTTGGGCGAATGTGCAGGTCTATATAAGGAAAACTCATTTTTGATTGTTTAACTTTTGGTCATTTGTTTTCCCTCCCAGAGTGTGTTTCTCCCTAGGGTTTTTGATAAGTCTGTAATTGATTAATATCTTTATAAACAAGCTTTCAAAGTGTAATTGATTATGTTATTGAATGAAATGAAAGTGTTTATGATGATTTGTGTGTTTTGCTAGTTTTATTATCATTTTGTGATCAATTCAGGGATTCCGCACCCGAATTGAACTTGTTTGATCATATTCTTTGTTGATTAGCCGATCCTATACGCATACACATGCTAAAAAGTCAGCTATGCTGAGTGAGTTCTATAGTAAGGCTTTTATAAACACATTCGCAACATTCTCTTTCAAAAATACATCCTCAAGCACATTCACTTTCTCACATCTTTACTCGCCCGTCTCAGGTCGCTACCGCGGCCCTTGACGTCGTCTCGCCCGCCTAAGGTTGCTACGCAACCATCAGCATCGTACTCGCCCGCCTAAGAATAGTTCCGCACTCTTGACATCGTTCTCGCCCACCTTAGACCACCACATCAGTCCTTAGAGTCATACTCGCCCGCTTCGGATTACTAACGTAACCCTCCACGTCGTATTGTTGACTTCCCGTAGGAAATCAACATCATTCATACTACACAAAAAATACATAGGTGCGCCATATTTAAACATTAAATTAAACCATGTGCTACCTCTTTTATTTAAAACAGTTAAGCATGCAATCAGCCCGGAAACATTTAAAATATTAAAACATGGGCGATAAAAACTCAACTTTGCTTTGCGTTCTTGACTGTTACTTCCTAAGCCTTCTATCCCGCGTGAACTCAAATGCCTAATCACATAACACTACGTTACTCTTTCATTCGACTAGGCCGAATGCTCCACCAGGAGCATCCTCCCACATCTGCGCAACCAACGGTGCGCATGACTATACGTTTCACGTCGCTGGTCCGTACCTGCGGACCCTTATGTACTGCGTCACAGTTGCGCAGACAGGCGGTTGCGCAAGCCAAGGCTCAACCCGCCTACGCGCATAACACAGCCCTTCTGCGCAGTTGCAACTCGTCTTCTTCCCTTAACCCTAGCAGATCAGATAGGATTTTCTTACCTTAACTTCCTCTTCGAGAATTCCGGATCGACAACAATTCCTTGATTTTCAGTCCCTCTATCAAACCTGAATCCGTTCCATAAACAACACAGGTTTTCCATCATTCGATTGATTATAAAAAGAACGAATCCTTCGACTGCATCAAAATCAGTACATACCTCAAACATCGATGGGGACGACTCTGCTTGCAGGTAACCCGGATGCACTTCAAGCCTATCGAAAAAACAAACCCTTAATCGAGATTGCCGAGACTACGATCGATGCACATGAAGGATAAGAGAGTCAGATGGTTACCTTAATCGGAGATGACCGGATTTCTTCCCTCTCTTGCTTCTCTTGCTCGACGTGTGACGGCAGTAGATAGGTTTAGGGTTTGAGGGTTGATGTGTTTATATAGGGAATGATCCCATGCAACTTTTGCATCAAAGTCCCTCCTTTCCTTCCTTGCGACAACTTGTTCTCCAAGTTGTTGCTATTTATTCCCCAAGGTTTCGCTTCCTTACTATTATACAACATATCAACATACCCAAATTTTGGGATGTTACAAGTCTACCCCCCTTACAGGAGGTTTTGTCCCCGAAACCTGCTGGTTAGGAAACAAATATGGGTAGTGCTCCTTCATCTCATCTTTCGACTCCCAAGTAGCCGCCGCACCCTTGCGGTGCTTCCACTGTACCTTAACCAAAGGCACCGTCTTATTCCATAATTTCTTTTTCCCACGTTCCAGTATCGTTACTGGTTGTTCTACTTAGTTCAGCTTCTCGTCAACTATAATGTCATTCAATGGCACATGCGCGGATTCATCCGCCAAATATTTGCGCAAGTGGGACACATGAAACGTCGCATGAATCCCTGCAAGTTCCTACGGTCATTCCAACCGATTGGTAACTTCACCCACTCGCACTAAAATTTTAAATGGTCCGATCTACCCGGGACTCAATTTGCTCCCTTTCCGAAATCTGATTATGCTTTTCCATGGAGATACTTTAAGCATAACTCTGTCTCCCAATGCAAACTCTATAGGCCGTCGTCGCTTATCCGCGTATAACTTCTGCCTATCCTGCGCAGCTTTCATGTGTGCTTTTACTCGGTCAAATTTCTCCAATGTGATCCTAACCACTTCCAGGCTTCCCAATTCCATCTGACCAATCTCTCCTCAACAAACGGGAGTTCTACATCGACGACCATACAACATCTCATAGGGAGGCATCCCTATTGTCGCATGATAGCTATTATTATATGAGAACTCTGCCAATGGTAGATGACTATCCTAACTCCTGCCAAAATATATAATGCATGCGCGTAGCATGTCTTCTAGCGTCTGGATGGTCCGCTCCGATTGGCCATCCGTCTGTGGGTGATATGATGTACTAATGTGCAGCAGCATCCCCATAGCTTCATGAAACTTCTTCCAAAATCTGGACGTGAACCGCGTGTCCCTATCTGACACAATAGACACCGGTACTCCCTGACATGCTATTATTTCTTTAACAAACACCTCCACCAATCGTTCGGATGAGAACGTCTCACGAATCGGCAAGAAGTGAGCGTTCTTTGTCAATCAGTCCACAATGACCCATATAGTATCATAACCCATAGTTTTCTTAGGCAACTTAGTAATAAAGTCCATTAT
The DNA here is from genome assembly GCA_028751855.1 of Ambrosia trifida. Taxonomy (NCBI): domain Eukaryota; kingdom Viridiplantae; phylum Streptophyta; class Magnoliopsida; order Asterales; family Asteraceae; genus Ambrosia; species Ambrosia trifida. The sequence continues at coordinate 100,164,918 of CM054123.1, read as the reverse complement.
TATATGTTCTTATTTCCACTCGGGAATTTCCAATGGCTGAATCCTTCCATAGGGATTTTGATGCTCCGCCTTCACCTAAAGGTGTTGATGCACTATTATGTGGACATCACTGTCGAATAGACTAGGGTTGAGTCTTGTATTGTATTACATGAGATTGTGGTGATCCATAAAGGCATTTTATGGATCTGATGCATTTGTAAATATAGATCATAATCATAAGCTAGATTCGACCTTTCAAAAGGGTCGAATGTGGAAAAGTTCCACATTCGACCTAATCATAAGGGCGAAGGTGGCTTTAGATGTTGGACTATAAATAGCAATCTCATGTGTGTTTTTCATGGAGTAGATTTGATTTTGTGCATTGAATGCTCTCAAGGGGGAGGTCATGCCTGACCTCCCCCGGCCCCGAGATAGATGTTTATCCTACTGATGACAGTGTCTGTAACCGTTTATGATGTAATACGAATCTGTGATGACTTTGTTATCGTATATTTCTGTCTCGTCTCGAATGTCCCATCTGAAACAGAGTTGTTTTCGCTTAATCGATCAGTGGATTTGGTTTTTAACCGGATTCTCAACTGGTATCAGAGCTATGGTACCGATTTGAATGATCTAACAAACGTTTGAATCAATCACAGCTCGATTTCATGATTTCAGACGTTAAAAATCAGTTTTTGATTGAAAGGTTGAAACCCTAGAAACCCTAGATTCTTAATTGAACCCAAAATCCTGTGATTTTTCCATGTTTCTGTTAATTCGAGGGTTAGGTTTTCATTTTCGCACCTTTCTGTACAAGTTTCATCATCAAATTCGAATAATCAGAGTGTTTATGGGCTGATTTGCAGAAAATATTGAAGATGAACACGTTTTTCTGCAAAAGGTCGAATGTGCAGAAGATTTGACCTTACAAGTGGTCGAACGTGAGTTGTAAACGATCAAATGTAGGATTTGGAGGTCGAATATGCTAATTTGTGTTGATAACACAGGTCGAACCTGGAAGTTTTCCACATTCGACCTCACGACAGGTCGAGCGTGGAATCTAAGAGGTCGAATGTGGAATTTCAGTTTTAGTCATGATTAAATGAACTTCATTCGACCCAATCATGGTACATTCGACCATACACAGGGGTCGAATGTAGTTTTATTTCCACTTTCGCCCCTTCGACATAGAGAATGAAAAATTGGTATTTTAAGGGGTAAAAAAAAATTCGATATTTTTGAAGATTTTTGGGAGAATGGTGATGATGTATACATAAATTGTTGAAGAAATGATGATGATGATGAAACGTTTTATTGTGGGGTAGTCATGAGAATCAACAGTATGATAATCAGATTCAAATGACTATTATGGGCCAGAAAATAGACAGATTTTATTCCGCAAGATGAAGAACAGTCAAACCAATTCTAGTGTGATTGAAGGAACTTGTTCAAACAAAGTTGTTATGTACAAGCATATCAAGACTGAGATCTTAATGTTTCGAAAGTAATGAGGGATCCCAGTAGGAGTCATGTGGCACGTAGATTCAACGAAAGTTTCAAGGTTACAGTCCTGAAGAATTTCAAGAGCTGTTGGTGGTTATTGTTGGCCCTAGAGAAAACTTCAGTTTCTGAAGCATTTCAAGTCTACAATTGTACCGGTAGTTCCTGCTGAAAACTTCTGATTGCTTGATTCACTCGACTACGGCTAGTATTCTGTTGAACATATGAAGTTACTCAAGAACATTTAAAGAGAAGAATGTGTTAATGCAATCACAGTCAGCACAGATGAAGAATTTCATAGAAATACAAGTGTCCGAGTGGATTGTTTTGCACATAGTCACATTTGAGATGTTTAATTGGGTACTGACAGTTAGACTTCTCCAGTTGGCGTGAAGGGTGATGCAAAGGTTAAGTGCAGATATGAGACGTGAATTAGTGGTAGTACCTACGTGTTACGTTGAATATCTGATCGGTCAGTATGGAATCCTTCTAGCAGGGGTCTTATCAGGCTAGTTGGATTGCGCGTGATGTACTTGGTCAAGATGACATTCCTGGGTAGTGATGCTACGAGACTGCAATGCATTACATTGTCAACTTCACATTGGCGTAACTAGGTGATCTGGTTGTAATTCAGCGGCTCGCTGATTTCGCAAATGATATACGTGGTCTAGCTTACTTCCTGTGTATTGATGCAGAGGATCCGTAAGTGCATTACTTGGTCAGTTCACGAAGGATATTGTATTTCTAACTCAATGCAATAGTGCATGTATTGAGGTGGAGACCTGTGATTTTGACTGCAGATGTGAAAGAGATTTGTGGATTCGCCCGCAACGTCCAAGGGGGAGATTGTTGATGCACTATTATGTGGACGTCACTGTCGAATAGACTAGGGTTGAGTCTTGTATTGTATTACATGAGATTGTGGTGATCCATAAGGGCATTTTATGGATCTGATGCATTTGTAAATATAGATCATAATCATAAGCTAGATTCGACCTTTCAAAAGGGTCGAATATGGAAAAGTTCCACATTCGACCTAATCATAAGGGCGAAGGTGGCTTTAGATGTTGGACTATAAATAGAAATCTCATGTGTGTTTTTCATGGAGTAGATTTGAGTTTGTACTTTGAATGCTCTCAAGGGGGAGGTCATGCCCGACCTCCCCCGGCCCCGAGATAGATGTTTATCCTACTAATGACAGTGTCTGTAACCGTTTCTGATGTAATACGAATCTGTAATGACTTTGTTATCGTATATTTCTGTCTCGTCTCGAATCTCCCGTCTGAAACAGAGTTGTTTTCGCTTAATCGATCCGTGGATTCAGTTTTTAACCGGATTCTCATAAGGCACGTCAAGCATTTCCCAACATACTCTGTTACTTCGTGTTTCATACCTGGCCACCAATAATCTTTCTTCAAATCTTGATACATCTCCGTGGCGCCCGGATGAATAGAATACCTTGACTTATGCTCTTCTCAAGGACCTTTTCCCTTAGTCCTCCATACATTGGAATCCACATGCGGGTTCCCCAGAAGTGGATACCTTTGTCACTCACGATCAGCAATTTCTGCTGTCCGAAAATCCTTTCCTCTTTATTCTTTCTTCGCGCAAAGCCTTAGTATGTGACCCACGCAACTGCGTTAAGAAATCAGACGTTACTATCAACTGACACGACTTTACCTGAATCGGCGCAGTTGTCCCCTTTCGACTCAACGCATCCGCGACCACATTGGCCTTCCCAGGATGGTAACGAATATCACAATCATAATCATAATCGTTAATCAACTCTAGCCATCTTCTTTGCCTCATATTCAACTCCTTTTGTTCTAAGAAATACTTCAAACTTTTGTGGTCTGTATAAATCATGCACTTGATGCCATACAGATAATGCCTCAATATCTTAAGCGCAAAGACCACAGCGGCTAACTCCAAATCATGCGTTGGGTAGTTCCTTTCATTCGCTTCAGTTGACATGACGCGTAAGCGATCACCCTTCTGCGCTGCATCACAACACATCCCAACCCGTACCCAGAGACATCAGAATAAACTACCAAGTCCTCTACTCCTTCCGGCAATACCAACACAGGTGCTTTTGTTAACCCGTCTTTCAACTTTTGAAATGCGCCCTCTTGCTCGACGCCCCAGTGGAACTTCACGTCCTTCTGGGTTAGTCGAGTCAGTGGTGATGCAATCGATGAGAAGTCATGTATGAACCGTCGATAATACCCCGCGAGCCCTACAAAGCTCCGGATCTCAGATGGGTTCTTAGGAGTCCTCCATTTCACTACCGCTTCGATCTTAGAAGGATCCACCATGATCCCCTCAGAGTTAATAATATGCCCTAAGAATCGCACTTCGCACAATCAAAATGTGCACTTGGAAAACTTAGCATACAACTTCTCTCGTCGCAACGTTTCTAGTACCTCGCACAAGTGTTCTGCATGATCCCCTTCTTCCTTGGAGTAAACCAAGATGTCATCGATGAACACGATCACCGTCCGATCCAACATCGGTCAACACACCCTGATTCAACAAATCCATAAACGCTGCCGGAGCGTTCATCAAATCGAATGACATTACTAGAAACTCATAATGCCCATAACGCGCCCGAAACGCCGTCTTGGGAATATCTTCTTCTCTATCCCGTAACTGATTATAGCCCGATTGAAGATCAATGCGTGAGAACGACTTCACACCCTGAAGCTGATCAAACAGGTCATCTATTCACGGTAATGGGTATCTGTTCTTCACGGTGAGCTTATTCAACTCACGGTAGTCGATGCACATACGCATGCTACCATCCTTCTTCTTCACAAATAACACCGACGCACTCCAGGGAGAATTGCTTGGTCGAATGAACCCTTTGTCGAGAAGATCCTGAAGCTGCTCCAGCAACTCTCGCATCTCAGTTGGGGCCAAACGATATGGCGCCTTCACAGCAGGCTGGGCTCGTAGGTGCAAATCAATCCGAAACTCGATCTCCCGCGCAGGTGGCCCACCTTACAAGTCTTTCAGAAATACATCTGGAAAAGTCGCGCACCACAAGAATATCTTTCAGTTCCCCTAGCGCATGCTTGCCATTTGCGACGTACGCTAGGTACGCTTCGCAGCCCCGCTGCAGAGACCTCCCCGCCTTGGTCTAGAGATGATTCTATGCGCATTACACTCCTTATCACCAAAAACATTGATCTGACTCCGTCAAGGGGAGTCAACCTGATTATCTTCCTTCTACACACTATATCCGCGTCGAACGCGGACAACCAGTCCATACCCAAAACTACATCAAAACCTCCCAAGGAAATGATGAACAATCTAACCGGAAACCTATGACCTTCCAAATCAATATAACAATCATCCAAAGCATCAACAACCCTAGAAGGTCTACCCACTGCGGTTTCAACATTAAATGGCTCCTCGATTCTTCTAGCTACTCTACTCAACTTATCACAAAACAAAGTGGCAACAAAAGTCTTACTTGCCCCCGAATCAAACAATACCGAAGAAGGAACATCGTTAATGAGGAACGTACCTGAGGCTACATCAGGCTCGACGACCGCTTCATCTTTAGTTATAGTAAAATCTCGTGCTTTTGCCTTAGGCTTCGCATCCTCCTTTTTCGGTTCCGCACCTTCCTTTCCCACAACCTTCTCGTTCTTACAATCTCTCGCCAGATGACCAAGTTCCCTGCAATTATAACACTTAGGTCCCAACTTTCATTCATTGGAGAGATGTCCCGTCATCCCACACTTAAAAAACAGAAAAGTCCCCGCTTTACATTCACTGAGGTGATATTTCCCGCACTTGCTGCATTGCGGTGGACTTCCAGTTTTGGTTTTCTTCCCACTGGTTCCGTCTTGATCACTGCGGAACCTCATGCTGGACCCGGTCCACTTCTTTTTCTCGATTTTCTCCAGTTTTACCTCTGCTCTCATCACATCCTCATAAAGTGTTGCACTCAACTCAACCACTTCATCAAAGCTTTTTGGAACATGCGACTTCATATCATCCCAAGTCATGCGGTCAACCTCCGCCTGACTTCTTCTACTTCCACCATGTTCCACCAGTGCAGCGCCTCGGCAGTGAAGGAGTGAGCAGCAAACTTCACCGCCTGATCCGGACGACACTCACTGATGGAGATTACTGCCTCCATCTTAGTTATCCAGTGGCAAGCCACCACTGCATCCTTGCGACCATCAAAGCGAGGTGGATCGCATCACTTGAAGTGCGCATAGTAACACCCATCACGGGCATTCTTTCTGTCCTTTTCCTTCTCCTTCTCCCCGCGATCGTCACCCGCAGGCTTCTCATTCCTATTCACGGTGTCCTTCAGAACCTCATCTTTCAACGCCTCAAACGCTCCCTTCACAAGGAGAACCTCTCGAATGAGGTCATTGAATTCTTTCCTTATTGCTTCTCGCCCAGCTGGTTCAAACACAAACCCCTCAGTATGCTGCGAAGGCCTTGATCGAATCTAGGGTTCCGTACTCGCAACATGAGTCGACTCTTCCTCATCTCTTACAGCCGCACTCTTAGGAACAACTTTCTTTCCTCTTGCCATTCTCACTCTGAAATACCAATATGGATGGCAATGGGTCGGGTTTGGGACGGGTTTAGGTAATCCCAACCCCATACCCGATTAGGTATGCTTGTCCTAAACCCGGCCCAAAACCCGTCGGGTTTGTGTCGGGTAAGTACCCATCGGGTATCGGGTATACCCATGGGTTTCGGGTAAACCCATTAATTTATAAAACTTTCCTATTGAGTATATCCGACCAAAAACCCGACGGGTATCTATTAATTAACTATTAACCAATTACATTTAGCATTATTAAATACATATGTAAATGATTACAATGTGTAAATATAGAATACTTAAATCATGTAAAAACATTCAATGACATGATAACAAATAGTATACACTAATTTTTGAGAATTTTTAGCACAATATGACAATCTAAATGGACAATTAGATATATTATCCATCCATATTTAAAAAGATATATAAGAAATTATATTAGGTATCTAATCGGGTAAACGGGTATACTTTATCGGTTAATCGGGTCGGGTAAACGGGTATATCATCAAATCCCAAACTCATCCCAAACCCGCGAAAAAAATATAAACAAATCCTATACCCGGACCCATACACGATTTCCCGATCCCAAACCCGTCCTAAATGTGTCGGGTTTACCCATCGAGTTCGGGTTTGATTGCCATCTTTAAATACCAACGAAATAGTTAGGGTACCATTTAAAACACTACTAACAAAACAATTAGCTAATGACGGTGGCCAGTCGTTATCCCCTGCTCGCCTTGCTGTTCGGGTTTTAAATCCTACCCTTCATGCCTTATCATATTTCATTCTACACATTACATTTTCTAAGACACTATACTTTGGTGCTCGTGGCTTGATGGTTACTCCCGCTGGCTTGGCTATGTAACAACCCTGGCTGATGTGGCCGGGTTGTCGGGTCGGGTTATCGGAGCTACACAGCGGAATCCAGGGTAATAACAGTCCTTTAGTCTTCCAGGATCCACGTCATCATATCTGTTGGGTTACCTGAACACATGTCAAAAATAGTTTCTGTCAACATAAAGTTGGTGAGGTCGTGTATTTTATAAAGTAAATGGCCAGTTCGTTTATTAATAATTCTTTTATTTAAAATACTCTTTTATAAACATGCTTTACAATTCTAATTCTGGAGGGGAAAATATATTCTATCAATTCGATTATATATCTATTATTTCGATTATATTCTATGAGTTGCCATTCCTATCTATGGTATCACTCTGCTTGTGATAACTGTAATGATTTCTACCCTCTACTCGGGTAAAGCTGGTTCTTGTCCTCTGGTTGGACAAGAAAGGAAATGGCGATACCGTCCAATACTGTCCTTGTTGTTTCTATTGCCCCTTTATATAACTTCTATTATTAATTATTCTTTTGTGTAAAGCATTATTATGTTTTCTTATAAATGACATGTATTCCCCCGAAAACACTTAATAAAACAGTAAAAGTGGGGAGTTCACGATACTCACCGGTTTGCGTTATATCTTCAGCTAATCCTCTTATTACAATTATATGTCCTATATATATGGATACGTTTTACGCGTGAGACTTGTTAGATTGTAATACTTAGGATATATATCATATATATACTTTATATATATAGAATTCAGTATATATTAGATAGTCCTAAACTCGGGGTTTGGGCATTCTAGGCAAAAAGAAATAAAGCTGGCCTTTACAGCTTGGCACGCAAACCTAAAAGAACTCTAGACATAACTTACCCGAGCTTAGTATATCATTTTATATATCGAATCTTATATATATAAACATATATATTTTATATATGTTTATTGTTCTCTTATTATTATTATCAAGTCCGTACATTATTCGTATTATATATATATTCGTATAATTCTAATAATATTCCTCGTCTAGTTATCGGACCGGGTTCTATTCCGGTTGTTGACCGAGTCACTGAGTCGACTCGGTAACGACTCGTATTCTTCCAATTCAATGATCGGTACCTCGCAATCAATAATCATAAAGATACGTTAATTATCACGAGATTATATATCTAATAACCAAATGATAATTATGTATTTCATACCACATATTGATCGGCTTCTCATATGGATTGGAGTATCGTCGGATAATAACCGGTATCTGACCCGAACTACAATCAGATTTCGGGTTATAAATCCTAGCTCTTGCTCGTTCATATTACACTACACACATACACCGAAGTATGTGTAATAGTTGTATATTAAAAGGGGTTTGGTACCCGAAGCTTCACCGGAAACACGTCGGGAACCGACCGAAGGCCCAATTCACCTCTCCTAATAATATATTCAGGTGAGTTCCGGATTGTTTGTCGGATAATTATTTAGACCCGAAAGATTACAAGGCTCGATCAGAAGTTAACTTCATATAACAGTCACCGGAATCCGGTGACTATTCCGGGAACTTACCTCGTCGGACCATCGTAACAGAGTAATAGGTTTAAGGGTTCAGAATCGTTGACAGTCACCATAGCTTTGGTGACTGTCCGGTTAACAGTTGGGTTACAGAACCCGATGACAGTCCCAAACCAGCGGCAAAGGATGGTATGGTTCCGTTTGATTTGAAGGTTATATGACAGTCGCCGGTTCTAGTAACTCTTCCGGTGACTTTCTTCGTTGATCTATTAAACCAGAAACAGAGACGGACAAGGTACCGGGTTCCACTTGCAAGGAGGGGATGGATGTGTGGCTTACCGTAGGAAGAAGATGGATGCAGGCGGCGGCCGGAGGTTGGCCGAAGACGATAGCCAGAACAGCAGCGGAGGCGGCAACAGCCGCCATGGCTGTCCGGCGAGAGTTTCTTGAGTCAGAGCATCACACACACACTTTGTGTGTTTAGAATGTATACAGAGAGAGAGTGCAGCGAGAAATGAGAGGAAGAGAGGGGTTTTTATAATAGGAATTAAATAGAGAGTGTTTGGCTACGGGGATAATTACTAGAACTCGCGATGTTTGGTAATAATTATAACGACCGAACAAAAGACGTTTGACAGCGGGTTATTAGCAGATAAGGAGCGTTTAACCGCGATAATAATAATTCAATAATTATTATTTATATATTCGGTTGAAACGGTTTGTCGCGAGATTCGAACCTGAATATTTAATTTAGTAATCGGGTGGTCAGGTCCGACCCGACCCGTTTAAGAGACACGAAACACTTCGAGGTGACGTAACACTTCGAGGTGTTACAGGCTACTTGCAGTCCCTTTCTCTATCCAAGTCTAAGCATTGGGAAGTGCTCAGATCTCTTGAACGATGGCTCTTATACCAACTTGTAAGGCCCCAAACTCGGGCACCTCACTAATCGGCACATTACCACAACACATAGTTCAACAAGAACAAAATACTCTTATTAGACATACGCAACGGAAATAAACATATCCATCATTCAAGAGTTTACAACGCAATTAAACCCTACTTAATGACTAAACCAATCACGAGCCGAGCCAAGTTACCATCGCCATCTGCTACGAGCCGCCATCTACCGCTTTCTTTCCTTTACCTGAAAGACATGCTAAAAAGTCAGCTACGCTGAGTGAGTTCTATAGTTAGGCTTTTATAAACATTCGAAACATTCTCTTTCAAAACTACTTCCTCGAACACATTCACTTTCTCACATCTTTACTCGCACGTCTCAGGTTGCTACCGCGGCCCTTGATGTCGTCTCGCCCGCCTAAGGTTTCTACGCAATCATTAGCGTTGTACTCTCCCGCCTAAGAATACTTCCACACTCCTGACGTCTTTCTCGCCCACCTTGGACTACCACATCAGTCCTTATAGTCATACTCGCCCGCTTCGGATTACTAACGTAACCCTCCACGTCGTATTGCTGCCTTCCCGTAGGAAATCAACAACATTCATACTACACATACATTACATAGGTGCGCGATATTTAAAACGTTAAATTAAACCGTGCGCTACCTCTTTTATTTAAAATAGTTAAGCATGCAATCAGCACGGAAACATTTAAAATATTAAAACATGGGCGATAGAAACTCACCTTTGCTCTGCGTTCTTGACTATTACTTCCTAAGCCTTCTATCCCGCGTGAACTCAAATACCGAATCACATAACACTACGTTACTCTTTCATTCGACTAGGCCGAATGCTCCGCCAGGAGCATCCTCCCGCATCTGCGCAGCCAATGGTGCGCATGACATTATGTTTTATGTCACTGGTCCACACATGTGGACCCTTATGTAATGCATCATAGTTGCGCAAACAGGCGACTGCGCAAGCCAAGGCTCAACCCGCCTCCGCGCATAACACAAACCTTCTGCGCAGCTGCAACTCGTCTTCTTCCCTTAACCCTAGCATATCAGATAGGGTTTTCTTACCTTAACTTCCTCTCCGAGAATTCCGGATCGACGACAATTCTTTGTTTCTCAGTCCCTCTATTAAACCTCGAACACCGATGGGGACGACCTGACTTGCATGTAACCCGGATGCACTTCAAGCCTATCGACAACACAAACCCTTAATCGAGATTTCCGAGACTACGATCGATGCACATGAAGGATAAGAAAGTCAGATGGTTACCTTAATCAGAGATGACCAGATTTCTTCCCTCTCTTGCTTCTCTTGCTCAACGTGTGATGGCAGTAGATAGGTTTAGGGTTTGAGGGTTGATGTGTTTATATAGGGAATGATCCCATGCAACTTTTGCATCAAGGTTTCTCCTTTCCTTCCTTGCGATAACTTATTCTCCAAGTTGTTTCTATTTAGTCCCCAAGGTTTCGCTTCCTTACTATTATACAACAACATATCAACATACCCAATTTTTGGGATGTCACATAATCAGTTTGGGAAAAACTAAGAGGTTTCCAAAGCATTTGTTGCTACTACCGCTGCTGAACCTTGCAAGAAATATAATGGACCTCACCCTCTTTGCAACAAGTGTAATTACCATCACATTGGGTCATGTGAAAGTATTCGCTGTGATAGGTGTAAGAAGATTGGCCATCAGACCTCCTGCTATGTGCTAAAGATGTAGGTGACCCTACTGGGAACCTAGGGTGTTATGAATGTGGTGCTGCAGATCATTGCAAGAAAGATTGTCCCAAGTTGAGGAACCAGGCTCGTGGTAGAGTTTTTGTGATTGGAGATGTGGATGCTCGTGAGAATCCCAATGTTATTACCAGTACGTTCCTTGTTAATAATAATTATGCTTCCGTACTCTTTGATATTCGTGCCAATTTAAGTTTTATGTCAACCGAATTTAAGCATACCCTTGGGGTAGAATATAGTAGGTTAGGCACACGCTATTCTATAGAATTGGCTAATAGTAAGTTAATTAAGTCGAAAGAAGTCATTAAAGGATGTACCCTGAATTTGGGAGACCACGAGTTTAACATTGATTTGTTGTTGATAGAGCTGGGTAGTTTTGATGTGGTAGTTGGCATGGATTGGCTGTCAAAAAACCATGGGGAGATCATGTCCCACGAAAAGATAGTTCGTATCCCCCTGCCGAGTGGCGAAATTCTTTCGATCAAAGGAGAGAATAGCCGAGCCACGTTACGAATCATGATTGTTGTTATTGTTATTGTTTTTGTTGTTGTTGTTGTTGTTCTAATTGCGAGTGCTGCAACGAGGAGGCTTTTTCAACAACACAATGAAAACAATGAGGCTAGACGAAGGCAATGAAGTGAAGCATGAGGAGTGTAATCATTTATTCGTCAATTAAAAAAATAAACGAAAACGTTGACTTATTAATGTTTCTAAATTCTAATAACGTAGCGAAGACGTGCTTTAGCCTATAATTGAACACTAATCCCGAGAATTCCTAGGTAGGCTAACGGGTCCCTCGTCTAATTGGAATTTATATGAAATGCCAGCCTTAGACGAAAGACTCGGAATACAGGCGTTCACCCTTCCAGGTTGCGCGTGTTCATTATTAGAATTTAGGACTTTGACGAGATTATCAAACAGTTCATGCTTGAACCTGAGGAGTTCGTGCTAATGATCTAAGAATAGATCATAATTGCAGTAGGTGACTAAAAGTAAACAACATGCATGGCTTAGGATAAGGATATGGAGTAGGATAAGACTAAGGAATCACATAGAGAAGCTAGCAAGGGGATCAAGTAGTGTATAATACCTAGGTTTATAGTCTAGATTATTCTTCTAATAACCTAATTCCCTATAACCAAGGCTCTGATACCAATCTGTAACACCCCAACCGATGGCGGAAACATCGGGGTGTCACGTAATGACCATTGTTCAGTAGCTCATGGTAAATCATAAATTTCATTAATATATTAAATGAATTACATACAATTGTTCTAAAAGAAATTTGTACATCAAATGAGAAACACTAAATGTAAATCTCCAAGCATGAACTCTAATCGTCAAGCAAACAATATATCCTGATATATGTTAAGTTGGAAAATATTTGGGTCAACAAAAGTTGATGAGAATTACATAGGTTTGTGTAATGTATCAAGTGTACAAAAGTTGTACAATTCAATTGTTATGGCAATTCTAGATCATATATGAAAACAAATACTAGGTAAAGCGTTTGCATAATCAAACCTTGTGACATGTTTAATGTGGTCCATCCCATACGCATATGGTTCACATGTTTGTGTTTATGTTTGTGTTTCGATAACAATCACCCACGTTTCCCCGTACTAATGGTCCACGTATCCGGGTGGGGTTGTCAATCCAATAGATCTATCACTGTGTATCGTCGGCTTGTACGGAGTTAATGATTTATGCGTGTCTAATTGTGTCTACCTAAGTATTTTTCACCACATAATATCACAAAGAAATCACATAAGACACGCATGTTAAATTGTATAAGTGCATGCTAAGCAGTTAATGCGGTAAAATATCGGATATCGGTGAAGAACCGATATTTGAGATATAGGTTATCGTGGTGAGATATCGGTGGGATATCAGCAATTTTTATATCATGCAAAATCCATACATGTAGTAACTAAACACTAACAATTCAATAAACTCTCCTACCATTAACAAATTAACCTTTTACAACTTGCAAAACACTAACAATTGTAGCAAGTGGGAACTTGTTAAGACTTAAAACACTAATATTTAACACTAATTATTAACAATGAAGACTTAAAACAATACTAACAACTATAAGAAGTAAGAAAAATGGAAGAACTAAGAAAAAAACACCAATATCGGGAATATCGGTTGATGACCGATAACCGAGATATCAGTGATATATCACCGATATATCGGCCGAGTTAACTACTTAGAGTGCATGTAAATATGTTTCACCCAAAAAAAGTATGAAAAAATATAAAAAAGGGGCTATGTAAACCTCACCTTGATTGCTAGTCTTGAATATGATAACATGTTGCAAAGTAACTATGCAAGATCCCGAGATGTTATCCTATTCAAATAAGGACAATTTATATTGAGACCTAATTGAGTCTATGTTGTCTAAATCTAAGGCATTCTAGGGTTTTTATTTGGGAATCGATGATTGTTTATTATTTAATTGAAATATTTGTTAATTGAAAAATAAAGGAGTAATTAATAAAAATAAGTTATAAAGAGAAATTTTGTAAAATCTTGGTCAATAATATTAAAAAATATTAAATTTCACAAAATTCTAGAAAATATTCTTATTTTTCTGACCTAAATTATCGGAAATAATTTATGTGAAATTTTGGTGAAAAAATAATGAGAAGTGGATTTATAATGAAATTATTATTGTTTAAATAGATTTAATTATCTAAAAATAACTAAAAACAACTTTTATATGAATAAAAATCAGATTTATAAAGTTTATAAGTTTATAGAGTTAAAATAAATTTTTCAGAATTTATGAAGTTATTTTGGTATTTTTTTATTGAATTTAAACACACACATATATATATTATTTGAAAATAAAAATTTGATAATAATGTTTATAAGTTAAACAACCAAATATAAATTTTATAGAATTTAAAAATTCAGTTTGACATTTTAAACATAATTTAAAAGATAGTAAAAATAAATATTCATAATGTTAAATAGAAAACGAATAAAAGAACATAGTGTTTAGGACGAGGCTCGAACCAGGTACCTTACCCAACTCAATCTTTATAAACAAGTTTAACTAGATTCTTTCCATAGGCCGCGCGTTGCGGCGGCGACACGTTAATTGTTTATAGTTAGTGGTTTGTTATGTGATGTGATTGATAATAAGATTAAAGCATCGTTTTAACGTATCTGATCTAAAGTATTACAGTTACAGAAAAAATAGAATCAAACCTGATTTGTCTATAGTTGGCATTCTATAGACGTCGTATTTTAACTATATACTCTGGTCCAAAATCTAAAAATCTATTTATAAAAAAAACACCCTTAATTCGAATTTCCTTTTTAGACATGGAAATAAGTCTTTTTTATTAACTTAAACATGGCTGATTTCATATTATTAACAAAAGATGTGGTCATAGGCAATGTTTTCATGACTGGGTTAAACTGGTCGGACCAATCAAACCGATCGGACCAAATTTAAGAAACGAACACTGTGTGTGTTTATATATATAAAAGAAAGTTTATGCTATACAATTTTTTTTTTTTGTTATTCTTGTTTCCTTATCTTAATATGGGCAAATTACATAGGAAGTTTATGTTATTAAAAATAACAAATCGTAAATTAATATAGATGATAAATAAGTTCATATTTCAATAATATAAATTAAAATAAAAACTATAAATTTGTAAAAACGAAATAATAGAAATCAACTTTGATTGAGTAGGTGGGTAGATGCTTTCGTGAAGAAAAGATAAAAGTGATAAAATATTATTTTTGTTTACTTATGTTTTTCTTTGCAACAATCAAATTCATCATTTCATTATCTTCCTCTTTAAAGGAATCGCAGAACCTCCGTCCCCGGCTCCATGCCGGAAAATCTTCAGCCATCACCTTCTTTAACCTTCGCTTCATGAAAGAAAATCGAGAGGATCAATACTACAATCTAAATTTTCCGTTTACTACTCCAATTAAACTAAAGAGAAGACCAATCTGACTGTTAGTTACATCGATTTTTCGGGTAAACTACCACCGGTCACTGGTCCGACAGGCAAGTTATCTCCTTTCCCTCTCTCATTTCTCACCACACAAATCAAAAGCCTATAGACAGAAAATGGAGGAACAACCTCCGACGACCGGCCATCCTTCGATGGCTGCGAAACCGTCTGAGCGTCGGTTGTACAGGTCAAACACCGGAAACCCTCTATCTTCTATTTGTGTTTCCCACACTTGGTATCCTCTTTCTCTTTCTCTCTCATTCAGACCACAAACCACCATCACCCACCAACATAACAACTTTCTCTCTCTAAAAAATCCAGTCACATGTCTTCGTCTCCGGGAGGACGAATGGCCGCCAACATCCATCTCCGTTTTCAACTCTTTGTATCTGACTCTCTTTGTCTTCTGCTTTCTCTCTTTACTTTCTGCATCTATGGGTCTTGAAATGAAAGAAGAAAATATGTAAGAGAAGTACGTGTGTGTGAGAGAGGGGGAGGTGAGAGGTGTGTAAGTGTATGGTCCAATAACGTAATGACACGTGGCAAAATTTGATTGTAAGGATTCATGGTCACTGACCATGCATTTTAAGTACATATATAATTACCAACTGAGCTACAAGAATTTTTTTTTATTTAAAACCCGAATTAGACGTTTAAAATTTAAGATCCCTTTAACCCAGATCATCCCCAAATCGAACACAAACACTAGAATTCCTAATACAAATATACATTATATTATAACCCGATTAAACATAGGGTTATTGACATAAAAGGGCCGATAAACACACAAGTACAATGAATTGATTCTACTAGCTGCAAATCTATGAATTTAGGAGTCAATCGAAAAGTCATTGAGGCTTCGAATGCACGATTTAGAGAAAAAGAATGAAAGATTAAAGAGAGGGGTTTTATAAATCGATGGTTTCTGTTCCTATAGATAGGTTCAATTTATAATATTATGACCTATATCAAATAATTGGAAAACTAGACCCAATATATGGAAACCGAATATTATCTTGTTAATTAAAACGATTTGGTGCGATTACTTGATGGATGAAGGCCTATCGTTCATAGTCGATGGTGTCTGGATCCATATCCATTCCAAAAACATGGTTAAAACGCGTTAATTGAACACTTGTTGTCCAAGGTTTTAAACTAGGTTTAGGTACAATTGATATATTATTAACCTATATTGAATTATAAACAACACATGGGCTTAGCCCAGTTGGTAAAATGATAGGTGTTAAGGCCTTGACTCGGCCTAGAAGCGGGTTCAAGTCACATTTGACCGATTTTTTATCTAATTATTTTTAGGCAATTTTGATAATATAACACATACCATAGTGTTATAGTAAAATATTAATAGGGTAGGAACAAGATCGAAACAAATAAACTTTAGATTTTATTAATTCAAAATTTGTGAGAAAATACAAAATGTTACACTGACAGTTAATAGAGACAAAGTTGCCAACGCCTTTAAGCTGATGGGACACAGTGGTGTGCAAAAAGCTCAACAGGTGGTGAAGACTGCTCTTGACCTGCCTCGGCAGTTTTTGATGACTCAGGTCAGTGTCTGCTTTAGTAGGAAGACATCCAACTTCAGCCTGATCTCTATATGAGTTTAGGAAGTCATTCACTCTTTACTATTGGGAGAACCGTACAACTACTCATACTATTTGTTGAAGGACATGAAGAAAAACATCTACAACACAAACAAGTTCCTAATGTATCATAGATTTGTGACCAAGAACATCACAAGTCAACTGAACTTTGGAGGTATACTAAGATGATTCATTAGAATCTAAATGGTAAACCAAGATAATATCCAATTTGAGATCCTGATGTTGAGACTGATTCACAAAGGCAAAGAGAGCTTCATATATGACATGCTCATTGTGGAGGAGGAAGGCTAGATGTAGTGGTGTGTATTTGTAGTTACTTTGTTTTGTTTTTCTTGGCTTGTATTTTTTTGTTTAATATATATATATATATATATATATATATATATACTAGTGTGAAACCCGCGCGATGCGGCGGCGGCGACAATTTATAAAGCGGTGCTTGTTTCAGCTAATTTGTCAATCTTCTCGTGACATATTATATATTACTTAGTTTTCTTATTAATAGCATCGGTGTTGTCTACCTATACCTTATTTAAATCGAAACTTATCCATGGTTAAATCAATAACTTATGTTTATAAAATATTAAAATTATGTTTTGTGCAATCTACGACAATTTAACAAAAAAAAAAAAAAATAGGTTATTTATTTCGTGTAATTAAATTGCATAATATACAAATGACTTTTAGTATTTATCTTGTTTTAACATAAATTTGAGGACACAAGCGTGTTTGCATAAATGCACATAAGTTCTAACTTTTGACTTATAAAGTGGTCTTTTATATAGACATCCATGGTGCTTTTAAGCCAAGGCAGACCAATTTGGGACCCAAATTTGTTATTATTTTTTTCTTTTTATCATTTCTACTACACCAATACGGTTATAATGATTATAAAATCTATTTTTATAAGAAAATAAATACAACATTATGAAAGTAAAATAAAACGAAGTTTGGAAAGTTTGTAACTCCAGTACTAACATTAACTGCAAATTTATAATTAAATAATAAATGAAATAAAGTCGAGGCATACATCTTTGTTTTGAAAAAACAAAATAAACACGACATAGGTTAGCTTTTTGTTGTTGATGTTTGATGCTGCTAATTTCCAATGGTCATTGTCGGAGCAGGTGTCGTTGGTCTCAATACGAGCTGTGATCAGAAGTTGTCAAACGGGTCAACACGCCTGCCACAACATTGACTACAATTAAGGGATACGTCTTTGGGGTAAGCGACAACAATTTGAGTACATATTAAAAGTCAAAATAACTAAATGAAATAAACAAAAAGATGAAGATGGTATTTTTGGTCATTTATACTACAAATATCATTTTCCCAAATAATCTGACTTTGAAAAAAAAAAACCTTGTGATTTCAATTGATTAAATAAAGTGAAACACAAATTCAATACCATTATAGGGTAAATTCAACACTCATTTCCTTATGCTTGAGAAACTGTTGTTGCTGGTGCAAATAATCAAACACAAAACTAAATAAAAGGAAACTGTTGTTGCTGATGGGTCTGATTTTCACCAAAACAGTGATGATCCATAAACAATAAAAAAAGTACGTGGTTTGACTACCCTAAGTGTGATTTCACTAAAACAAAGAAAGGTGGCAGGTGGCCTGCTTTCATCAGAAGAAAAAATGGTTCAGAAGTTTCACCAAAACAGAAAATAGACAAAAGGATGAGACGGCATAAAAAAAAACTTAGGAAGATAATGTTTTCTGCCACATAAGTAGTTTTAGTATAAAAAGCGTATGAAGCTATTTTAATCAAGATGAACCAAGAAAACACAGGCAACATAGTTTGCATCTACAACGCTACAACGCCATAACATTTTTTTTTTTCAAAATCCTTCATTCTTGGGAAACTATATTTCTACTTTTGAATTTTATGAACGTTGCTATAAAAAACCAAGAAAATGTATCAAGAAATCGATTAAAAAGTACCCTGTACGGGAAGTAAAGGCGAGGTAAGGGCTGCGCATGAGGGTGTAGAAGTGGTTAGATATTGATGGATTTTCTTAATTCAATAGCCACAGATTAACTTGTGCTTAATTTTTTTATTTTTATTTTTTAAAATAATATCAATCAAATTACTAACAACTTAATATCATAATGTAATCTAAACAGAGATTTACCTGTGTTTATGAAGTTGAGAAGCTTCAAATCACCTCTAAGTAAGTAAAGACTTCCACATTGACCCATTTAAACAAAATAAGTGAAAAAGATAAAGGAGAGCATAATTCAACCACATACCTGTGTTGCGTTTTACCGATTTCTTGCTTTGAAATCGAATAACCAAGGCTCATCGACCTTGAATCCTACAAATATATTTGAAATGCATTCTAAAATCAGCCCAAAATCAGAATATATTGTTTACGATTGACCATAAGGATAAATTTAAAACAAACAAACCTCACAAGTGATTATTATTTCTTTGATTCAACTTAATAACCAAAAGCGTAATGCTAAACATATATAATAAGAACATAGAAGATGACTATTAAAACATATGTAACCACGATACCTTTCGGTATTTGTTTCAACGCATGTATTGTTGCCATCTGTCCCTCAAATACAAAAACTGAATTTGGATAGCAACGATAATAAGATCAAGTTATTCATAAATACATGTAATTAAAGTAAAAGAACCATACACAACTTGTAAGAAAATTCACCTGTGATTTATAATGGAAACATCAGGATACGTTCTGATTCCTAATTGTATAAGCACCCTGTGGTAGATTGTGTGTGGATTGCGCGCAAGCTGTATTTCATTAAAAAAACACGACCGAATTCAAACAAAACAAATGTAAATCTAGAAACTAACATGTATAGTGGACGGTATAGACGATAAACATGTCGCTTTGTTTTACTTTTCCATTTTCTTAGGGCGCATTTGTTCCTACAGAAAAAAAAGTATTAGGACATTAAATGAGTCAATTAGGTATAGACGACAAACATGTCGATTTTAGAGTAAAGCATAAAATTTGGTTTGTTACCAAAGCATATTGTATTTCCAGCAACATATAAATTTCTTCACAGGGTTAATCAAATCCAAGATGTTCTTTGCACCACAAAAGAGCTTCTACACCTACACGTATTAATTTAATCAATATTAAGTAAAGCTTAAAATAGACAAACTTGATGAACGACAAAGGCAAACATTTACTTTGCATCTCAACTATCCAATCAACCAAAAGAGTTGAGAATATTATTAACAAAAATCCCAAAATTAACCGAAAATTAGGCAAATATGATCAAAACATACCTTAAAATGGGAGTCTTGAAACAGACCTCTTGTACTTGTTTTAATTCCTCCTTAAACTACATAAAAAGTATGTTTGTTTTTTTAAATGGCATCTACTATAATTTTAAACAACCACCCATTCTTATCTAGAAAAACTATGGGTATTTTGTATTGGCAATTTATATGCATTTAGAGCATATTTGACTCCATAAACTAAGATATCTTTCGGAATGTGCTGCTGCTAGCAGCGCATATGATATCCTCTAGGTTCAATGGAAGTTACGATAACTATTAAAATAAATTAAACAAAAAAAAATCATTTCATTTATGTGAGGGAAAGTGGACTCACTCTCTAACTATACTGATTTTAGTTGCATTGTAGCTAACTGCAAGCCTTACACTCATGCTTATGTCCTCCCTGCATCAACAAATAAAAGACTTGACATGTAACAAAAGTCAAAGTACATACACTCACGTATTAGTTATTACTCCACAAAAGATAGAGAGTATCAGAGTAAACCACCAGGAAAAAAACTTGATATCGAGTAACACTTCGAGCTATACATATACATGATAATAATACATTGTTAAACATAATATTTGGGAATATTATTACAACATACCAGAGAGAATCAGCAAAAACAAATGTTGAAAATTTATATATCACCTGTTGAAACTTGAATAATGCTTTGGTTACCTGAGTCAACAAAGAAGTTATATAAGCGACATGTTGTTATAATCATCAACACAAGAGACAGAGACAAAACCCATACACATTCAACTAATTTTTGTACAAAATCAACATAAAGTGTGACTTACCCTTGACGAATCTAGTGGAATACTCATCGATCTGGTTAAAATCTACCAATTAGTGTTTGTTTAGGGTTATGGAATGAAAAATTAGTGTTCATAACCAACACAAAGTGTGACATACCATTGAAGGAGGTCGGATTCTTCGTGGATCTGGTGAACTGTTCATCGATCAAGTGAAAATCATGGTGACGTTGTTGAATCGCCAGAGAGAGAGAGAGAGAGAGCACCTAATGTGTATCTGATGAATGGGGGCGCATAAAGTTTGCTGAATGAAACCCTAATGTGTATGTGTATCCCGTGTTTTCTCATCTTGCATTATAGTCTTGTACATTTTGCATTATAACTTGCACCCTCTAAGTGGTTTAAAGTTTTAGTGCATTAGATCATTGTACAACATGCTTTGAAGCTTGTATATCTCTTAAAAGTGGCAAATGACCATTTCTGCCCTTCCTATATGCTTATTAATATAGTATATATATATATATATATTAAAAAAAAGAAAAGGAAAATAGGGGATGAGAGAATACTTGAAGTTAGTAAAGCTAACTTTGAGGGGAAACAAACAAATGATCACAAAAATATGTAAAATAAGGTTAAATCCCACTAAGTTGTGATACATTTGACTAAGTAGAGTCAAAATCGGTGAACTTATGGGAAAATATGGAACCAAAAAGGCAACTAAATGAATTTCTGCCTGGTTCATGGACAATCTTTTACTTTTCGGAGTCAATTTGACTTTTCTGGGGTCAAATCTGAAAAAAAAACAATGTTATTGAGAAAACGACATTATGACCAAAGAAGGTAATTTTCTTTCAAAAGAAAAATGTTTTTTGTCAATTGAAAAATTTAGAAAACAATTTCAAAATGCTCATTACAATTGACAAATGAAAATCTAAACAAAAATCTTAAACCAAGAACATATTTAATTTTAGATTTAATTCTAATTTTTTTTAAATACACCATCAAAGGCTAAGAATTGAAAGGATTTTTAACATTTTTCCAAATTTATAAATGTTACAAATCAGAAAACATTTTTCAAAAAGATTGGATCGTCAAAAAGATATGTGATCATCTATAAACAAAGATCTGTTGAGCCAAATGTCTGATGAGAAGAAATGTTGAAGCTAACATCACTTAGGCTTCAATAGATGATGAAGCAACAGAGGTTCTTCAACAGATGAAGAAGCAACAGACGTTCTTGAACAGATGAGGAAGCAACAGAGGTTCTTCAACAGATAATGAAGCAACATCTGTTCTTTAGCAGTTGTTGGATTCATATTTGGTGCACCAGGAACACATGAATATGACTACTTTGAACCAGATGAAGACTTATATGGGAAAGACTGAGGAAGAAAAGCCACCTCACAAGCGTTTGTTTGGTCATTTGAGTTCAGTTGCTTATGAAGATCCAGGATTGGATAAGGTTAGACATATAACGAGTGATTATGATTTTGATAGCCCATTGATTCTTGTTGACAAGAAAACAAAGAGGAAACGTCAGGTTATCAACAAAGGTGCTTAGTCAAAGGGTAAGGGAAAAGAAAAGATTGATGAAACTGAGTCAAAGAAGAAGACTGCTACAAAGAGCAAAGGAAAGAAAAAGACATTACTTGTTGATGAAGATTATACCGAGACAGAAGAGGATGCCGAATGGGATTCTAAGACTGAAACAGCAAAGGATACTGATCCCAAGGCCACTGATCAGATTAGTACTCCTGAGGCTCTTGAGAAGATTGTAGAAGAACAGAGGCAGAAAGAGATTACTGAAGAAGATCAGGATTTGATTTTAGATCTTGATGCAGACATTGAAGGTTCTCCTGTTACAGGTGCTTCTGTCACAAGAGAAAGATGTAAGAAAATGTCAAAAAGGGAACCTGGAAGAAAGAAAAGAGAAAAAGAAATTGCTCTACTATTAAAAGGAAAGAAGATGCCAGCAGCTACAAGCTCTAAAGCAGCAACACCAACAGCATCCCCAGCTACAAAGAAACACAAGGTTGTGCAAGAGGTTGTTACTACTGAACCTGCTTCACAACTAAATCCAGAAAACATCTCCCTAACATTGAAGAACGTTTTTGCAAGTATGAAAGCAAAAGCTGCCAAACCAAGTGCTTAATCTAGTTCTACTCCTCAAGCTATAGTTTCAACTGATGTGTTGGAAGCTGTAAATAGACAGATTGCTAATATGATGAAAGCATTCAATCAACAAGCAACTGTGATTAGACAGATGAAAAATGAGAGAGACATGTTTTAGATTATGTTAGCTTCTCAAAATCGTCAAGATGATTTGGAAGAGAAAGTAAAGACGATTGATGAATTTTAAGAGAAAGTGAAGTTGCTAGAGAATGAGAACAAGGAGTTAAACACTGCAAGTAAGAGGAACACAAAGAGAATTTTGGTGGTTACATAAGGGAATGATAAGATGAGAATGCTTATTGACATACTGTACGAACAAGCACTACAGAGGAGGAAGAGGAAGAAGAACCACTAGATTATAGTGGGACTGATGTTAATGAGAAAGATGATAAAGATGATAGTTTTGATGATGATGATGATGCATCAGGTGGCAGAAATGCTAATAAAGAGAAACCACCAGTTCAAAGGATTCTGATGATGAAGAAGATCCAGCTTAATACTCCTTTGAACAGCGTCAGACTGAATAGGGTGAGAAAGGTTCTTCAAGCAAGAAACCTGATGAGATGACAGATGCAGATAAAGAGTTATTGAAGTAGATGATAAAAAGAGGTTGTTATATGCTTGAGATCACTGGAAGGTTTCTTGAGATATTCATGAACAATGATATGAGATTCCAGATCGAGTATAATGATCCAAATCTTGAGGATGGTGAAGTAAACAATGTTGTAGCTAGGGAAATTCTTGAAGGATTGGCTAAGCAAGTTGAGAAGTCATTGGATGATATCTTGAATGAGAAGGAGATTCCTTACATTCCAGTAAGTGATCCTAAGCAGAAAGATGCTGATGATATCGAAGCTGAAAAGTACAACCATGTTGAAGTTGAAGATATCTCACACGAAGAGTATCCAGAATACTACAACATTCACAATGATACCAGCATTCCAGCCATAAATGAAGAATCTCTCAGACAAGCCGAACAGATTGCTAAAGAGAAGAGTAAGAAGATTATTAATGAAGTCTTTGACAACGAAGCTGGGAAAGTGGGAGAAGGGAATTTCAGACACTTTCATGAGATCAAGACCCTACCTTACTAGGTTATGAGAGACATTGTACGACATCAGATTTCTGGTTGTGATCATGCTAACATATAGTTCATTGGATGGCTGAGAGGATGACAAGAGAGAGTTATACGAAGTGGGATGCGTGTGGACCACAATATCCGAAAAGGATCGTGTATAAAGAGATTGATCCTAAGAATGGTTTACCGAAGGTTACGTTGAAGTACAAACCTCCCAAAGTGATGCAGTGGATTCCTTTGATGCCTATACAACAACATTTTGCTAAAGACTTAAGTTTTGGTATTATGATTGGGTTATTGGAGAAGTTGTGATAGTGCTTAGGGATAAAAATCCGAAGCTTATGGTGAAGAAGATACGCGTGTTCGATTCAAAGGGTTGCTATTTTTTGTTTTGCTTGGGGTATACATGCTGATTGTGATTACGAGAAGCTGCTGGGTAAGACATTGAAGATTGCTGAACCGATGAAACGCACACTTACACGAAAAGTTGTACCTGAAATGAGTGAGTGACAGAAGAACAAGATAAAAATCAAGCTTCGCAATATAGCTTTGGAGATGCAAGAACAATCCAAGCAATAGCCAAGGGGGATTTTGTAGATGCATATGTGTGGTTATCGCTTTTGGTTGAACAAGATTGTCGAAGTTTGAAGAAATAAAGGTTTTGAAGATGTTCATTCGACCTGTCATGAGGTCGAATGAGTTTCTAAGAGGCCGAAGGAAGTTTGTTATTTTTAGGTTGATTATTGTTGAGTTCATTCGAGCCTGGTAAAGGTCGAATGAGTTCATTCGACCTCTGCAAAGGTCGAATGAAGACTCTATATATATGTTTGAGTCGATTTATAGTTATAACTTTTGGTCATTAGTCGTGTGTGTTTGTGTGTGTTTTCAGGAAGTGTTCTAGAGAGTTCCAAACTAGGTTTTCATTAATATCTAAGCATTGTAAGCTTTTTATCAATTGATTATTAATGAAAATGACATTGAAAATGGATATTATTATTTTGATCTGATCATTATCATTTTGCATGTGATATAAGGTATTATTGTTGATTTGTCAAACACGATCCTTCATAGTTATTTCATTGTCAGCAGTCCTTCAAGAATTATAAGTATATAGTTCTATGTGGGTCGATGGTGGGCAAATATGTTATTTGTGATATTGTTAACATTTAGACCCCTGAAAACATGGTATAAAAGAGGGCTTTATGTGGTAACTTGGTTGATCTGAAGAGACTAATTAAGGTGGTTGTAGATTATGGTTTGGAGGCTGTAATATCAACATATCCCAAGGTGGACATATTAATTCTAATTTTTTTCTAGTAAGTTCTCATGATTTCTATTATATGTCTTCGAATGGGGAAAAGTTAAGTAAGTTACATCGGATTCTCGATGGTAGTTTACTTCTGACTTAAGACTGATTCGAGATGGTGAATTTCGCAAGTGATAAGCCCGTTGTGTGACACCCGGAAAACTCCGGTTCATAATCCTAACAAATACTTATGTCTACCATAGGAAAACATTTGATAAACATACTTAACTAGGTTAATTAAGTGGGTTCACACACACTACGGTCATGGTTTCGGTGATTCGGGGAGTCACCGGGTAGCACACACGAGTATAGTATCCCGTACATTGGTGAAATAACGAAATAAAGTTAACACCCCTATATGAATATTAACATCTCAAAACTCATTTTATCACCCCAAACACTTCATTTTTTAAGATAAACAACTTCCGAAATTGTTACAAGTGAAGATCCAAAGGTGTGTAACATATATAAAGCCTTTTAATGAATTTTAATGATGTTATTTATCAAACCCAAATGTCCAGATTTGATTTAAGTGTGTTTTCCTCATTTGAAACCCTTCCTAATGATTTCCTAATTAGATCTAAACAATAACGTTGAGTTTTCTCAAAGTAATGAACTTGGATAATAATGGGATGGTTTTGGTGACCTAGAAATTGGGATTTTTGTGTTATTTATCGGTTGAATGATAATATGATGTTGTTTGGATGATTTGTTATGATTTAGAAACATGTTTAGGTGTTATTCGGCTTGTGCATGAGTTTTGACCCGTTTGGGAGTTTATTGTTAGATCCACGGTTAGCTTATGCAAGTTGATTGATAATAATCCAATAGGAACATGCTAGGATGATTTCACAATAGATTTGGTAACATAATAAACGTGGGAACATCTTTAATTATGAAAATTAACATTTATGGAAACAATTACATGCACATTGATGTGACATCCTCATAATAGGCCATTTTTTGAAAGTATCTATACCATGCATGAAATTGGTCGAGTGGTAAGTCAAATTGATATAATCGAATGATAACACATTAGAAATAGGGTGGATGCTTTAAAATCGGACCTGTGAAAATGCAACATAGCCTGGATTCTGCTATAAGCGATGATACATAGTACTTCAAGGCGAACATAAGGTAAGCGAAGATAGCTTATGTTTTCTTGCACTCATCTTCACCCAACAACTATCTTCGCGGATAGCCTATGTTCGCTTAAGAAGCTATGTTCATTTAAGTGTTATCTTCATTAATTGACTATCTTCGCTCATAGTACCTTCATTTAGGATAGAATCATATGATTGTGTACACATTTTCATGCTCGATCATCTGAAAACATTTTCATGAATGGTAAACCCAAACCTAGATCCGTACCCGTCGGGTATCGTGTATACCCGAACTCTGGGTTTTTATGCCATCTCTAAGCCCATGCTTGGGCTGGTTTAAAAAAATAAACAACCCTTCTTTGGAAACTAAATATTAGTCAGCTAATATGGAATGTTACAATTAATCCCCTAATTTTCAGTCTGTACTTTCTTTCTTTAATGTACTATTGTGTTGATTATTAGAGACTAATTAAGTAATTATCTGTCACTATATCTTATGTCGGCAAAAAATGTCAAAGACTAAATATCAGTTCCTAATAAGATTTCAAAATGATCTTTAAGATGGTCTCGCATCCCATAATAATTACCGATAGATGGTGGAATATACATAAATAACCGGATACTGAAAATTAGTCACCAATCATTTCCTATATCAAAAGGAATTCAAGACTCAATATCAGTCGCTAATTTTGCATTTCTTGAAAATATTAGGAACTGATATTTAGTCCCTAATACGTTCTGTATATATTAAGAACAGAAGATTAGTCTCTAAATCATCTGCGTAATTTGTCATTATAGAGGGACACATATTTAATACTGATATTTTGTAGGCAATAAGTGTCCCAATAAAAAGTTATATGGCGCAAACATATTTGTAGCTAAAGTTTAGTCTCAAATAAGGTGTCAAGATATTAGCGACTGATTTTTAGTAACTAATATATGTCCTGCAAAAATTAGTCCCCAATACTATTAGTAACTGATAAACCAGTCCTAGATATTATGTATTTGAGACTGATATATCAGTCTCTAATAATTTAGTCTCTAATGGTCAATTTTCTTGTAGTGACGTATGTAATGGGTCAACAGCGAGATGTCGAGTCTAGTGTGGTCGTTTCAAGTCAACCGCTTTACAAAAACACATTTGGTCGTCGATCGGACAACTGTGGGTTAATAGAGAAACATGATTTCAGTCAAACCATTTATAGGCTATCTATGGTAGGTTTTCAGTAGTCGGGACTAACATAACACGTCTGGTTTATAACTTAACTGAAGATGCAACCTAAGGTGAGTTTCACGACCCCTTTTACTATTATCCTGTTGGGGGAGAAACGTGCTACACGAACACTAACGTTTTAGATCACATATATTACATTATATCACTTGTGTACTAAGCGACTTCATCTAAAGTTCTAACTTTTGAATCATGACTATATGGAAACATAGCGGGGAAAGAGTGAATAGATCTACTGGGTCCGGCACAGAGTGATGTTCGGTAACGGTAAACATGGCAACCTATTACAAAAGTTCAACAATAGTTCATAACGCTTTAGTGTCGGAAAACCTATGGACTGGACTGGTCAATGGAGGTGGATAATCAGACTTCATAGAGTTTTTGAACGTTTGGTAACATATTCATTTATATTTGTTTGTGTTCGATAGGTCATAGAGTTTTTTTGACTTTTTATTTCTAATTTAAGTACTTTGAAATTTCCATGTGATAGATTATGTTTAATATATCTATTAGTGTATTACATATATTAATATTAATTCACGTGTTTTAACTAACTATTATTTTGGTTGGACTAAACGAGAATTCAAGTTTAATGTGATAATTTTCTATTTTAATGACACATTATTTTTGGGTAATTATGTGATCAAGATTATGTCAACTATGTTTGCAAAGTTGGATTTATGTATTTTGTGTGGATAATGTTTGTGATAAAAAATGTTAATTTTATTCGAAATTTCATATATGTTAATTTGTGCTCGGTTTTATTCAAGAACGCTTGTTTGTGTTCGCTTGCATTCATTTATGTTCGCTTTTAGTGGGCACCTAAATTTAACAAACAAACACAAATGAACACAATCACGTTCATTTCATTAACAAACAAACACAAACAAAAAATCTCGTTCAGTAAGTATTCATGAATAGTTTATGAACACATTATCTATTTAGCAAATAAATATGAGGAATACCTCATTCGTATTAATTTGGTTCGTTTACAACCCTATATTCTATTATTGAAAAAGAATATTTTATTGCTTTAAAAAGGATTACAATTACCAACCTAAAAAACTAACTCAAAAAGAAAACGTGGCAAGGAAAACATGGAAGCATGTACAACACACGACATCCCTAACTATACCTACTAGTTGCAAAACATAAAACAAACATATGAAAGTAAATGACATCTAGATATTAATAAAGCATGGCAATTACTAAAGCATGTGAACAACCAAACTCTCCATGTGCATGTAACTGAACTCTCCCATTAGCCCGGTACGTATTAATCATCGATAGGGTTTATTTAAATCAATACCACTTTGATAAAACGAGCATTGTAACAAGTTATTATCGTATGAAACCTTATTTTGATTCAATAGTAAATGCTTATTTAATATATTAAAAGAGTTCATTTTTTTTTTAAAGGCAAATTTCATTAACACACAAACAGCGAACGGAAATCTTCAAGATGGAGATTCCCTACAACCAAGATAGTTACATTACATCAAAATTAAATGTTTGCCAATCCTTCCACCCCATAACACCCTTTTTACTTCTACTATTAAAAGAGTTCATAACTAACTTAATATCGCCATATATATATATATATATATATATATATATATATATATATATATATATATATATATATATATATATATATATATATAGGGGATGGATAAAAAGGAAACCTCATCTTCATGAAAAACCTTAGAAACTCTATTGTGACCATTGATCAAGTTTGATCAATTGTCCATGATTAATTCCTATTTAATAATCAAAAGCAAGTGGGCCACTCTAATTTTCTGAATCCTAGGTTTAAAAAGGTTGATTTGACACTTGTAAAGTCATCTCTCTCCTACTTTATGGCACTTTCTCCAGCACGAAAAATTAACATACGTTAGTGTTGTGATGCAAAATTCTGACCTCGTGTGAGACATCGCTAATGTTACCAGACATACACTAAAAGAACATAATAAAAGATCACATAAAATGTGTATTTATTTAATAAATGATGATCATTACAATCAATACTAAAAATGTATCAAAAATGTTTTCATACATACATAATTATTTGTGAATGATAAAAAACTATCATAACAACATAAAAAAGATCTAGCTATGCTTCGTTCTTCATACCCATCTTCATCTTTAACACAAAACATCTCTTCACCTAGAAAAAAAGATAACACGTATTAGTTGGGCTCTACGAAACATATAATGAGACATCACTAACATGTGTAGTGTATTCTATAAACATATGTTTTACTGAAATAACGTATGTCATATGAACCCTAACACCTGTTAGTTAGGTATATACTAGCATGTGTTAGCATCACTAACATGTGTATTGTGACATTCGGTAAATTTTCTCTTCATTTCGTTCTTTCCGTTTCTTTCATTTTGGGGCTTTGTGCAATTTTCGGGACGAAAATTCTTTCAACGTGGGGATGATGTGACACCCGGCATATTTGGCTTAAACCTTATAGTAACATCTAAGTCTACCTTAGCGGGAAACGTTTATAAATGGACTTAACTAGGTTAGTTGAGTCGGGTCAAGTTAGGATTGTCCAGGGTTCAATGATTTGGAGGATCATTGGGAGTCATTTTGGGAATACACTAGTACCGGGTCCCGTTGTTGGTGACATTACATAAACTAATTAAGTGTATGTGTAGATTATGGGTCGTATGGTGGATTATATACATAGATGTGTTTAAATGATGTGTAGATGATTATCTATGCTTAAATATGTTAAACATAGACTAAGGTTGCATGCTCATATGTTAAGGTGCGTTAAAATGCGTTAAACACGACAAACTAGAAAACTAGATAAACCTAGGTTCTGGTTCGACCACTTCGAGTGGTCGAAGGTGAAAACATGTCTTGGTTCGACCCTTTGTAAAGGGGCGAACCTGGAATATGGAATTGGAAGAATTTCATTCGACCAAGTCAGGGTTCATTCGACCCTGTGAAAGGGTCGAAGGAAGCTACCTTCGACCACTGATAGGGGGCAAAGGTGGAATAGTATAAATACCAAACTTTGTCATTTTTCACCATTTCACAAACCCTAACCGTCTCAAAACACTCTCAAACGATTTTAATCACTAAGGAAGGAGTTTTTGCTCTTCTTTTTCATAATCTAACCTATCTACAACATCTAAACAAGAATCCAAGGTGTGTTCTTAATCCTAAATCTTTTTAAGGCATTTTAATCCGTTTTTATCTAACCCTAAATGTCCAGATCTGTTCTAAGGAAGATTTTATCAATAAAAACCTTTTAAACATCTTTCTAAACCTAAACCCTATCATTAAACATAGGATTTGTATCAATAAACATATGTTAATTAGGTGTTATGTGATGTTATGTGTTGTTTAATGATTTGCTGCTGTTCTAATGCTAGAAACATGATCTAAGGTTGCTATTGATGTTGGTTTATTGTTGTTTAGGGTTACAATTGGTTAGATGGTGATATTATGGGTATTTTGGGGATTTTATGAAATCTAAGGCTTGTGCATGTTAAGTATTAGTAATAAAATGAATGGGGGTTTTCGATTACAAGATAAACTGAGCATTTGTAGATGATTATGGGTTGGTATTAAAAAGTTTCCTAATTGGGTAAAGATTTCATGCATGATGTGACATTTCCATAATTTTGCCATTTTGGGAAAGTATTAAAACAAGCTGGTTTTGGGGCAAAATTGGTGGGGTTATGTAGGGATATGTTAATCATATTTGACTGCTGTGTTTGATGATGTTTCGGGATGTTTCGAATGTGTTTGAAGCGTTTTTAGGAAAGTTTATAAAACAGGGGCGAACCTGGACTCGTTCGACCATTTGAATGGTCGAAGGAGAGATTCCAGGGTCAAACCTGGGAAATATTGGGCGAACCTGATCAAACGGTCGAACGTGGAAAAACGGGCGAAGGAGACTTAAAAATGGGCGAAGGAGATTTTATCTGACTGGTTCGACCGTTCTGATGCAGAAATGAGATTTTTGATACAAACTAAGTGTTTTATGCTTGAACCTTGTGTGTAATCTATGTGTACTTGATTAGTTAGTGTGACACCCGGCAAATTCTGGTTAACAACGTTGTCTAGATGAAAGTCTACCTTAGCGAGTCACGCGTATATTGTACTTAACTGGGTTAGTTAAGTCGTGTTATGGTTCGGGAACTATCAGTTTAGTATAGAGGATCATCGGATGTTAGTCTAGAGGTTCATTAGATGTCAGTCCTTAACCAAGTGTACAAATGGTGACGATTCGTAGAATCGTCAGGTCATACGGAACATACAAGTCTCGAGTCCCGGGAATTGGTGAACGAGTGTGAATATGTTTGTTTGCAAGTGTTATGTGTTTAAAATCATTATGTGACTTGTCGGTATGTGAAAATGTGTTAACATATGTTAAAACGGGGTTTAACGCGCAAAACACACGGAACTAGCCCCTATAGGCGATTAGGGGAGCCCAATCGCCTATAGGTGATGCGATTGGGCCTTCATAGGGGCGATTGGCATGCTAAATGCATGCCTTAGGGGCGATTAGGCCCTAATTGCATGAAGTTTCATGCGATTAGGAGCCCTAATCGCGTGTAAATGCTGCACAATCGCGTGTTACGTGCTGGACGACTAAAAACGACTATAAATACAATGCTTGACCTCCTAAACTTCATAATAACAACCCTAGTCGTCCCATAACCCGCCCCAACACACACAACCTCTGGAACGTGATTTTGGATCAAAACACAAGGTTTCAAGCTTATTTCATCAATCTAACACAATCTAAGGTGTGATTTTCATCCATGCAATCTTTATTAACGTTTTTATTAAATCCCTAACGGTCCAGACCTGTTCTAAAACGAATAAGCTTTCTGAAAATCGTTAATAAGTGTTGTTAATCGGATTCTAACTATCATGCATGTGTTATGTGTGTTTATTATTAAAAGCTAGGGTTTCTATGATTCAAGATGGATGATTAACATGTTATTAGGTTAGTTTCGAATTAATAATGATATCATGTTAATGAAATCTGAGTAATTGTTCATTAGGGTTATAGTTATGCATGTTAATGTGATGTTTCATGCTATGTGTATTGTGTTTGGATTACATGGTTGCATGCAGGGCTGATAAAACGAGGCTAAACGAAGGATTTTGGTTTAAACATGTTTGGTATAGTTGTTGGATTGATATTGGATGATTACACGCTTTTTGGATCTGATTTGGAGCGTTAAACGCGCGAAAAACCGGAACAGCTGGGTTACTGGCGATTAGCAACCCTAATCGCCTATGTTAGGGGCGATTAGGAGGCCAATCGCCTGTAAAGACTCCCTAATCGCCTATATTACATGCGATTGGGGGCTAAATGCCTCTATTACATGCAATTGTGATCCTAAATGCTAGTTAAGTCCTGAAATACATGTCTTATGAGCTAATTGCTAGTAGATGCATGTCTTATGAGCTAATTGCTAGTAGATGCATGTCTTATGAGCTAATTGCTAGTAGATACATGTCTTATGACCTAATTGCTAGTAAATGCATGTCTTATGACCTAATTGCCTATAAACTTCTGAAATGCATGTCTTATGACCTAATTGCCTATATTATATGCAATTAGCTTTCCTAAATGCCTGTTGACCAACCTAAATGCTAGTTGACTTTTCCTAATCGCGTGTACTGCTGCTGTAAGTGTAAATTAGCATTCCGAGACCCGATTTGACATCTAGGAACATGCTAGGAACCCCGTAACATATCTAATAACTTGGTAACATATGTTTGGATTTAATTATGTGATACGTGAACTACGTGCTATAACTTGTTGGATGTTAACGTATGTTAAGTGTGATTGCATGATTGTATGTTTGAGAGCGTAAGCATAACACGGGGAGTCTCGGGTCACCAATGGGATGTCGAGTCTTGTACATTGGGTCAGTTAAACAGTCACGGTGTTTTCAAACGAACTTGGTTATGGTCTGGACATCTAGGGACTAACTAACCTGCGGGTTATTAGTCTAAGTACTTGTAACTGTCATATGTTAGGTCGCCACTTTACGGGACTAGCATAGCTGCTGAGTTTATTCATATTACGAAGTAACGCAACTTAAGGTGAGTTTACGGCCCCTCTTTTAACTGGTTTCACTTTTCGGGGGAGAAAACATGTGTTAAAACTTATGTTTGGTAACTACTGTCATACTATGGGTTTTCTATGGTTTACTATACGATCTTTGGAAGTCCCGGGGGGAACCATGAATGTGCGGGTTTGCACAACGGGGAAATGTGAATAGCGCTATTGGGAGTGACCAACCCCGCTCGTCGGCTTGGAGGGCCGGGCGAGTGCATATTGTCTCAAACAGGAACAACAGGTTTACTACATCGGGCACGACATCTGGTTTGCGAGTTCGTAATGGTTTTCCAATCGTAGTAGTAACAAAACATACGCCTAGCTAGCGTACTTTGGTTTCGATTTGTTATAGTATGGACAGGTTGAACTTGGTACTGTGATTACAAAACCTGTAAACTCACCAGCATTTTTGTGCTGACGTAAACTTTTACATGTTTTCTCAGGTCGCTAAGGTAGCACAATGGAACTAGGGCGCACGCGTCTGCACGGCGTCTAGTTAGGATTGCATGATTTTCAAACGTTGAACACTTGGTTTATTTTGGATTATGTTTTGAATAAGCTTCCGCTGTATTTGGGGAATTTTAAACTATGTTTTTGAAATTGCATATGTTCATTTAGACTTGTTTATTGTGATCGTTGGTTTGGATCCTGGTTTGTCATGCGCCTCGCGGTAAAACTCCGGAAGTGGATTTTGAGGGTGTGACAGATTGGTATCAGAGCCAATGGTTATAGTGAACTAGGACTGCATGTAGAGTCTAGACTATAGCCGAGTCGCACACACTAGACGATCACTTAGTACTAAACATTATGGTAGTTTACGTATGGGCTTGTCGGGGTGTCTCTGAATCATCTGACCTTCCTATGTTACATCATCCGTTCTATCTTATGTCGGGTTACTTGCTTTCTAGGCAGTGTGGTATATTGGGGTAAATCGTGTACTTTTGAGATTTGTCCAATGCTCGGATATCTCCCTTTCATACTCCAATAGAAACACTTGCCATAAACTACCGTAGTATTACGGTGTATAGCTAAGAGTCTATGTTCGGTGATTTGAACTTTGAACTAGGAGAACACTTGGAGGACCATGTAGAGCGGTTTATCATTTTGGGTGCACACAAAATCATAAACCGAAATGCATGAAAGCCCTAGTGAGCTCTGGGTTTGAATGGATAGTCCTGGGTTGGATCTAGCTTTGATCTTGCGAACGCTAGTGGTTACCATTAGCTGTGAAACTAAATTTTCTCGTCCTTTTCGTCGGAATCATGTCTGGAGTGCGAGGAGGACGTGGAGGTGGCCGTGCTGGTGGGCGTGGTGGTGGCGGTCGTGGTGGTGGTGGTCGTGGAGGTGTGGAACCTCAAGATGACCGGGTCAGAGATTGAAAAGTATACGGTGAGGCGTAATGAGTTGGCAGTGCTGTGTCCTGATCTGCATGTGCCAGAATACAGGAGGATTGAACACTATATCTCGGGGCTAGTACCAGAGATCGCAGGGTTAGTGGCTGCGGGGAATCTTCCTACATACTCAGAGGTGGTTCGATCGGCTCATAGGATGACAAACTTGAAGGTGAATGAGGGTATCTTACCTGCTAAGGGTTCGACTGTCAAGGCCCCGGAAAATAACAAGCGTAAATGGGATAATGAGGGGAAAGGATCTGGGCCAGCACAGCAGGGTAAGAGATTTGATAGCGGGGGTTCTTCTTCTACTGGTAACAAACAGGGTGGTTATGCGGAGAAGTTGCCGAAATGCAACAAGTGTGGGCGTCATCATCAGGGGAACTGCGTCAGTAATTGTTGCCATCGCTGCCAGCGATTTGGGCATTTTGCTAAAGATTGTCGGGCTACACTTCCATCGACCCAGGCCCCAAGCAATACCCCGGCTCCTGCTGCTCAAGGAACTGCGGGAAAACAGGGTTGTTACAACTGCGGGGAGACTGGGCATTACAAGAAGGATTGCCCGAAACTGAAGCAGGGCGGGAACAACGGTAACGGGAACAACGGGGGCGGTGGCAGAAATGCACGTGCCTTCGTCATTGGAGCCGCGGAGGCTAGACAGGATCCTGATACCGTTACCGGTACGTTCCTTCTCAATAATCGTTCTGTTAGTGTTTTATTTGATTCTGGCGCCGACAGGAGTTTTATATCTGTGGAAGTTAGTCGACTGCTAGATGTAGTACCCGTACCATTAGAGGCTAAGTATATTATTGAGTTGGCTGACGGTAAAAAGATTGAAGCTACTTGTATCCTTCGGGAGTGTCAACTAGAGTTGTCAGGTTTGTCTTTTCCCATCGACCTTATGCCGGTACCTTTGGGTAGTTTTGACGTTGTGGTAGGCATGGACTGGTTGTCTTTGTATCGCGCTGAGATCATCTGTTATGACAAGATTATTCGGATTCCCCTTCCTGATGGAGAATTCCTTTCTGTGTACGGTATCAAGGGCGGTGTTCCGCTAAATCTCATCTCCAGCATGAAAGCCCTTAAGTATCTTCGAAAGGGTTATTCGGCCGTTTTGGCACTCTTATCTGTTTCCTCTAGCGATGAGAAGAAGATCGACGATATTCCTGTTGTACGCGAGTTTCCTGATGTTTTTCCCGATGATTTATCTGGTCTTCCTCCCCATCGTCAGGTCGAGTTCGGCATTGATCTTGTACCAAGGGCTGCTCCTATTGCTCGGGCCCCCTACCGTCTTGCACCTCCCGAGATGCAGGAATTGTCTAGTCAGTTACAGGAACTCTTGGACAAGGGTTTCATCAGACCAAGTTCTTCCCCTTGGGGAGCCCCGATTCTATTCGTCAAGAAGAAGGATGGAGGTTTCCGATTGTGTGTGGATTACAGAGAACTGAACAAATTGACCGTCAAGAACCGTTATCCTCTTCCACGTATTGATGATCTATTCGACCAACTCCAGGGTTCTAGTTACTACTCCAAAATTGATTTGAGGTCCGGTTATCACCAGTTGCGCGTAAGGGAAGCTGACGTTGCAAAGACTGCCTTTCGTACACGTTATGGCCATTTCGAATTCTTGGTCATGCCTTTCGGTCTCACGAACGCACCGGCGGTTTTCATGGATTTGATGAACCGCTTTGCAAACCATATCTTGACAAGTTCGTCATTGTGTTTATTGATGACATCCTGATTTACTCCAAGAACAAGACCGAACACGAGGAACACCTGCGTTTGGTTTTGGAACTCTTGCGACGGGAACAACTTTACGCTAAGTTCTCAAAGTGTGACTTTTGGTTACGCGAAGTTCAGTTCTTAGGACATGTGGTTAATGAACTAGGAATTCATGTCGATCCAGCTAAGATCGAAGTGATCAAGGACTGGGGAGCACCAAAGACACCAACTGAGGTGCGGCAATTTCTAGGCCTTGCGGGCTATTATCGTCGTTTCATTATGGGGTTCTCGAAGATCGCTCAACCCCTGACCACTCTTACTCAGAAGGATAGAAAATTCGACTGGGGTGAACCACAAGAGTCGACATTTCAAGAACTAAAGTCTAAACTGTGTTCCGCTCCTATTTTGTCCTTACCTGAAGGCCCTGATGATTTTGTTGTTTACTGTGATGCTTCTATTCATGGTCTCGGTTGCGTGTTGATGCAACGCGAGAAAGTGATTGCGTATGCTTCTCGTCAACTCAAGGTGCACGAGAAGAACTACACCACCCATGACTTGGAGTTGGGCGCAGTGGTTTTCGCGTTGAAAATTTGGAGACATTACTTGTATGGTATCAAATGCACCATCTAAACCGATCACAAGAGTCTTCAACATATTTTCGACCAACAACACTTGAACATACGACAGCGTCGTTGGATTGAACTCCTTAACGACTATGATTACGCCATTAAGTACCATCCTGGCAAGGCGAATGTAGTAGCAGACGCTTTGAGCAGGAAGGAATCAGTTAATCCTCGTCGCGTGCGGGCATTGCAGCTCACCATACATTCCTCTCTACCTGACCAACTCCGTTCTGCCCAGTTAGAAGCTTTGAAGGAGGAAAACCTTAAAGCTGAAACCATGCACGGTGCCGACAAGCACCTCGAGCGAAGGCCTGATGGCCTGCACTACTTCGCAGAACGCATATGGGTTCCTTTATTCGGGGGACTTCGGGAGCTTGTCTTAGATGAGGCTCATAAGTCCCGGTATTCTATTCATCCTGGTTCGGATAAGATGTACCAAGATCTAAAGGTGCTTTACTGGTGGCCAAACATGAGGTCGGATATAGCCTCATACGTGAGTAAGTGCTTGACCTGTGCTAAGGTCAAGGTGGAATACCAGAAACCGTCGGGTCTCTTGCAACAACCTGAAATTCCGGAGTGGAAATGGGAACGGATTACAATGGATTTTGTCACACAACTGCCTAAGTCACCGAACGGGAATGACAAGATATGGGTGATTGTTGATCGGTTGACGAAATCAGCCCATTTTCTCGCTATTAAAGAGACCGACACCATGGATCGTTTGGCTCGTCTTTATCTGAAGGAAGTTGTTTCGAAGCACGGGGTGCCGGTTTCTATTATTTCGGATCGTGATTCCCATTTTACTTCTCACTTCTGGAAGTCTTTACACAAAGCTTTGGGTACCCAGCTGGACATGAGTACAGCTTATCACCCACAGACTGACGGTCAAAGTGAACGTACGATTCAAACTTTAGAAGACATGCTGCGGGCATGTGTGATCGACTTTGGCAAAGGTTGGGAAGCTCACCTACCGTTAGTGGAATTCTCTTACAACAACAGTTATCACACGAGCATCAAGGCGGCTCCGTTCGAGGCACTGTACGGGCGGAAATGCCGTTCTCCTCTTTGCTGGGCTGAGGTGGGAGAGAGTCAACTCACTGGGCCTGAGCTAGTGTACGAAACTTCGGAAAAGATCGTACAGATTCGTAACCGGTTGGCAGCGGCACGGGATCGGCAAAAGAGTTATGCTGATCAACGTCGCAAACCATTGGAATTCCAAGTTGATGACAAGGTACTTCTGAAAGTTTCACCGTGGAAGGGCGTCATACGCTTTGGGAAGCGTGGCAAACTCAACCCTCGGTATGTCGGTCCATTTACGATCCTGGAACGGATTGGACCGGTGGCATATCGTCTTGATTTACCGACGGAGCTCGGTAACGTACATAACGTCTTCCATGTGTCCAACTTAAAGAAGTGTCTGGCTGACGAGTCTCTCATTGTTCCACTGGAAGAGATCAAGGTTGACGATCGTCTTCGGATTGTGGAAGAACCTGTTGAGATCCTCGATTACAAGATTCGTAGCCTACGTCATAGCAAGATTCGCATTGTGAAGGTTCGCTGGAACTCGAACCGGGGACCAGAGTACACTTGGGAACGGGAGGATCAGATGAAGTCTAAGTATCCTCATCTCTTTCCTAAGGAAGCGTTCGAATCGAGATATGTCTCCACTGCTGCTGAATGAATCTCGGGGCGAGATTCCTTTTAACGTGGGGATGATGTGACAACTCGGGTAAATCTCTCTCTTGGTTTCTATCTTTGGTCGGTTTCTTTTGTTATTCCTTTTGGGTACTGTGCAATTTTCGGGACGAAAATTCTTTTAACGTGGGGATGATGTGACACCCGGCAAATTCTGGTTAACAACGTTGTCTAGATGAAAGTCTACCTTAGCGAGTCACGCGTATATTGTACTTAACTGGGTTAGTTAAGTCGTGTTATGGTTCGGGAACTATCAGTTTAGTATAAAGGATCATCGGATGTTAGTCTAGAGGTTCATTAGATGTCAGTCCTTAACCAAGTGTACAAATGGTGACGATTCGTAGAATCGTCAGGTCATACGGAACATACAAGTCTCGAGTCCCGGGAATTGGTGAACGAGTGTGAATATGTTTATTTGCAAGTGTTATGTGTTTAAAATCATTATGTGACTTGTCGGTATGTGAAAATGTGTTAACATATGTTAAAACGGGGTTTAACGCGCAAAACACACGGAACCAGCCCCTATAGGCGATTAGGGGAGCCCAATCGCCTATAGGTGATGCGATTGGGCCTTCATAGGGGCGATTGGCATGCTAAATGCATGCCTTAGGGGCGATTAGGCCCTAATTGCATGAAGTTTCATGCGATTAGGAGCCCTAATCGCGTGTAAATGCTGCACAATCGCGTGTTACGTGCTGGACGACTAAAAACGACTATAAATACAATGCTTGACCTCCTAAATGTAACATTACGCATTAAATACTTGTACGTTACACGTTCATCATTAATAAAACGTCAAGTTTTCATTTTTATACGTTGCATTTAATATTTTGTCGCGATTGTGGAACCCTAATATTATATATATTATAATATATGTGTGTTGTATTACAAAATATCAAAAAAAAATAATTATATGCTTTGGCCGGGGTTCGAACCCGCGCCAAAGCCACACACACACACTTGAACAACCATCTGGGCTGGACCATTTTATTTGAAATAACCCGGTCACACCTTATATTTATATACACTTTAAAAACCCCCACAGTTGACAAGGAAAGTCAACTGTGGGATAGCTTGATGATCAATCCATCGAATTAACGTGTAATTGAGCTATTTTTGGTAAATTCGTGTAATGACCGGCCTATTACAACACGATTACACGTCAATAACACCAAATCGTTGACCAATTGAATCAATTAAACGCGTATGACATTAATCAAGGTCAACTTTCCAATTAATCATAACCATCGATCATCAGTATAAATAGACCCTCTCCGAAGCTTAACAACTCGCTCACAACTCTCTCTCAACCTCCCAATCTCTCTGATACACTCTGAATTTGAATATCAAGTTCGTTGTTTGACTTTTTCCTTGACCCGTCTATTATCATCAAATCATCACTGTGAGTACGATTAATTTTGTGGGTTTTATTCATCGGCTATCAAACAACAATAGCCCTAACATTAATCGGGCTAAAGTTGTCTGAATCATTCAATTGAAATTCTAGGGTTCGTCGTGATTTTAATTGGGGATAAAACTGATTTCGCGTCGTGTATATAATTAAATTTAAACCAGAAACATCACAACCACCGGCCTAGGCCAAGTGGTTGTGACCATGGTCCACCACAGTGGTCACCCGGGTTCGAGTCCCGGCTCTGACCGTTTTTATTCTTTTCTTTTCTTTTCTTTTTGAACAACAATTATAATTATATATATATATATATATTAAACCTTTTTATCCTTTAAATTCATTTTAAAATATCAAAACTATTTTATAAATTCTAAAAAAATTATAATTGTTTAATCTGATATAAAAGTTTTATTTGTAATTTTTATTTTTCAGAAATTCATTTATTTAATATTTATAATAATTAAATCATTTTTATACTATTATATTTATAAAAATCCATTTATATATCAAAACAATTTTATTAAATTCTCCAAAATTTATCCTGACTTTTTATAAAGATAAACTTTACTGAAATAATTTTTAATTCAGTAAAATCATTTATTTTATATTTTTAAACAATTTTTGTTAGATTTAATCATAATTAAATCATAATAAATCCAATTTTCATCATTTTTGCACCAAAATTTTATACAAATTATTTTTAATCATTTAGAACAGAAATATGATTTTTAAAATAGAAATTCTTTAATTTTAGTATTTTTGAATATTAAAGTTAATATTGGCTATTTATAAATAAATAGATTTAAAAATCTATTTTAAATAAAATAATTTTATAAAAATTATTTTTATGCTTCAAACACTTTAATGTGCACATTCAAAATCCAAATTTTATAAAAAGACTTTCTTCCATTAATTATTAGATTTTCCTTTATTAATTAACATTTTAATTTAAATTCAACAATTGATTATCCCCAAATCAAAACCCTAGGATACACTTGTAAGTTAATTAGACTTAGACTTATATTATATATTACCTTATTATAGGGTGATATTTGGTATCACTTGGGGCAACACAATTATCTCATATTTTCAACAAGTTAACATTTGCTAAGGTGAGTTTTACATAGCCCCTTTTATTTATCACCATTTTTGGGGTGAAACATGTTATAACATTATCATTGCAATTCAATCATCAATGTGTCTATGTGTTTTCTATGTTGCATTATGTCTTGAGCATGATTAGAGTAAGCACCATTCTAGCATAATCATTAACATTGATCAGCCGACGGTATACATTGATAGATCTATTGGACTGACAATCCCACCCGGATACGTGCCTCCTACAAAGGTTACGTGGGTGTTTGTTATCGCATAACATATTCATTGGGACCATAAGTGTATGGTATGTATCATTTTATAACAGTCAACAGGGTTGATTATGCACTCGATTTATTTCTAATATGTTCTCACATATGGGCTAGATTAACATGACACATGAATTGCACAACATTTTATTCATTTTATCATCAAAAACCTATGTAATTCTCACCAACTTATGTTGACCCAAAATACTTTCAAAATTAACATGTTTCAGGTAACAATGAAGCTGAGGCTTGAGTTAGCATGAGGATTTTTCTTGAAGTTTATTTGAAGTTATTGAAGTTGCTATTTGATATTATGTATTTGAATTCTTAGACATTATTTCACATTTTGGATATTATGTTTGAATAAATTATTTAAAATTTATGTTATACCATGTGCTATTGAAAACAATCATCAATACGTGGCACCCCGATGTTTCCGCCATCGGTTGGGGTGTTACAGATTGGTATCAGAGCCTTGGTTATAGGGAATTAGGTTATTAGAAATAATCTAGACTATAACCTTAGGGACTAAAACAGTACTTGCTTCTCCTACTTGTAACCCTAATTGCTTCCCTAATCCTATCCTTATCCTATGCCTTACAACCCTAAACCTACATGTGACTACTCTTAATTGTCTGCTGCAATCCTGATCCACCATTAGATTTATAGGACAAAATCCTCAGGTTTAACCTGAACCCCCTTGAGATCTCGTCGAAGTTCTAGATTTTAATAACGAACACGTGCAATCTGGAAGGGTGAACGCCTGTATTCTGAGTCTTCTGTCTAGGCTGGCATTGCGCATATATCCCAATCAGACGAGGGACCCGGATGCCTACCTGGGAATTCTCGGGATGAGTGTTCACTTATAGGCTAAAGCATGTCTTCATATGTTATTAGAATTTAGAATCTTTGATAAGTCAACGTTTTCGTTTATTCGTTTTAATTAATGAATAAATGATTACATTCCTTATATAAACTCTCATTCATTTCATTGTGTCTATTACAGATCATGCCTCCTCGTCGCAGCACTCGCAACAACAATGGTGAGAACCACGAAGAAGGTGGTGATAACCATAACCACAACCATGACCAAGTTCCTAACCACAACAACAATGGGGTCGATGTTCAACTGGCTGCGATCATTTCTCAACAAATGGCGCAGCAAATCGCAACTCTGGTTCCCAATTTACTTGCTCAGGTCATCCAATTGAACGGCAACGGGAATGGTCACAACAATGGGAACGGGAATGGCAATGGTAATGGACCCCAAGCTTGCACCCTTAAGCATTTCAACTCTTGTAACCCTCCAAAGTTCAGCGGTGAAGAAGGAGCTACTGGACTTCTCCAATGGTTTGAGGGTATTGAGAATACCTTCATCAACAGTGAGTGCCCCAACAATTTCAAGGTTCGTTACGCCATGAGTGTTCTCCATAAACGAGCGCTCACATGGTGGAATGAAGAAAAGCGTACTCGTGGGGCCGAGGTTGCTCTTTCTTTGACATGGGACCAAGTCAAAGAGATCATGAAAGAGGAGTTCTGTCCTCGCAATGAAGTTAAAAAGCTTGAGGATGAGTTCCACACCTTAGCTCAAGATAGTGGGGAAAACCTCGCCTACAACACCCGCTTTCATGAGCTTAGCTTATTGTTGCCACACAAGGTTACTCCTCTGCCGGTAGCCATCGAGAAGTACATCGGTGGTCTGCCCATGCAAATCCAGGACACCGTTTGGGGTAGAAATCCTGCAACTCTGGAAGAGGCCAAACGTCTAGCGGCCACTCTTACTGATAATCATGTGAAGAACGGTACTCTCGTTCGCAAGGGCACTAAGAAGACTGTCGCCAAAGATACTCCACAGCCTGCAATTGAAGTCAAGCCTGAGACCTCAAGCAACAAAAAGCGCAAGGCTAGAAACTATATGGTTGCTGCTACTCCACCTGCTGCCCAAAACCCAGCCAAGAAACCATACACCGGACCTCACCCTTTGTGCAACACTTGCAAGTACCACCATCCCA
This sequence comes from Ambrosia trifida, assembly GCA_028751855.1. Classification (NCBI taxonomy): domain Eukaryota; kingdom Viridiplantae; phylum Streptophyta; class Magnoliopsida; order Asterales; family Asteraceae; genus Ambrosia; species Ambrosia trifida. The sequence continues at coordinate 100,121,012 of CM054123.1, read as the reverse complement.
CACAGGTGCCATGTCGATTTTGTACTAAGTGTCAAAGATATGGTCACCTGGTGAACGTCTGTCGATCTCCTGCTGCCCAAGACAACAACAACCCAGCTCCCAACCAACAAAACAACAGGCCTGCTCGTGGTCAATGCTACGAGTGTGGTAACCCTAATCACTACATCAACAACTGCCCTAACCGTAACCGTAACCAAAACCAAAATCAGAACCAAAACTAAAACCAGAACCGCAACCAAAACCAGGGTGCTCGAGGTCGCGCCTACAATCTCAACGCTAACCAGGCTCGTGACAACAACGAAGTGGTGAATGGTACGTTTCTCATTAATAACCACTATGCATCCATATTATTTGATTCAGGAGCTGATAAGTCATTCGTGTCACTGAAGTTTGAACCTTTACTTAACTTACCCCACACTAATCTAGAAGACCCTTTCGTGGTAGAAGTAGCTAACGGGAAGTCTATTTCGATCGACTCTATTATTCGTAACTGCTTGTTGAATCTCGATGACCATACCTTCCCTATCGATCTCATTCCCATGCATCTTGGTAGTTTTGATGTTATAGTAGGCATGGACTGGTTGTCAACTCATCGTGCCGAAATTTTGTGCTTCGAGAAAGTCATACGCATTCCTCTCGAATCTGGTGAGATTTTGAAGATTTATGGTGAGAAACCTTGTGGTGAGCTTAAGCTTATGTCTTGTACTACTGCCCAAAAGTACTTACGAAAGGGGTATACAGCCTTCTTAGCTAACGTGATAGAGAAGAAGGACAAAGGCAAAAGTATCCAAGACATTCCTATTATTCGAGACTATCCTGAAGTCTTTCCAGAGGATTTACCTGGTTTGCCTCCTGCTCGACAAGTGGAGTTTCGTATTGATCTTGTTCCTGGTGCTAATCCTATTGCTAAAGCTCCTTATCGTCTTGCACCCTCTGAGATGCAAGAACTTGCTAGTCAATTACAGGAACTTTCTGATAAAGGGTTCATTCGCCCTAGTTCTTCTCCATGGGGAGCCCCTGTCTTATTCGTTAAAAAGAAGGATGGTTCTCTTCGGATGTGTATTGACTACCGTGAACTCAACAAACTCACCATCAAGAATCGTTATCCGCTTCCTAGGATTGACGATCTCTTCGATCAACTTCAAGGAGCAACGCATTTCTCGAAGATTGATCTCCGTTCTGGTTATCATCAGCTTAGAGTCCACGATGAAGATATTCCCAAGACAGCTTTTCGCACTCGCTACGGTCACTATGAATTCATGGTTATGCCTTTTGGGTTGACCAATGCTCCCGCAGTATTTATGGATTTGATGAATCGGGTTTGTAGACCCTATCTCGACAAATTCGTGATCGTTTTCATCGATGATATTTTGATTTACTCTAAATCAAAATCCGATCACGAGCAACATCTTCACTCTATCTTGAGTCTCCTAAAGAAAGAACAACTGTACGCCAAGTTCTCCAAATGTGAATTTTGGCTTAAGGAAGTTCAATTTTTGGGACATGTCATTGATATGAACGGAATTCATGTTGATCCTGCAAAAATCGAAGCTGTGAAGAATTGGAGTGTTCCTACCACTCCAACAGAAGTCCGTTCTTTTCTTGGGTTGGCTGGTTATTATCGTCGATTCATCGCCAATTTCTCCAAGATCGCTGTTCCTCTCACTACCTTAACTCACAAGGGTAAACCCTATGAGTGGGGACCTAAGCAAGAGGAAGCATTTGAAACTCTTAAGCTGAAACTTTGTGAAGCTCCTGTCTTATCTCTACCTGATGGTAATGATGATTTCGTGGTCTACTGTGATGCATCAAACCAAGGTCTTGGTTGTGTTCTCATGCAACGAGGAAAGGTTATTGCTTATGCGTCTCGACAACTCAAGACTCACGAGAAAAATTATACCACCCATGATCTTGAATTGGGCGCTGTTATCTTTGCACTCAAGATTTGGAGACATTATCTTTATGGGACCAAATGTGTGGTGTTCACGGACCACAAAAGTCTCCAACATGTCTTCGATCAAAAGAATCTTAACATGAGGCAACGACGTTGGGTTGAATTACTTAACGACTATGATTGCGAAATTCGCTACCATCCTGGCAAGGCGAATGTTGTGGCTGACGCACTTAGTCGTAAAGAGCGTCTCAAACTCCAATGTGCGAGAGTTCGTACTGATCTTCAAGATCGCATTCTCCAGGCTCAACACACCTCAGTCACCCAAGGTAACATGTACGATGAAATGTCTTGTGGTGCTGAGACTCAACTTGAAACCAAACCCGATGGTCTCCTTTATTTCCTTAACCGACTGTGGATTCCCGACCGTGATGATCTTCGTACTTTTCTCATGAACGAGGCTCATAAGTCTCGTTATTCTGTTCATCCTGGAGCTGACAAGATGTACCAAGATCTTCGTTATTCTTATTGGTGGCCTGGTATGAAGAAAGACATTGCTCTTTTCGTTGCAAAATGCCTCACTTGTTCCAAGGTTAAGGCTGAACATCAACGACCATCTGGTATGCTTGAACAACCAGAGATTCCTGTCTGGAAATGGGAGAGCATAGCTATGGATTTCATCACCAAACTCCCTCGCACACCCAAAGGTTTTGACAGTATTTGGGTAATCGTCGATCGTTTGACCAAGTCAGCTCACTTTCTACCTATTCGTGAGAAGTATTCTGTGGAAAGGTTGGCAAAGATGTACGTAAGTGAAATCGTATGTCGTCACGGTATACCTTTGGACATTATTTCTGATCGCGATGGTCGTTTCACCTCTCACTTTTGGGGATCTCTACAAGATGCTTTGGGTACTAAGTTGAACTTGAGCACTGCTTATCACCCTCAGACGGATGGTCAGACTGAACGAACCATCCAGACACTTGAGGACATGCTCAGGGCATGTGTCATCGATTTTGGTGGCGCATGGGATTCTCATCTTCCTTTGGTTGAGTTTTCATACAACAACAGTTATCACGCCAGCATTAACATGGCTCCTTTTGAGGCACTCTATAGTCGGAAATGTCGTTCACCTGTCTGTTGGACCGAGGTTGGTGAAGCTCGTATTACTGGACCCGAACTAATCCAGGAAACCACAGACAAAATCCATCTTATTCAGGATAATCTTCTCAAGGCTAGAAGTCGCCAAAAGAGTTATGCTGATAAACGTCGTAAACCCTTGGAATTTCAAGTTGGGGACCTTGTGCTACTTAAGGTATCCCCTTGGAAAGGAGTTATTCGTTTCGGTAGAAAGGGAAAACTAGCTCCTCGTTACGTAGGCCCCTTCAAAATTCTTGACAGAGTTGGAAAAGTGGCTTACAAGCTTGATCTTCCACCTGAGCTAAGAAATGTTCATCCGACCTTCCATGTTTCGAACCTCAAGAAATGCTTAGCAGATGAGAACCTCCATGTTCCTCTTGAGGATGTGCAAATCGATGAAAGCATGCACATTATCGAGAAACCCGTCGAGATTGTTGACACTGGAGTCAAGAAACTCAAGCGCAGTCGTATTCCGATCGTTAAGGTTCGTTGGGAATCTAAACGAGGCCCAGAGTTCACTTGGGAACGTAAAGACCAGATGAAGTCGAAGTATCCACATCTTTTCCCACCAGACTCTCCAACTCCAACTTCGGGACGAAGTTCCTAAAAGTAGGGGAGACTGTAACATTACGCATTAAATACTTGTACGTTACACGTTCATCATTAATAAAACGTCAAGTTTTCATTTTTATACGTTGCATTTAATATTTTGTCGCGATTGTGGAACCCTAATATTATATATATTATAATATATGTGTGTTGTATTACAAAATATCAAAAAAAAATAATTATATGCTTTGGCCGGGGTTCGAACCCGCGCCAAAGCCACACACACACACTTGAACAACCATCTGGGCTGGACCATTTTATTTGAAATAACCCGGTCACACCTTATATTTATATACACTTTAAAAACCCCCACAGTTGACAAGGAAAGTCAACTGTGGGATAGCTTGATGATCAATCCATCGAATTAACGTGTAATTGAGCTATTTTTGGTAAATTCGTGTAATGACCGGCCTATTACAACACGATTACACGTCAATAACACCAAATCGTTGACCAATTGAATCAATTAAACGCGTATGACATTAATCAAGGTCAACTTTCCAATTAATCATAACCATCGATCATCAGTATAAATAGACCCTCTCCGAAGCTTAACAACTCGCTCACAACTCTCTCTCAACCTCCCAATCTCTCTGATACACTCTGAATTTGAATATCAAGTTCGTTGTTTGACTTTTTCCTTGACCCGTCTATTATCATCAAATCATCACTGTGAGTACGATTAATTTTGTGGGTTTTATTCATCGGCTATCAAACAACAATAGCCCTAACATTAATCGGGCTAAAGTTGTCTGAATCATTCAATTGAAATTCTAGGGTTCGTCGTGATTTTAATTGGGGATAAAACTGATTTCGCGTCGTGTATATAATTAAATTTAAACCAGAAACATCACAACCACCGGCCTAGGCCAAGTGGTTGTGACCATGGTCCACCACAGTGGTCAACCGGGTTCGAGTCCCGGCTCTGACCGTTTTTATTCTTTTCTTTTCTTTTCTTTTTGAACAACAATTATAATTATATATATATATATATTAAACCTTTTTATCTTTTAAATTCATTTTAAAATATCAAAACTATTTTATAAATTCTAAAAAAATTATAATTGTTTAATCTGATATAAAAGTTTTATTTGTAATTTTTATTTTTCAGAAATTCATTTATTTAATATTTATAATAATTAAATCATTTTTATACTATTATATTTATAAAAATCCATTTATATATCAAAACAATTTTATTAAATTCTCCAAAATTTATCCTGACTTTTTATAAAGATAAACTTTACTGAAATAATTTTTAATTCAGTAAAATCATTTATTTTATATTTTTAAACAATTTTTGTTAGATTTAATCATAATTAAATCATAATAAATCCAATTTTCATCATTTTTGCACCAAAATTTTATACAAATTATTTTTAATCATTTAGAACAGAAATATGATTTTTAAAATAGAAATTCTTTAATTTTAGTATTTTTGAATATTAAAGTTAATATTGGCTATTTATAAATAAATAGATTTAAAAATCTATTTTAAATAAAATAATTTTATAAAAATTATTTTTATGCTTCAAACACTTTAATGTGCACATTCAAAATCCAAATTTTATAAAAAGACTTTCTTCCATTAATTATTAGATTTTCCTTTATTAATTAACATTTTAATTTAAATTCAACAATTGATTATCCCCAAATCAAAACCCTAGGATACACTTGTAAGTTAATTAGACTTAGACTTATATTAAATATTACCTTATTATAGGGTGATATTTGGTATCACTTGGGGCAACACAATTATCTCATATTTTCAACAAGTTAACATTTGCTAAGGTGAGTTTTACATAGCCCCTTTTATTTATCACCATTTTTGGGGTGAAACATGTTATAACATTATCATTGCAATTCAATCATCAATGTGTCTATGTGTTTTCTATGTTGCATTATGTCTTGAGCATGATTAGAGTAAGCACCATTCTAGCATAATCATTAACATTGATCAGCCGACGGTATACATTGATAGATCTATTGGACTGACAATCCCACCCGGATACGTGCCTCCTACAAAGGTTACGTGGGTGTTTGTTATCGCATAACATATTCATTGGGACCATAAGTGTATGGTATGTATCATTTTATAACAGTCAACAGGGTTGATTATGCACTCGATTTATTTCTAATATGTTCTCACATATGGGCTAGATTAACATGACACATGAATTGCACAACATTTTATTCATTTTATCATCAAAAACCTATGTAATTCTCACCAACTTATGTTGACCCAAAATACTTTCAAAATTAACATGTTTCAGGTAACAATGAAGCTGAGGCTTGAGTTAGCATGAGGATTTTTCTTGAAGTTTATTTGAAGTTATTGAAGTTGCTATTTGATATTATGTATTTGAATTCTTAGACATTATTTCACATTTTGGATATTATGTTTGAATAAATTATTTAAAATTTATGTTATACCATGTGCTACTGAAAACAATCATCAATACGTGGCACCCCGATGTTTCCGCCATCGGTTGGGGTGTTACACTAAACTTCATAATAACAACCCTAGTCGTCCCATAACCCGCCCCAACACACACACAACCTCTGGAACGTGATTTTGGATCAAAACACAAGGTTTCAAGCTTATTTCATCAATCTAACACAATCTAAGGTGTGATTTTCATCCATGCAATCTTTATTAACGTTTTTATTAAATCCCTAACGGTCCAGACCTGTTCTAAAACGAATAAGCTTTCTGAAAATCGTTAATAAGTGTTGTTAATCGGATTCTAACTATCATGCATGTGTTATGTGTGTTTATTATTAAAAGCTAGGGTTTCTATGATTCAAGATGGATGATTAACATGTTATTAGGTTAGTTTCGAATTAATAATGATATCATGTTAATGAAATCTGAGTAATTGTTCATTAGGGTTATAGTTATGCATGTTAATGTGATGTTTCATGCTATGTGTATTGTGTTTGGATTACATGGTTGCATGCAGGGCTGATAAAACGAGGCTAAACGAAGGATTTTGGTTTAAACATGTTTGGTATAGTTGTTGGATTGATATTGGATGATTACACGCTTTTTGGATCTGATTTGGAGCGTTAAACGCGCGAAAAACCGGAACAGCTGGGTTACTGGCGATTAGCAACCCTAATCGCCTATGTTAGGGGCGATTAGGAGGCCAATCGCCTGTAAAGACTCCCTAATCGCCAATATTACATGCGATTGGGGGCTAAATGCCTCTATTACATGCAATTGTGATCCTAAATGCTAGTTAAGTCCTGAAATACATGTCTTATGAGCTAATTGCTAGTAGATGCATGTCTTATGAGCTAATTGCTAGTAGATGCATGTCTTATGAGCTAATTGCTAGTAGATACATGTCTTATGACCTAATTGCTAGTAAATGCATGTCTTATGACCTAATTGCCTATATTATATGCAATTAGCTTTCCTAAATGCCTGTTGACCAACCTAAATGCTAGTTGACTTTTCCTAATCGCGTGTACTGCTGCTGTAAGTGTAAATTAGCATTCCGAGACCCGATTTGACATCTAGGAACATGCTAGGAACCCCGTAACATATCTAATAACTTGGTAACATATGTTTGGATTTAATTATGTGATACGTGAACTACGTGCTATAACTTGTTGGACGTTAACGTATGTTAAGTGTGATTGCATGATTGTATGTTTGAGAGCGTAAGCATAACACGGGGAGTCTCGGGTCACCAATGGGATGTCGAGTCTTGTACATTGGGTCAGTTAAACAGTCACGGTGTTTTCAAACGAACTTGGTTATGGTCTGGACATCTAGGGACTAACTAACCTGCGGGTTATTAGTCTAAGTACTTGTAACTGTCATATGTTAGGTCGCCACTTTACGGGACTAGCATAGCTGCTGAGTTTATTCATATTACGAAGTAACGCAACTTAAGGTGAGTTTACGGCCCCTCTTTTAACTGGTTTCACTTTTCGGGGGAGAAAACATGTGTTAAAACTTATGTTTGGTAACTACTGTCATACTATGGGTTTTCTATGGTTTACTATACGATCTTTGGAAGTCCCGGGGGGAACCATGAATGTGCGGGTTTGCACAACGGGGAAATGTGAATAGCGCTATTGGGAGTGACCAACCCCGCTCGTCGGCTTGGAGGGCCGGGCGAGTGCATATTGTCTCAAACAGGAACAACAGGTTTACTACATCGGGCACGACATCTGGTTTGCGAGTTGGTAATGGTTTTCCAATCGTAGTAGTAACAAAACATACGCCTAGCTAGCGTACTTTGGTTTCGATTTGTTATAGTATGGACAGGTTGAACTTGGTACTGTGATTACAAAACCTGTAAACTCACCAGCATTTTTGTGCTGACGTAAACTTTTACATGTTTTCTCAGGTCGCTAAGGTAGCACAATGGAACTAGGGCGCACGCGTCTGCACGGCGTCTAGTTAGGATTGCATGATTTTCAAACGTTGAACACTTGGTTTATTTTGGATTATGTTTTGAATAAGCTTCCGCTGTATTTGGGGAATTTTAAACTATGTTTTTGAAATTGCATATGTTCATTTAGACTTGTTTATTGTGATCGTTGGTTTGGATCCTGGTTTGTCATGTGCCTCGCGGTAAAACTCCGCAAGTGGATTTTGAGGGTGTGACAGTTAGGGTAATGAGTCACCAACGGGATGTCGGGTCGGTCTAATGTGTCGGTTGAACATTTAAACACGTTTTAAAACATACTTGGTTACGATCTGGACAATCGGGGACTAGATAACCTTATGGTTATTAGTCGGAACACTTATGTGAACATTTTGATAGATCTCCGGTAGAGGGATTATCAAGGGCTTAGCATTTTACTAGTAACCGAAGAACGCTATCTAAGGTGAGTTCACGGCCCCACTTTTACAGCTTTAACTTTTGGGGGAGAAAACATGCGCTAAACTATTTTGGTAACATATGTCATACTATGGTTTTAACTTGTATTGCTATACGATCTTTGGAAGTCCCGGGGGAAACCATGAATGTGCGGGGATGCACAACGGGGGAAGTGTGGATAGATCTATTGGGCGTGACCTGCCTCATTCGACGGCTTGGAGGGCCGGGCGGGTGCATGTTGTCTCGAACTTTGCTAAACATGCTGAACATATTCGGGCTGCTTAAACATATGCTAAACATTGCTAAACGTGTCCAGTAATGGTTTCCAATCGTAGTAGTAATAAAATATACGCCTAGCTAGCGTACTTGGTGACATTGGTATAGTATGGACATGGTAACGTTTTGGTAACTTTGGTAACTTATTGAACAAACCTGTGAACTCACCAGCATTATATGTTGACGTCTTTTTGGCATGTTTTTCTCAGGTCGCTAAGGTAGCAACACTAGACTAGGCGCACGAGTCTGCATGGCGTCTAGGCTTAGCTTCACGTTTTGAATAAAGTTGTTAAAACATTGTCTTACATGGTTTTGTAACTGGTTTAATGCTTCCGCTACGATTTTGATAATTTGAGAAACTATGTTTGGGTTTTACGTATTCATATAGTGTTGTTTATTGTGACCGTTGACTTGGATCCTGGTTTGTCATGCGCCTCGCGGTAAAACTCCGCAAGTGGAAATTTGAGGGTGTGACATGTATAAAAAATACCAAATCTGGAGTGCCAAGTGTATCATACTCAATTTGAAGTGCCAAGTGTATGATACTCAAACATGTGTATAAACAACACTAAACGCGATTTTTACAACTATGTTAATACAACTACTCAAATACGATTAATATGGTTTGAAATCCAACAATACATCAGTAGCATGTGTTAGCATATTCTAAAACATATGGTTTACTGAAACTAATGTATGTCATATGGACCCTAACACTTGTTAGTTGGGCATATACTAGCATGTGTTAGCATCACTAACGTGTGTGAGCATACAAGACTCGGACCGCAAAAAAATAGACATGCACCCTAGACGAGTTCATAACACTTTCACATGCCAAAACAATATTAACCTCATGTCCCCAATCCAATAACAATGTAACATAAACAAATAATAATAATAAAAAAGATAAAAAAGTTTAACATAAGTTTTTTTTCATTAAAGCATTTGATCAAACACTTGGTATGCAACCAAAAACTATCCCCGAAAACTGTTATTATTATTCTAGCAAAACCCAAAAAAAAAATTAAATTCATGCCGAAACTGTTATTATTCTAGCAAAACCCAAAAAAAAAAAAATTGACATATGCTTTATTTACCAGGCATCGCACGAAAGGTTATATACATTAGATGATGTAGTTTTTTTTTGGTATAAAGTCCCGATCTACATATAATTACGCAATATGTGTTTACAACCACACAAAATATGTGTCTAATAGTGCACAATTATGAAACTGTTGAGCCTATAAAAAAAATAAATTCAATTTAATTATATAATCAGCGATAACTCAATAATAAAATAAAATAGAGATTTAAACAACAATAATAAAATAAAATAAAAAAGATGAGGAAGCTCATTAGTAGGGCACTCAAAACTTAAACATGAGATTTAAACAACAAAAAAAATAAAATAAAATAAAAAAGAAAACAATGTCACCACCATCTAACTACTTCCACCCAGATCTAGATCCAAAATGCCACTTCGACCCAGATCCAGATCCAAAATAATAGTGCAAATGCTATAAAATCAAAAGAATGAGCTTTAAGAAACAAAACACATACCTAAAATTTGAGATTACTTGCAGATCTGGGAGAAGAGCTTGAAGCCTTTAAAAACCCCTTTAACTTCTGACGGGTCATGGTGGTTTCAGTAGAGGAGGAGACGGGGTGTGGTGGTGGTTCATTGGAGGAGACGGGTCACGGTGGTTGTTGTTGTGGTGGTGGTGGTGGTTCTAAAGAGAGACAGAGAGAGGGTAGAGAGAGGATCTAAGATCTGATTTTGAATTTGAAAAATAAATGGAGAGAGATAGGGAAACAATATATATATATATATATATATATATATATATAGGGAATGGTTCTAGAGAAAACCCTCCTTATTTGGTAAACTCTGGAAACTCTGACTTCCCAATATTTTTTTTTTTTTTTTTGAAAAAAATAGGGCAAGTAATATACATGATTTTAAGCATTTTGGGTCAAAAAAATTAAAAAAGCGCCGAGTATTTTTTTTTTAAAAAAAATAAAATAAAATTTTGACTAACACATGTTAAGCGCTAATAACAGGTGTTAACAATGTGTTAACTATATGTAAACAGTAGACGTTTTTTATTTTTAAAAAAAAACCGTTCGGCGCTTTTTCGATTTTTTTGGCTCAAAATGCTTAAAAAATGTATATTACATACCCTATTTTTTTCAAAAAAAAAAAAATGTTGGGAAGTCAGAGTTTCCAGAGTTTACCAAATAAGGAGGGTTTCCTCCATATACTTTACCTATATATATATATATATATATATATATAGGTAAAGTATATGGAGGAAACCCTCCTTATTTGGTAAACTCTGGAAACTCTGACTTCCCAACATTTTTTTTTTTTGAAAAAAATAGGGTATGTAATATACATTTTTTTAAGCATTTCGAGCCAAAAAAATTGAAAAAGCGCAGACTGGTTTTTTTTTAAATAAAAAACGTCTACTGTTTACATATAGTTAACACATTGTTAACACCTGTTATTAGCGCTTAACATGTGTTAGTCAAAATTTTATTTTTAAAAAAAAAAAATACTCAGCGCTTTTTTAATTTTTTTGGCCCAAAATGCTTAAAATCATGTATATTACTTGCCCTATTTTTTTCAAAAAAAAAAAAATATTGGGAAGTCAGAGTTTCCAGAGTTTACCAAATAAGGAGGGTTTTCTCTAGAACCATTCCCTATGTATATATATATATATATATATATATGGAGAGAGGAGGGGATAATGGAAATGTCTATTGTGCACTTTTGAATATTATAAAATATCATAATATCATGGGTGATGTGGCACAACATGGGCCAAGTAATGGGAGCTGACTTTTTTTGCGAAACCACTTTTATATATATATATATATATATATATATATATATATATATATATATATATATATATATAACGAAAAGGGAGCTGACTTTTATTGCGAAACCACTTTCTAGTCGGAAATTAAAAAACTAATAGCACAATGGATCGACCATGACTAGCCGATTATTATATTAATTCCATCTTTAAACCAACTATCAATAGTAATACTTCCCTATATACGTATGTTTTCAACAAAGCTAAGGATTGATAAATAAAAGATATATAAAAAAAACATACATCGACATGATAAAGTCGTTGATTGTCACTGTATGTCTTCTTTATGTCATGATCACATGACTGATTTCCAGTGCCATCCTTCATGCATAAAAGTTCTCGTCCTTGTTATTTTCTATTCCTTACTATGACAAAAAGTATATGTCGGAAAATTATAAAATGGTGAATAGAATTTATTTATTAAAATTACTAATATTAAAACTCTTCATATGGTGAAACTCTTAAGTAGAGTTCTTAATGCCATTTGATGACGTTTTATTAGAGTCTTTATTAGAGTCTTCAGTCTCTAATTAAGTGACTAATAAGTGAAACCTCTCACCATCCTAACTCTTGTATAATTAGTAGGCTATGTGCCTTATTTGATAGTAGAAAAAGAATATACATGAGGAATATACACTAAGAAACTCTTGCAACACACATACACTCAAGCATAGCAAACAAGTTTCGATTATTTTTCAGGCAAGTGGGATAGTCCGGCAGTGCACCATCACTGTTAAGAACCGGTGTACCTTGGGAACAGACCGCGAATTTGTTTAAGGGAATTGTGTCAAACACAAACCCGGTTCACGCTAATGATTTCATCTTCAAATTCAATGTAAAATTTCTAACAAACTTAAACTGACTAGTAAACAAACTTTCGTGTTCTTCCTAAGGAATTTGGGTTCGCAAAAGTTTGTCAGTATTTTCTTTTGGTACATTGAATCGGATTACATTAATAATGGGAATGCAATCTATAATAGTCTTTTTTTTTTTTCTTACAAAAAGAATTTTTGATTCAATTTTTTGGATTCATGGGTTTTGGGTTGTGTTTAGATAAACCGGACTATTAACATTTCTAACATGTGTTTACATATTTTTAAATAATGAATTTCTAATGAAAGTATTAGAAAAGCCATAATATTTGTAAACCCATGTAAAAATGATTGATAACGTTTTCTTTCTAGTAAGCGTATTAAAAAGATAATTTCAAAGCATTTGAAATGTTTACATTTTCTAATGAAATAATTGGAAAATAAAAGGTTTCGAAATATAAGGTTTTGAAACATGTATTTCTAACAAGCGTGTTAGAATCCACGACACTGAAAGAATAACATGTCATGAAATATTTCTAATAAGCATATTAGAAATCATTATTTACAAAATAATAAGTTTAATTTATAAAGTTATATGTTGATTTTCTAACGAGCGTGTTAGAAATTAATGATTTTGTAAAGACAAATGAGATGTTTATATTTTCTAACGAATGTGTTAAAAATATTATTGCACAAATACACAAACGTGTTGGAAATAATTATTTTGGAAAAATAATCAACATTGAAACAGTTTGGTTAAACTTTTATGGTTTTCTAACGAGCGAGTTGAAACGGGTGCATTTTAGAAAATCCAAAGTTAATACCGTTTATGTAGATGGTTTAATTTTCTAACGAGCTTGCTAGAAACGGTTTATTTATATATAAACCAATAAGGTCTAAAACGATTGTCATAATCGTGTATTTCTAACAAGCATGTTAGAAACGGTTGAGAATATAAACCAATGACCTTTAAAATGATTTTGAGTAATCATTTATTTCTAATGGGTGTGTTAGAAAAAGGTTTTATTTAATATAACCAAAGCTCTATATGATGAAACATGTAATCGGTTGTATTCTAACAAGTGTGTTAGAAATGGTTAAGTTTTGAAACCTTATATGTTTATATGGAACACGCATAGTTTCTAATGAGCGAATTAGAAGTGGTTAATCATGAAAACCATATACTTTAACAAGTGAGTTAGAAATGGTTTAAAATAATAAAGCTATATTATAGTTTATGATTTTGATTTGTAATCAAACCTTAAATATGTATTGTTTATGGAAAACATTTGTAAAAGGAGAAATGTTTTGTATGAACAAAACATGTCTTTTGCAAATTATATATGGTTTGATACTTGTATGAGAAGTATGATGTCTTAAACCATATAATAGTCTAGTGAGACTATTTAGTGTAAAACAACTTGATATTGTTTTGGACATATTTACTTGTTTGACTACTTGTGAGTAGTTAATTATAAACGACTTTGTTGTTTTGAACAGTGTATTGAGGGAGTACCTCGGAACAGGTAACATTACGTAATTTTTCCAAAAAAAAAAATTATATAAAAGTTCTATTCATTTTACCCCATTCTCATAAGTTATATAATCTTATGATTATTCAAATTTCAAAATATTTTTTTTTGATGGCGAATAAGTTATATAATCTTATGATTATTCAAATTTCAAAATTTTTTTTTTTGATGGCGAATTACGACAGCAGACAATCGGTTCGCACTGCCATGACAGCAGCCCAGACCAAGGTCTGCCCCTCGGAACTTACGTTGTCTTAATCGGGCCCGCGTCCTCGGAGTATCAGACTTGGTCTCATGGCATCCTCCCGGAAACCGTACCACTTCCACACGACCGATAGCTAGAGTAACGGCCGGATTAAAACCAAGGGTGGCTCAGGATCGAACCAGGACCACAACGGGCCGAGATTTTTCACCATCATTGCCTTTGTCCCACAAATGTTTCCCATGGAGATCGAACCCGAGCCTCTCCAAAGGAGAGTCCGGTCTCCTACCACTGAGCTACAGATGAGGGACAAATTTCAAAATATTTAGACATGTCAAAATTTATTTACTTTATGTAAATACACATTTCTAGATTTATCTGATCGAGTAAAAAAAAAATAAATTATATAGTGTGGTATTTTTTACAAACTTAAAACTCAAACAAAACAAACCCAACCAAACCCACCTAAACCAAAACTTGGCCCAAGCCAAAAACCCAGCCCAAACCCACCAAAACTCGGCCCAAGTTGAAAATTTTCTTTTTTCTCCCCTGCTGAACTCGATGGCCAGAAAGACCCGACCCACCGACCGAGACATTGTGTAAATCAACCAAATTTTGGCAACTTCAATCACATTATAAATGCATACAGGAATTACCGACAATGGATTCCGCGTCATTTACACCTTCAAATTTACGCGTTTACAGCCTGTTATAAATCTAATTTGAGTAAATTGACGTGTTTGACCAATCACGTTGTCAAACTGTTGAACCTTCCATTTTAGCGATCATATTATAAATTAAGCACTCCTTCATACTCTGAAATTTCCGAAATACAAAACCTCACCTTCAAAATCCTCGTTCGCACTCTTAATCGTGAGTTTTCTCGTGGTTTCTGACTCCTGCGTTGACACAAGATAGTGGTCGATCAGCTTTCGGTAAGCCCTAATTAAACCCCTCATGTTGTTTGTTGTTTTGTTCCGATCATTAACCCTATGGTTAATCGGCTTTTAATTTTGTTTCTAATGGAAATAAGGATCTAGGGTTCATAGGGTATGTGATTTGAGGAAGATGACATAAACTTGTTATGGCATAATACGGTTCTGCACCAAGTTTAAACACCATCAGATCTGCAGATCAGATGCTGTTCTATTGTTTGTTAAAGCATTCATACGGCATGGGTCATGGGTTCAAAACCAAGCCACAACAATTTTTTATAATAAGCAGTCTTATTATCACTTGAACACACCATATAATCATCTGAAACCAAAAACTTCTGATCTCAGGGTGTGGCTCAGTTGGTGAGCCATGCTTGTGATAAGGCTCGAACCGGCCAGAGGCGTAGGTTCGACTCCCCCCAACAACATTTTTTTTGGTTAATATTTCTCTTATATTCTTATATAATTTTGGTTAATAATTCTATAATATATTTAAAATACCTAATATGATTTATAAATTCTACAAAATTTATTTTATGTTATATAAATGATAAACTTTATTTTACAATTTTGATTTTCAGAAAAATCATTATTTAATATATATATTAAATATTACAAATTTATTTATAAATAAATTAAGAATTATAGATATATCACTAAACGGTTTATAAAAATTCTACAAAAATTATTTTAAACTTATAAACTGATAAACTTTTCAAAACTAAATTTTAGTTTTGGAAAAACATTTATTAATTATTTTTAATTAATTTATTATATTTTAATCGTAATAAATTCATAATAAATTCATTTTTCATTATTTTTGCACCAAAATTTCACATAAATTATTCTCAATAAACTAGATCAAAAATATTATTTTATAATCTGAAACTTATGAATTTTAATAGTTTTAAATATTAATACCATGTTTTGGAAAATAAATTATAATGTATTATATATTCTTTAATTAAGAAAATAATTGTATAAAAATTATTTTCTCACTATATTATTTTGGTAGAACCACATTTGATCAAGATCTTACAAAAAAATTCTTTTTATTTATTTATTTTCTCAATTTCTTTGCTTATTATTTAATTAACTATTATTTTAAATTAACTATTAAACGATCGTTAATCTCCAAATTAGGAACCCTAGAATACCTGTAGATTAAAAAACTTAGACTTTTAAGTTTTCCCAACACTTATTTTATTGACTTAAACATAGGGTGACACTTGGAACACTTGAGCCACATCTAGACTATTACGAAGGATTCAATACTATTGTTAAGGTGAGTTTACAAAGCCCCTTTTTACTATTTTACATTTTTGAGGTGAAACATGTTAGATTCTCATATGCAATTCAACATAAGTGCCTATGTGTGATTTCTATTTTGCATTATGTCTTAAACAATACTTTGGTAAACACAATTAGACTCGCGTAATCATTAACTCCGTACAAGCCAACGATACACAATGATAGATCTATTGGATTGACAACCCCACCCGGATACGTGTGCCCACGGATATGGGTAGCATGGGTCATTTTTATCGATCACATAACACAAACGAGTGAACCATATGCATATGGGATGGACTACAATAAACATGTCACAAGGGTTGATTATGCAAACAGTTTACCTAGTAGTTTGTTTTCACATATGGACTAGATTTGCCATGATGCCAAAATTATATAAGTTTTAAACTCATGATACAATTTTCAAACATATGTATTCTCACCAACTTTTGTTGACCCAAAATATTTTCCAACTTAACATGTTTCAGGTTATAGTGTTGCTTGGAGATTAGAGTTTATGCTTGAAGATTTATATTTAGTGTTTCTCATTTGATGTACAAATTCTTTTTAGAACAATTGAATGTAATTCCTTTAATTGATTATTGAAACTTATTATTTACCATGAGCTACTGAACAATCATCAATACGTGGCACCCCGATGTTTCCGCCATCGGTTGGGGTGTTACAGATTGGTATCTGAGCCTTGGTTATAGGGAATTAGGTTATTAGAAAAATAATCTAGTCTATAACCTTAGGATTTTAATCAGTACCTGCTTCTCTTACTTGCAACTCTACTTGTTTTTATTCTCTATCTCCATCCTATTTCTTATCCATACCTAACCCCTACTAGATGATTACTCTCCATCACTGGATCTACCCCTAGACTAATAGGACAAAATTCTCAGGTCCTAACCTGAACTACCTTGATAATCTCATCGAAGCTCTCTATTCTAATAACGAACACGTGCAATCTGGAAGGGTGAATGCCTGTATTCTGAGTTCTCTATCCAGGACTGGCATTGCGCATAAATCCCAATCAGACGAGGGACCCAGATGCCTACCTAGGAATTCTCGGGATGAGTGTTCACTTATAGGCTAAAGCACGTCTTCACTACGTTATTATAATTTAGAAACTTTGATAAGTCAACGTTTTCGTTTATTTGTTAGGATTGACGAATAAATGATTACACTCCTCGTGTTTCCCTTGTTGAAAATGCTCCACTCTCATTAAAACCTAAGCTTTAAATCTCAAAATTTTACAGTTTAAATCATTCCCATTTCATAATCATATATGGATTTCACAATCACACTTCATCTTACCATCTTAGCCACTTGTTTGATTATTTTCAACACCCTACCCAAATCATATTATTGCCTTTTTCAACAAGTTACATATTTTTAAACTGTAACCTCATAACCTGAGTATACCCTAGCACAGCACTAAAGATTTCTTAATATTGTTAAATATTCATCACCTATAAACTATGGAAAATACATATTTTTGTCAAAAGATGTCCTCAAACTTAATTTCTAAATTCAAATGTTTATTCATTAGCGTAACAAAGGATTTTCGATATAATGTCACATTGATCTCTAAAACCTAATGTCGTGTTTAAAATCTTCGACTAACTGGAAAATTTTGATCTAAAGCCACTTAATTTGTACTATTTAACAACTTTTGTTTTATGTACAAAACCAATTTTAAAAAAATAATAATAAATAAAATCTTTCCATCCTCACTAACAAAATTTAATCTACAATTCCCCATTGACACCTACTTATTTTCAACTTGTTCGAACTTTTAAAATTTTGGTATTTACCACAATCATGTTTTATCATACGCTTGATTTTAATATTTGATTCAAACCCCACGATTCATACTGCTAAATAATCTCCTTACTACTTATGCCTCTTTGAAAACCTATAAAATAAACCATTTATTAACTATCTCCACATTCACCATCTTTCATAACCTTGATGTTACTTTAAGTTCATCATCACCCTCTCAAGAAATAATTTCATATCATTTACCTTCTTGAACATGAAATTGATTCCTATGATAACCAAACTATTGAAAACTTGATTGTTTGTTGCATCAAACTTGATTCTTAGTGATACATGTGTATTTGATTATTAGTATTGTTTTTGAACGTCTGATTATTCGGGATACTTGTAAACTATATGCCATACTACTAAAACAACCTCTAGACTCAGTAACATTGTCTAGGGCAACAAGTTGCATGCTATAGTTGTTGTTTGTCACATTTACAAACTTACTTACATGTGTGTATTTTCAATTGGCAACTTATATGTTAAACTACAAAAATAATTAAACAATTATCCACTTAACAACTGGCAGAGGATGAAGTACCTGCTCAACAGTTAGTAGAGTACCTAATAACCTGCTCAACGATTGGTGGAGGTCATCATGCCTGCTCAATAGTCAGTAGAGGTTCTAATAACCTGCTCAATGACTGGTAGAGGCCATCGCACCTGCTCAACAATCGGTAGAGGTTCCTACTCACTGACTGGTAGAAGTCTTTTTCCGGCTCAACAGTTGGACTCATTTTTGGATACATTGTACACGTAATTTGATACAAAGATTTATTAGACTCATTGATACAAAGATTCAATCACAAGGTTATTTTGCATTGTGTGTTTTACATGTGTGTTTAGAGTCATAGAATGACAAAAAAAACCGTAATGTAAGGTAAATTGGTGATTGCGGTTCAGAACGTAATCATGAATTTACAGGTACGTTAGGGTGGTGTGAAATTCTATTAGGGTTTTGGTAAGAAACCCAGTACATTTTTGAAGTATCAGAGGTGTGGTGGGTTAGCTGCGGTAAACCCTATATATAAACACTAATGATACCTCGAAAATGAGACTGGGGGTCGGACCAATAAAACACATTGGTAGTTGGTAGTTCATTTAGTCAACCATCTCATGCATTCCCAAAACTTAGGTTTGGTGTTAGACACCTATTCCTCCATGCCAATTTAGACCAATGCATCCAACACTTATAAGTCATACATATTTGAAACACTTTATCCTAGTATCTATAAAGGTTTGCCATGCTAAACGGTTGGCGTTTAAACATTTACCCAACCACCCTCAACCCTGCATTTTCACTAACTTTGGGACGAAGTTCCCAAAAGTAGGGGAGACTGTAACATTACGTAATTTTTCCAAAAAAAATTTTATATAAAAGTTCTATTCATTTTACCCCATTCTCATAAGTTATATAATCTTACGATTATTCAAATTTCAAAATATTTAGACATGTCAAAATTTATTAACTTCATGTAAATACACATTTCTAGATTTATCTGATTGAGTAAAAAAATTATATAGTGTGGTATTTTTTTCAAACTTAAAACTCATCAAAACAAACCCAACCAGACCCACCTAAACCAAAACCTTGGCCCAAGCCAAAAACCCAGCCCAAACCCACCAAAACCCAACCCAAGTTGAAAATTTTCTTCTTCTCCCCTGCTGTACTCGATGGCCAGAAAGACCCAACCCACCGACCAAGCCATCGTGTAAATCAACCAAATTTTGGCAACTTCAATCACATTAATGCATACACGAATGACCGACAATGGATTCCGCGTCATTTATACCTTCAAATTTACGCATTTACAGCCTGTTATGAAGCTAATTCGAGAAAATTGACGTGTTTGACCAATCACGCGGTCAAACTGTTGAACCTTCCATTTTAGCGATCATATTATAAATTAAACACTCCTTCTTACTCTGAAATGTCCGAAATACAAAACCCCACCTTCAAAATCCTCGTTCGCACTCTTAATCGTGAGTTTTCTCGTGGTTTTTGACTCCTACGTTGACACGAGCTAGTGGTCGATTAGCTTTCGATAAGCCCCAATTAAACCCCTCATGATGTTTGTTGTTATGTTCCGATCATTAACCCTATGGTTAATCGGCTTGTAATTTTGTTTCTAAGGGAAATAAGGATCTAGGTTCATAGGGTATGTGATTTGGGGAAGATGACATAAACTTGTTAAGGTATAATACGGTTCTGCACCAAGTTTAAACACCATCAAATTTGCAGATCAGATGGTGTTTATTGTTTGTTAAAGCATTCAGACGGCATGGGTCATGGGTTCAAAACCAAGCCACAACATTTTTTTATTATAAGCATTCTTATTATCACTTGAACACACCTTATAATCATTTGAAACCAAAAACTTCTGTTCTCGGGGTGTGGCTCAGTTGGTGAGCCATGCTTGTGATAAGGCTCGAACTGGCCAAAGGCGTAGGTTCGACTCCCCCCAATAACAAATTTTTTTTGGTTAATATTTGTCTTAGATTCTTATATAATTTTGGTTAATAACTCTATAATATATTTAAAATATTTAATATGATTTATAAATTCTACAAAATTTATTTTATGTTATATAAATGATAAACTTTATTTTACAATTTTTATTTTCAGAAAAATCATTTATTTAATATATATATTAAATATTAAAAGTTTATTTATAAATAAATGAAAAATTCTAGATATATCACTAAACGGTTTATAAAAATTATACAAATATTAGTTTAAACTTATAAACTCATAAAATTTTCAAAACTAAATTTTATTTTTGGAAAAATATTTATTAATTATTTTTAATTAATTTATTCTAATTTAGTAATAATAAATTCATTTTTCATCATTTTTGCACCAAAATGTCCCATAAACTATTTTTAATAAACTAGATTAGAAATATGATTTTATAATCTGGAATTTATGAATTTTAATAGTTTTAAATATTAATGCCATGTTTTGGCAAATAAATTATAATGTATTATATATTCTTTAATTAAGAAAAAAATTGTATAAAAATTATTTTCACACTATAATATTTTGGTACAACCACCTTTGATCAAGATCTTACAGAAAAATCTTTTTATTTAATTAACTATTATTTTAAATTAACTATTAAACGATCATCAATCCCCAAATTAGGAACCATAGAAAACCTATATGTTAAAAAACTTAGACTTTTATGTTTTCCCAACACATATTTTATTGCCTTAAACATAGGGTGACACTTGGAAACACTTGAGCCACATCTAGACTATTACGAAAAATTCAATACTATTGTTAAGGTGAGTTTACATAGCCCTTTTTTACTATTTTACATTTTTAGGGTGAAACATGTTACATTCTCATATGCAATTCAACATAAGTGCCTATGTGTGATTTCTATGTTGCATTATGTCTTAAACAATACTTTGGTAAACACAATTAGACTCGCGTAATCATTAACTCTGTATAAGCCGACGATACACAATGATAGATCTATTGGATTGAAAACCCCACCCGGATACGTGTGCTCCCGGATATAGGTAGTGTGGGTGATTGTTATCGATCATATAGCACAAACGAGTGAACCATATGCGTATGGGATGGACCACAATAAACATGTCACAAGGGTTGATTATGCAAACGCTTTACCTAGTAGTTTGTTTTCACATATGGACTAGATTTTCCATGACGCCAGAATTGTACAAGTTGTATACTCATGATACAATTTTCAAACCTATGTATTCTCACCAACTTTTGTTGACCCAAAATATTTTCCAACTTAACATGTTTCAGGTTATAGTGTTGCTTGGAGAATAGAGTTCATGCTTGAAGATTTATATTTAGTGTTTCTCATTTTATGTACAAATTCTTTTTAGAACAATTCTATGTAATTCATTTAATTGATTATTGAGACTTATTATTTACCATGAGCTACTGAACAATCATCAATACGTGGCACCCCGATGTTTCCGTCATCGGTTGGGGTGTTACAGAAACATGCCACGAGACGATGTAATTGTTATTATTTCGTCGAACGATATAGTGTTGAAGAGAATAACATTTTGAGATTTGATGTTTATATATCCTTATACGAATCCTTTTAAATATATTTGTAATATAAGTTTTAGATTATATATTATTTTTTTTAATAATCAAGTGGATTAAAATATATATGAAAAGGATATTTATGACAATATTTTTTTTACTATGGATTTAATAAGGATATATATATAGGGGAAGGATATTTTGGAAACCCCTTCCACTTAAGAAAACCTTGAAAACCATCATCTTAGCCCTTCATTTTCTTTGATCTATGGCTGTGGTTGTTTCATGGTTTGGATCAAAAGTTATGATACATGTATAGTACAAAAAGGGTAAAATTGTCCAATAATTTTTAATATCTCTCACTCCTTCTTCCTTTCCTGACAAACACATTTATTTCTCTTAGCTCATGTATCTCTCATCTTTTCTCTATCCTTTCTTAAATATTGTGCACGTCTATATTACTTATTAAGATAAAGTCATAATGTTTTTCTTAAAATTCAAATTTTAATAACAAACAATCAAATAACATACAATTCTTTTAATGATTTTTAAGTAAATTACCAGAATTTAAGTAACATATGTTTTAAACGTTCACTCACCAACAACAAAACATATGTTTTCACAATTTATCTCACAAAAACATATAATAAAAATATAACCCAACAACAAAACATATGTTTTTACAAATTTATCTCACTAAAAACATATAATAAATTATAACCCAACTACAAAACATATGTTTTTCACAACTTATCTCACAAAAACATATAATAAATTATAACCCAACAACAAAAAACATATATTTTTCACAACTTATCTCACAAAAAATTACAACCCAACAACAAAAATATATGTTTTCACAAACTTATCTCTTACAAAAAAATCAAACTATAAATCCAAACAACAAAAAAAAAACATATGTTTTTAAATGAAAAACAACTTTAATATACAAAAAATGATGTTACAAAACACCCATATTACAGAATGTTTAGTATTACAAACACACACAAAAAAATGTTGCAAACACCCATAGTTGCTTTAGAAAACAAGAAGCAGCTTCCTATTTATATTAATTTTTGACTTTTGTGGGTGTTTTGATACAACAAATATGCATACGCTTCCAAAAGTTAAGCAAAAAAAGAAGTTGAGACAAGGCTCAATTATCATCATGGTTTCATATAAAATAAACCAAACTCCATCAACATACTTTGTTCATACATTAAAATATGGATTAAACTTCCATAAATTAAATAAAGAAATAATGCAAAACACCCAACTTCATCTTTTTGAACCCAAGATTTTCAGATCTACATGGCTACCCACCACTCGATCTTGTTCATATTTTACTCACAATTGATGGTATTTGAACAGATTTCTTCACATCAAATTTTGAACAGGTCTAAAACACGCCTCCAACACCACTATCGCTCAGATCTGAAACCAACCGCTTAGATTGTCACTAACAGCACCATAGCCAAAACGAACACTTCTTCATATAGATCTGGAAGGACATCTATATTCCTCCACAACCGTCGTATAGATCTTCTTCTTCGATCGTTGTGTGCGGATGTGATGGTGGTGATGACGCCGGTGATTGTTGCTGGTGGGGTTTGATTTTGAAAGAGATTTTGATTATGTGAACTTGTGAAGTGTGTATGTGTTTGAGGTGAGAGATCTAAGTGTGTAGGTGTGTTTGAGGTGAGAGAGAATGAGTGGAAAAGAAAAGTCTATTGTATTTGGAGAGATATAGTGAAAAATAAAGAGGGAATGTACTGATGTGTAAGATTTGAGC
Source organism: Ambrosia trifida (assembly GCA_028751855.1). Lineage (NCBI taxonomy): Eukaryota > Viridiplantae > Streptophyta > Magnoliopsida > Asterales > Asteraceae > Ambrosia > Ambrosia trifida. Next base: position 100,096,947 of record CM054123.1, on the reverse strand, counting down.
AGATGAGAGAGGTTTCGAAAATAAATTAACTACCCATAATGCCCTTATGGGTTAGTGAAAAAATGTAAGACGTGGACAAATCAGGACCACCAATATGGGTTTGCTAAGTTTCATGAACTCAAAGGAGTTTTCATATTATAAGTGCCCTATATATATATATATATATATATATATATATGCAAAAAACGATTTGCATAAACACAATGAGCGAGTTGTAGTTATCAATTATGAAATTAGTCATAAATCATACATCAAACATACAACCACATCATGAGAGAATCATGAACAACGTGGCAAGTGTATTGAAGTTAAATGCATGAAAACGAGATATGTCATCTAATGTTGAGAGCATTTACGTAGAAATGCATAAACGTGGTTTTTTATGACTATAACTATGATGAAATATATGTTATTATTGATAAGTCTTTGATAAATTTTGCTAGATTTATTATAAAGACTTACAATATTGATGGACGTGTAGAGTCTCTACCAACCATCAATGTTGGTTGAACTATATGGAGGATTCGTGATATATTTTGTGAGAGTCACCCAATAAATAGTTTCAACAAAATGTATATACATGTCACTTAATCATATGTGAATGTCATGTCGTTGAGTGTCAATCTAATTGACTTGTTGATGATGAATATATTCATCAAAGTGACTTATATTAAGACTTATGTTTAAGTCCTAAAGGGTCAATGGTGAAGCCTTGGAGATTAAAGCTAAACGAGTCTTGATCCTAATTGATGGAATTAATTATGGTTTTGAAGCATTCTTAAAACCGAGGTTTTGGAATATTAAACAAAATCTCATTTTGTGTCTAAATTAAGATGTGAATGTTAGGAAGAGATAATGAGTTATCTCTTATGGTTGTGAAGAATCAGAATGAGGCATCTTCAGTTCACATGCTAAGTATTTGTAGTCTAAAGCATGCTAGACTAATACTTGTTAATTTAGATGTTCCACGGAGAATAAATTAACTTTGAACATTCACACATATGAGATGACATAAGAATGAATTTTGTAAAAGCAAATATATAATGACTTAAAAAGGATGACTGGAAAGGACCGAATAATAGTTCATTGGTTATGATACTATTTAGCTTAATATGAGGAGAACTCATATAGCTAAGAAAACGGTTCATGAGAGAAATATGGGTTGAGTAATATAATGGATGACCTCAATAACACAAAGATATAGATAGCCGACATCTTACATAGGTGTCTAATGTCATCATGAGTAATATTACCTGAACTTAATCAAAGTGCAAGCAATGTGGGGGGAAGAGCCTTTTAGGAAACAATCCGTAGGGATATAAAAATGGTACTTGAGAAGTTTTCAAACTACATATGAAAGGAAGAAACCTTCATCATCCCATTTGGTAGTTATCCAATAAACACATAAGTGTGGAGGTGACATGCATTTGAAAATAGAAGGTTTGATATGAACGGATGTATTTTTGGGAAGTACAAATCACATGAACCCAAAATGTACTTGTTATTATTCAGTCCGATTATGTGGACAAAAATCTTGAGAAGTTCAATGGAAATGACTCTAATGTGGCTAGAACTCTCATTGATAAGAGTCAACGTCTAGCTAAGAATCAAGGTGAGCCTGATAACCAATTAAAGTACTCAAGAATAATTGGCAGCCTAATGTATTTGATGAGGTGTACCAGACCAGACTTAGCAGCAAGCTAAGTAGATACACGAGCAATCCAAGTTCAATTGCTTCGGTACTTAAAATACATACGAGGCTAAGGGCTGTAATATAAAATATATCCAGCAGTTATTGAAGGTTACTGTGTGACGACCGGGAAAATTTTTCTTTTTATCGCTTCGTTCTCTTTGACTTCGGGAAATTTTCGGGACGAAAATTCTTTCAACAGGGGGATGATGTGACACCCGGCATGTTTGGGTCAACATTTTATAAACACATAAGTCTACCTTAAGGAAAAACGTTTATTAAACATACTTGACGGGGTCAGTCAAGTCTGAACACAGTCTGTATTGTCCAGGGTTCAATGATTTGGAGGATCATTAGGTTAGTCACACACACACACACACACACACGTCACGAGTCCCGTTGTTGGTGAATTACATAAACTAAATTAGGTGTTATGCGTAGATTGATTCTTATATGGTGGATTATATGAAAATATGTGTTTAAACGATGTGTAGATGATTATCCATGCTTATATATGTTAAACATAGATTAAGATTTCATGTTCATGTGTTAGGATGCGTTAAAATGCGTTAAACACGACAAACTGGAAAAACTAGAAAACACAGGTCCAGGTTCGACCCATAGCGTGGGGGCGAACCTGGGAAATGAGCTTGGTTCGACCCTCAATAAAGGGGGCGAACCTGGGATGTGAAAACAATAGAAGTTCATTCGACCAGTAAAGGTACATTCGACCCTGAGCAAGGGGCAAATGTGGGTACATTCGACCATGCGAAAGGGGCGAATGTGGACTAGTATAAATACCACACTTTGTCATTTTACACCATTTCACAAACCCTAAACGCCTCTAAACACTCTCTAGCAACTTTAATCACTGGGGAAGGAGTTTTTGCCCTTGTTTTCTATAATCTAACCTACAAACATCTTCTAAACAAAGATCTAAGGTGTGTTCTTCATTATAAATCATTTTTAAAGCATTTCAATTCATTTTCATTAAATCCCAAGAGTCCAGATCTGATTCAAATATCTTTTCATGGATAAAAACCTTCCTAATATCTTTCTAAACAAAACCTATTCATAAACAATGAGTTTTTATATAAATTAATATGTGTTAATGGTGTTTTATGTGGTGTTATGTATTGTTGATGATTGATTGTTGTATAGATGTTATAACAATGATCTAGGACTATTATTGATGATGATTTATGATTGAGAGAGGTTACAATTGATTATTGATGATGTTTTGCTCATTTTGGGGATTTTGGGTTAGATCTAGGGCTTGTTCGGATGATAGTGATAAAAATATGATTGGGGGTTTCTTATTCATGATAATCTGAGTATATTAAGTTGATTATTGATTAATTTCAGAAAGTTTCCTATTTGGGTAAAGATTGCATGCGTTTGATGTGACATCTTCATAATTTACTATTTTGGGTAACTTGTAAAACGAACGGATTTCGGGATAAAATTGGTAGGGTTTTGTAGGAATATGTTAATGATAGTTGACTGCTGTGATTGGTGATGTTTGGTGATGTTTCGTGATGTTTTCGGACCATTTAGATGCGTTTTGGTGCGTTTTATGAAGTTCTGCAGCAAAGGGGCCACTACAGCATAAATGGGTTTTTAGTACGCACAAAAGCGTCCTAAAATGGTATTTTATAGGACCTTTTATTTAATAGGACCAACGGTAAAAGCGTCCTAATATCTCAAATAAGATTATGAAACCAATTTTATGGTCGTATAATATGTCTATGAACAACCCAAAAAACTCCTAACATAAACATATTAGGACACTTTTACAATGTTCTAACATGTGCTTATCTACTTTTAATCTTTTAATACACATACAAGGGTCATTAAAAATTAATTTTTAGGACCCTTATGATGTAACATTATAGTTACTTTAGTACCAAGAAAGGGTCCTAATATCCCAAATAAGCTTATGCAACCAATTTTATGGTCGCATAATATGTCTATGAACAACCCATATAGCGTCCTACGAAAAGCATATCCGGACACTTTTTAATATACAATAAAAATGCCATCAACATATAAAATCCTAATAGTTATTGTGTATATAACATAAACAAATGAAAGAAATAAAACTTTATTATATTTCAAATATGCATATTCAAAACAAAAACACTAAATATAAAATAAGTTATAGCATTATCCAACATAAAGTCTTATAACATTTAACAAAGAAATTAAAAGCAATGAAAGAAACAAGTAACATATAATCCTGAGTCATCGTACGTCCTCAATACTCACGAACTACCTACAAATAAACCATGCATGTATAAGCGTTAAGTTCCGGCTTATTAAAATTATTTGTATCACAAGTTTAACAAATAAACATTTGACTGAATTAAAAGTTTTGTCCTTTAAGTTTGTACCAGATTGCAAGGCATGTCCTTTAACTTTAAAATTGATTGGTTTTGTCCTTTATCTTTTAAAATCTTGCACGTTATGTCCTTTTGATCTAACTCTGTTAATTTTCTTCGTTAAGTTTGGTCACATGACTTGCACACGAGGGTATATCAGTAAATTGACCCACATTCATTGCAGGTCATCCTTCCACCACCTCCTACACCATCACATTCCAGAACCACCCTCCACCACCACCTACACCACCACATTCCAGAACCACCCTCCACCTTACCCCCAAAACCCTGCTAAATACTCGCCACTGACAACCACCACCACCCCCTTCCCTTCCATCAAAACTCTAACCCAATATATAGCTTCAGACCCGTCGTCAGTCACCAATACCCACAACCCTAAAACCTAACAAAAACACAGATCTGGAAATCTAGCTAATAGTATTCGATTTAGTCAGACCCATCTTAGACACCGTTTTCGATCAATTAGGGTTTGATTTTGGGGGTAATTAGGGTAGCAGTAGAAAATGATGGTGATAGAGGCTCATAGCAGGCGGGTGGCAGGTGGAGCGATGGTGGTGACGGTTGACGATGGTGATGGGTGGTGGTAATGGAGAGGCTTACAGTGGTTATTTAGAGGTTGTTGGGTGGGGATTTTGATGTTAGGGACGGTGGTTGTGGTGGCAAGTGGTGGTGGAGGGTGATAGCAGACGATGGCTGTGGTGGCAAGTGGTGGTGGAGGGTGGTAACAGGTGGGGGCGGTTACCAGAGAGAGAGAGAGAGAGAGAGAGAGAGATTCAGGATTTTTATATGTTTTTTTTGTTTTTTTTATTTTTGATGTAAATTAATAATAAAAGGCATGAAAGGACTAAAATGCCCTCACATGCCTTGCACATGACCCAACTTAACGAAGAAAATTAACAGAGTTAAGTCGAAAGGACATAACGTGCAAGATTTTAAAAGATAAAGGACAAAACCAATCAATTTTAAAGTTAAAGGACATGCCTTGCAATCTGGTATAAACTTAAAGGACAAAACTTGTAATTCAGTCTAAACATTTTATGCATAAGCATTAAGTTCCAAATTATAAAAATTATTCATATCACAAGTTTAACAAATACATACCGAGATGAAAGAATTAAGCCATACAATAGATGCACCAATACAATCTTGAATTTTGGAAAACAACCCATATGGTCTCACCAACTTTTCATCTATTTTCATTGGTACTTGAACGTTTATCTCACACTATTCTGGTCCAATCTCTGTACCATCAACTAGCTCATTTGGGTCCAAGCTCTTCACCCATCCTCTTGCTATAGTATCTGTAAAGTTTAGAATGCATTTGAGGAAAACTTCAACTCCGACCAAGATTTTAGTTTTCAACTAACATTTATCAAACTATAGTCCCAATAGTGCAAGTAACATTTCACAAAAAAAAAAGAAAAAAATAATAATAATAAAGTTTTACACTAGCATGCTAAGATTTTTATAGAATAGACTAATATGAAAAAAAAAAAACATCAATAAACATTGTTGTTTTATAATGTAGCCCAATGTACCATTATTTAATCACCAACTACAATCATTTTTGTAGATGAGTCTACAAGTTAAAATCTACCTCTATTTCACAGATTCTAAATATTCCATAGTCTAACAAAGTATCTAAATTACAACCGAACCCACAATAATAACTATGTTCAGTTATACCAGGTCAATAACAGAAGACTCAAGTCTAAACTTAGCAGCAACATACAAATGCCAATAGTTCAAATGCTTCATATTATTAACATTTTGATAAAAGTCGAACTTATGAATATACTACTGTACAAGGTTTATGAACTATGGCATTTTAGTGAATAGCAAAAATTGCTAGAAAATACAACTATAAGTTGTGATCATTGCAATATTCAAATTGATGATACCAACCAGGAGTGGCAAAATGTTACCTTATAAAACTTTTGTAACCACTACTTTAGCTCCAAAACAAATACCTGTAAAAACTAGAACGACGTTATTAATTAGAATGTGTGTTGTGGACACGCGAGCGACCAATCGCGAGTAGCAACAACAGCCCCAGCCACAACATCATGGCATGACTGGGTTACTTGAGAATCACGTTGGTGGCTCACGGCGGTGCTCACCGCGAGCCATAATATACAACCTTGTGTATAGATACAACTTCAACCACATTCTTAAACAAGAGAAAATAACTAAAAATAAAATCTAGAACAAGATCCTAATGTGTACCTGTCATCATGAACGCAGAAAAAATAGACCCTTCTAGTATTAGCATTTATTACATTAAAATGCAAATAATATGATCGAATGGCATAATACCCAAGTTTGAGTAAGAAAAGGAAGAAACCTAACCTGGGCTTGAGGGTTGTGTGAGAAGCAATATCCCTCTAGGAATACTTCTAGAAAGGGCCAAGATTATATGTTTTGCCTTGTTCATTACCTCCTTCAAGAGTGAAGCCTTACGATAATAACCAAAGCAATGACCATTAAGTCCCTATTGCAGTTTTAATATCTTGTTTAAATATATTTCAATGATTTTTCTCATAGTCTACTAACAATTTGCAACAACAGAACATGAATAATTGGAGTAAAGATCTAACAAAACTAATAAAGTAGTCGAAAATTAGAAATTAAACACAAAACCTCAAAAGCCAAACCATTTCACAGTCAACAACAATTAATCATAAACTTGCAGTTTAAAAATAAATTGACTAAAGCAGAGCTGAAACTGGTCAAAATTTTAAAAATAATAAGTAAAGCAGTAAAATCCTAATTAAAACCCTAAAAATATACCTTTTTGATTGGATCGAAAGTGCCAGAGTGAAATCGGAGTAGCCGATCACCGTATGAAACCCGAAGAGGGGGAGTGAATATGGAATTTAGAAAAAGGGAAAATTGATGGATCGAAGGAGAAGAGAGAATCAAATAAATCACATGGTGGAGAAGAAAAAGAGGGATCTGGTTTCAAAATTTGAAACATGGATCGCAGCCGCCGGTGGCCAGAACTCACCTGTTCTTTCTCTGTCTCTAGCATCTCACTCATGTGTCAAGTATTTGGATGTGAAAGGTGAAAACTTGATTATGAGATAATGTATATGCAGGTTGGATTAAGCGGAATAGTGGGGAGAGAGAGAGGCGAAATAGTGGGGAGAGAGGGAAAATGGGGTTTTGAATTATTTTATTATGGGATCACATAAAGCTGGTAAAATGTATGCCTTAGTGCCGGTAGATAATGTTAAATTCTACTATACTTTAATTTTCAACATTCCCTATAGATATGTGCCAAACTTGAGCGAAAACCTCGAGGGTCAGAAATCACCGGTTACAAGAGGTCAAAAATCGTATATATCAAAAAAAAATTATACGAATACTATATAATCGAAACTTTTGAGTGAAAATTTCGTGGGGCAGCCGCCCCTTCCACCCCAAGAAAGCTGCACCAGTGCCCATCGATACTTGGGAGAAAATAAGCAATTTTAAAGGTGTCTATGGCTCAATCTATTTTGGTTATTAACTTCAATCGAAACCAAAGTTATCAATTATTTGATCTTATTAACCAATCAACTTATGTGGTTAGATTCTAAGTTTTCAGTTCAGATAATTTTGGTTAATAACCAAAACCAAATTTTGGCTAAAATAAATGGTTAGAAATATATGAAATAGTATAAAAGCTAAAAATATATGAATACATGAAAGGTTCAATTCGGTTTAGTTGATTTTGGTTTTGTTTCGTCTGTTTTTTGTTAGCAATTCAATTATTGATCACCATAGCCATTGTTAATGACGCAACACATCAATTTCTTAAAGTCAAAAAATATTATCAATGCTATACTCAAATTAAGGAGAATAAAATGCTCGTTTTTATGATGTATTTTTTTTTTAAGTATTAACATATAAAAACATTACGGCTATTTAAAAATCACAGGGTTGTTACTTTAAAACAGGGAAAAAGTGTAACTATTATTTAGCATCCACGACCATCACCCACCACCACCTTTCACCACCACTATAAAGGTTAAAGTTATAAAACACAAGTGTCACGTGTTCTGTTAAATTATGTTATAATAAAACTCTAACGAATATTTGTCTTATAAAACTGATGTTTTATGATTCAAATATCAAGTGTCCTATTATGGTGTATTATAATAACACCACTATGATTAAGTGGTCTATAAAGGTTAAAGTCATAAGACCCAAGTATTAAGTGTCCTATTAAGTTATGTTATAATAAAACTATAGCGAATAATCGTCCTATAAAACTGAAGTTTTATGACTTAAATATCATGTGTCCTATTATGATGTATTATAATAACACCACCATGATTAATCTTCATATAAAGGTTAAATATATAAGACCCATGTGTCAAGTGTCCTATTAAGTTATGCTCTAATATGACTTCGACTAGAAAAGGTCCTATAACATCGAACATTTATGACTTAACTATAAAGTGTCGCATTAAGTTATGTTATAATAGGACCCCCGGTGATCAAGTGTCCTATTACATTACCACATAATGGGACACTAACAACTAAATGTCATATAAATTACTTTATTAGGATCTACATTTTAAGTGTCTTATTAAGTTATATGATAAGAGGACCCTAAAAAATCATCCATCCTATTAAATATCTTTTTAGGACACCGGTTTAGTAGCGTAGATTATAAAAGGACCCCAAGAGTTCATTCGTCCTATTAAATAGTTTTTAGCACCCTATTTTACAAGCGTCCCACACAAAAGGTCCTTAAAAGCCAATTTTGTTGTAGTGGGCGAACGTGGAACTCATTCGACCCTTCGTGGGGTCGAATGTGGCTCAAAAGGGTCGAACGTGGCTCAAAAGGGTCGAACGTGGCTCAAATGGGTCGAAGGTGGCTCAAATGGGTCGAATGTAGCACCATAGGGTCGAAAGTGGGTGTCTGGGGGTCGAATGTGGGTGCCTGGGGTCGAATCTGGGAGCCCGGGGGCAAATTAAAACGTGTTTGGGTCGAATTAACATGCGTTAAGGTCGAATAAACATATGTTAGGGTCAAATAAACATGTGTTAGGTCAAATGAACTTGTGAATAGGTTGAATGAACATAATGAGGGTTGAACCAAGGGTCCATGGGTCGAACTAGAAGCCCTTGGGGGCGAACCAAACACAGGAAACTCCCGATTTGACCTTACGACTTCGTATATGCGATTTTTGATGCAAACTAAGTGTTTTATGTTTGAAACTTATGTGTTAACCTTATGTGCATGACTAATTGATGTAATGGGTCACCAACGGGATGTCGGGTCTGTCTGGTATCCGGTTAACGTTTAAACGCACTTTTTAACACACGTAGTCAAGATCTGGACAATCGGGGACTAGTTAGCCTTCAGGTTAGTAGTCATCACACTTATGTAAACTCATTGATAGGTTGTCATTAGTTGGGATTATCATACACGTGTTGGATTTCTAATTATCAGAAGACGCACTCTAAGGTGAGTTTCACGGCCCCACTCTTTTACTGGTTTTACATTTTCGGGGGAGAAAACATGTTGTATTCTTTAAACGTGTGTCAACTATATTTTCATAAAAGGTTTTTCAACTATGTTTTCATAAAAGGTGTTTCAACTATGTTTTTATGAAAGGTGTGTCAACTATGTTTTCATAAAAAGGCGTTTCAACTATGTTTTCATGAAAGGTGTGTCAACTATGTTTTGGTATTCACGAATTCATTGGGTTTTGGAGTATTCATTACGTTTTCAAGTATTCATTATGTTTTGGAGTATTCATTATATTACTATGCGATCTTTGGAAGTCCCGGGGAAAACCATGAATGTGCGGGGATGCACAACGGGGGAAATGTGGATAGATCTATTTGGGCTTGACCCGCCCCACTCGTCGACTGGAGGTCGGACGGGTGCATGTTGTCTCTTAGGTATTCAATATTCAGTATTCAGTATGCAGTATTCAGTATTCATTCGGGCACGTATTCAGTATTCACAGTATTCGAGTCCAGTAATGGTTTTCCAATCGCAGTAGTAACAGGTATTCATATGTTTTGCATGAATGTGGTCTGGATTGACCATGGGTATTCATTTGGGGAGTCAGTATTCATTGGAGTCGGTATTCATTAAAAACCTGTGAACTCACCGGCATTATTTGCTGACGTTTTTAGCATGTTTGTCTCAGGTCGCTAAGGTAGTAGCTGTCGATAGGCGCACGGAGTCTCACGGCGTCTAGGTATCATAAGCATGTTTTGTTAAACATTTCAGACTTTGAGTTTTACTTTTGAGTTGTAATAATACATTTTGCTTCCGCTGTATTAGAACGGTTTTGAAACTCAATGGCAGTTTACGTTGTTTTCATATCATATAGCGTCGTTTATTGTGACCGTTGACTTGGATCCTGGTTTGTCACGCGCCTTGCGGTAAAACTCCGCATGTGGAAATTTGAGGTTGTGACATACTATGATGCGAATTGGATATTTGTCACGAATGATTCCAAGGAAACGAGTGGGTATGTGTTCCCACTTGAGGTGCTGCGATAACGTGAAAATCATCTAAGCAAACGGTTATTGCTAGATCCATGATGGAATCAAAATTCATCGCTTTATAAAGAGGATAAATAGGCTAAATGGCTACGTTAATCTGTTAAGGATATGCCTAGGTGGCCGAAGCCGGCATCGGCCTAATGCATACGCTGTGATAGTCAATCGGTAATTGGCAGAGCTCATATCACAATGTGTATTAGTAAGAACATGTATATAAGACGTAGGCATAATACGGTACGACAACTAATCTCTATAGGAGTTATCATTGTTGACTACGTGAAATCAAAGGATAACATCACGGATCCGCTAACATAAGGCTTAAGGAGAGAATTAGTTCAGAAGTCGTACATGGGAATGGTACTGAAGCCCATGAAAGACTAAGTTTATGCGAAGGAAACCTAACTCAGCTGACTGAAGATCCCAAGATCTGAGTTCAATAGGACAACCTAATTGTATGAACTGGTGAAGGTCACTGTGGGGGAGAGAAGTGGGGTCGCTTCGAAGGGTATTGTTGTGGCACAATACCTAAGAGCTCTCGCAGAACCAGGCACGTGTCCATGACTATAACAGACACAACTATGAGGACTTGACGTTGTCAAGGAAAGTCTTGTGTGAAGCATATTGTCATCCACACAAACAGCAGACGAGTTCAAAGACATCGCTGCCTACTCAGAGCCAGTGGGCTAAGTGTGTTTCATGAGCGAAGGTTCAAAGGGTCACATCTACCTATCGTATGCAAAACTCAACTGTTGAAATTTAATCGAAATGAGGTTGTTTCTGAATGACTCCCATTCATGTAGTGGTTTGTTGGAAATTTTGTGTGTTTTGATCAATCTCCATTCATGTGAGGGATTGTTGGAAAATTATAAAGTGGTGAATGAAATTTATTTATTAAAATTACTAATATTAAAACTCTTCATATGGTGAAACTCTTGAGTAGAATTCTTAATGTCATTTGATGAGGTTTTAGTAGAGTTCTTAATGTCATTTGATGAGGTTTTATTAGAGCTTTAATTAGAGGATTAAGTCTCTAATTAAGTGACTAATAAGTGAAACCTTTCACCATCCTAACTCTTGTATAATTAGTAGGCTATGTGCCTTATTTGATAGTAGAAAAATAATATACATGAGGAATATACACTAAGAAACTCTTGCAACACACATACACTCAAGCATAGCAACCAAGTTTCGATTATTTTTCAGGTAAGTGGGATAGTCCGGCAGTACACCATCATTGTTAAGAACCGATACTGTACCCTGGGAATAGACCACGAATCTGTTTAAGGGAATTGTGTCAAACACAAGCCCGGTTCACGCTGATAATTTCATTTTCAAATTCAATTGTAACATTTCTAACAGTATTTACCATAATAATATTCAATTTTATTACAGTGTGTAATTGATTTATTTTATTATTTCGGTAGAACCATTTTAAAAAATTGTTGTAATTGGTAGCCATAATACAATTATATGTTGTTTCGACTATTAGTTCCACACTTAGAAATTAATATATAAAAATAAATAACATTTAGAAATTAATAAAGCTTGGCAATTACTAACAATTATGAAATACCCAATTCTACATGTGCATGGAACTAAACTAATTAGCCCGTTACGTATCAGTCACCGGGTACTACAACAGCATTGCCCATTTGGTAAAATGAGCTTTGTAACAGAATATTATCGAATCTTATTTTCATTCAATACTAAATGTGCATTAATTGTGTAGTCCACAACTAATCCTATATTGTCCCATATATATATGTGTGTGTGTTTGCCACAAGCTCAGCCATTGATAAAATTAAGGAATTAAAAAAACAAACATCAACATGATAAAGTCATTGATTGCCACCATATGTGTTCTCGCTCTCTTGATCACAGGTGATTTCTTATCCCCTTCTTTTTCATAATTCCTTGCAAACAATTATACCTATATCTATACTATATTATAAATCATTTATTAAGGACTTGAGGTGCAAGTTAATTTGTTTATGATACAACACACAATGCACATAATAACTTCATTTTTGGGGTAAATTTATCTTTAAAGCATCATATTTAATCTAAATGAAGTCAAGAGTCATGTATATGATAGATCATGACATTATTTCTACAATTACATTGAACATACTAGTATTATGCCCGCGCGCTTCGCTGCGCAAATACAATTCTAAAAACACATGGCAGCGTATTGCATTCTAATTTGGCTAAATTTCGTAAAGCATGTCTCTTTCTCGCTCTCATTCTCATAAGAGACGGCTTTTGAAAGTAAATTTAAGATAGAACAATCAAAATTACAATTCTTGTTTTTTTTACAACCTACATATGTTTTTATGTTTATTTTGTTCATACAATCATTCAAGCTTAACTTTCTTAGTATAATATAATGATTTTAGAATTTATATTTATATTATTGAAGGGATATGGTATTAAAACATTACAAATACCATACCATCGCCCACTTAGAACAGGCTTCGCCAGACGCTTGCCCGCCCGTTCTACGTCAGCGGATCGCTTTGCGCCCGTCCGCCCGTTTTACGTCAGCGGAACGTCTGGCGACCACAAACCCGTTCTACGTCAGCGATGCTCCTACCGCCCGACGCGTGCATTTATATTCACGATCCACGTCGGCGGAACACCTGGCGTCCACTCGCCCGTTTTACGTCAGCGGTGTACCCGACGCCAGGCGCACGAACTCCCGCCCCTTTCACAGGGGCAGGCCAAATGTACCTCAAGGCTTCCTTGACAAGCGTCACTACAAGTGGAAGATACCTTTTGGGGCAGCCTTGGGACTCACCCCTGCCCCAAGCAAATATCTCTGACACGACAGACAGCCCGTCAGAGTCTCTCTCCAACCAGAGACTTTCCCCAATCTGACGAGCAGAAAAGGCGATGACGTGGCAGCCTCTCAACCAAGATATCTTCCTGACAGAGCAGACTTTCTCTGTCCGTCTTGAAATCCTGGAAAAGTATAAAGTGTCTACCGCCCGGATGCACCAATGGGCGAGCACCACGTGTCGACCGTCCATCAGCGTCCACTTACTGGGCGCCACGTGTACATGCGTCAGGACGGTAACATCTCCCCTAGCTTCCCACTTTACTAAAACCCACTTGCACCAAATGGGCCTAAAGGCTTGGGCCGGATTATGGAGACTCCTCTACCTGGGCCGGGCCCCATTAAAGGTAGAGGATGGGCTGAGAAAGTAGGGCAGCTCGGTACTATAAAAGGAGGACTCTCTTCTCCTTTTATTGGCATCGAATACCCAATACACTTTCACTCAAGAAGAATACGAGCTCTCGTACCTTCTTCACCCCCCCCCCTGTTTATTATACTAACGATTAGAGGCTCGGCTCTTCTAATTGGTAGTCTCGTAAATCCCTGGTCTTGCCTACAGACCCACGCGTATTTTATAATCACACTCTCTTTAGAAAATACAGTAGAATCACCGTACAGATAGTTCTCTTTTCAACTATCTTTATACTCGTGTTTCTTCATTGGCGCCATCCGTGGCCTTACCACAACCGCTCCAACCCAATAAACTTTTAGGGCCAGAATTGTAAAAATGACCTCACCCCCACGAGCGTTCACTCCATCCGGGGCCGTCGAAGATATCACCGACGCCACCCCATCCCACCCAACATCAGGGGATCATAACAACCAACTACAACCACTTATAACCCCCAGAAACCTCGAGCCCCAGCTCGTAGATATAACCCCTCCAACGGAGGAAGAAATCGAGGCACTAAACAGTGACTGGTATGACCGCCAGCGACAAATCCTCGACGCACAACTAGAACGCCGCCGGCGCACCGGCAAAACAATCATGGGCTCCTCCTCTAGGCAACCTGCAAAAACAGCAGCACCCGCCCGTCACGGGGAAGGTCCAAGGCAAACCCCTGAGGACCAGGCCCGTGCAGAGCACAATCGGTTCGACGCCGAAGACTATGACGAAAGCTCGTGGGAGGATGACGCCTCCCGCGACTATCGTCATAGCCCTTATTACAGGCGCGAGCGATTAAACCGCTACAACAACGACGCCACCATCGACCTATCACTCCCATACAGACCGGCCGCATTCGCGGATAGGTCTAAATTTACCAGGCGCATTTCTGAGGCACCAATCCCACCAAGACAACGCCTACCGGCCAACGTCAAAATCTACGACGGACTATCCGACCCAGATGACCACCTCGGCATATTCAATCAAGCCGGGGCCGTCATCGGTTGGACCCTACCTGTTTGGTGCCACATGTTCGCCCAGACACTCACCGGAGCCGCCAGGGTCTGGTTCGATAACCTCCCCACCGGAAGCATCGACAGCTACGACCAGCTGATCGAAAAATTTTCTCTCCACTTCAGCCAACAGCGCCGCCACAAGCGCGACAAAAGCCAAATCTCCCTGTGCAAACGCAGAGACACTGAACCTCTCGAGGACTTCATCGTACGGTTCAACAAGGAGGCCCTCCAGTTAGGAACCGGCGACGAAGCAACACGAACCTCCTTTTTATCTAACGTCAACGATGATGGCCTACAACACACGCTGCAAGGGAAAGATGGCGTCCCGGACGCTTGGGAAGAGGTTGTCCGCATCTCAAAACTCTACGCGGGCAACCAGAAAACCATGCGCCAGAACCAGAGAGGGAGTTCCAGCAACAACCGCAGCCGCGGCAATAACCGATCATCCGTCTGGAACCGCATCTCCGGCTCCACCGATGAAGGACGATACTCAACTTCTGGCGACGCCAGAAACATCATCGGCAACAAACAAAACCGCGAACAGCGGAACAGCGGCCGCCGAAACCAAGATTGGACACCCCTCACCAAAACGCCATCTCAAGTCTTATCACAAGTCCTCTCCACCGGAGAGGTAACTTTTAAAATCCCCAAGCCCATGGGGGCAAAACGAAAAAATGTTGACACCACCAGGTTCTGCGAGTTCCACAAAGACGTGGGCCACGATACCGACAACTGTTATAGCCTCAAAATGGAAATCGAAGCGGCCCTACGCTCCGGGAAGCTCGCCAACCTGGTAAAAAACGTCCGCGCAGGGGCCCGCCGACAAGACGAACCTGAAAAAGCCATCAAAGACATCAGGACACACTACATCCGCGGTACCCACAGCAGACAGATCAACATGACGAGAAGCACCAAACGAAAAACCAGCTTCCCTAATACAGCAACTACATCTGAAACCTCAAATTGGCGAGAGGCCCAAGTCCTCCTCCCGATAATCCCAGGGGGCGCTCAATCAACGACCCCCCTCACCATCACAGCATTGTTCGGACACTACCGAACTTACAAAATGATGTGCGACGGCGGCAGTAGCTTCGACATCATGTACCAACAATGCTTTGACCAGCTAGACGAAGAAGACAAGGCACGCCTACAGCCTGACGCGCCTATTGCTGGCTTCTTCAACGAGATAATCCATCCCATCGGCAAGTTCGACTTTACGGTCACACTTGACGACGGCATTCACAGCCGCTCCGAGGTATGCACCTTCCACGTCATCCCAGCCACCTCCTCATATGATATATTGTTAGGAAGACAGGGTTTGGCGAACTTCAACTCCACCGCCTCAACCCCTCACCAAACCATGGGCTTCCCAACGCCCACCGGGATCGCATACATCCGAGGCAATCAAGAATGCCTCATGACAAGCCACCCGCCAGACGACACGGCGGCGCTTCCATCAAGCCCACCAACTGACGAAAGCTGGGTCCTCAACCCAGCCTTCCCTGAACAGACCATCACCTTGGGCCGAACCCTATCCCCCCAGGTGAAAACGCACCTAAAACAGCTACTGGTGGCAAACAAAGACGTCTTCGCATGGCAATCATCAGACATGGTCGGCGTCCCAAGACACATCGCCGAGCACCGCCTCAATACATACAAAGACTCACGCCCAGTGGCCCAAAAGAAGCGGCCACTCGGCCCCGACAGAGTCAAAGCCATGAATGAACAAGTTGACGACCTACTAGAGGCGGGCATCATCAGAAAATGCAATCACCAAACCTGGGTGGCCAACCCAGTAATGGTGCTAAAAAAGAATGGGTCCTGGCGCATGTGCGTCGACTACAAGGACCTAAACAAAGCATGCCCCAAAGATCACTACCCTCTCCCAGAGATCGATTTGAAGGTCGACTCACTCGCGCCATTCAAATACAAATGTTTCCTCGACGCATATCGAGGATACCATCAAATCCAAATGGCTTACGAAGACGAGGATCGAACGGCGTTCAGAACAGATCGAGGGGTGTACTGCTACACCAAAATGCCCTTCGGACTCAAGAACGCCGGCGCGACCTACCAACGCCTCATGGACCAGGCGTTCATCAACCAGATAGGCGTCAACCTCGAAGTCTACGTCGACGACCTAGTCATCAAAAGCACCCAGGAAGACACAATGCTCATGGACATCAAGCGCACTTTCGAACAATTGCGCAGCATCCAAATGAAACTAAATCCAGGCAAATGCTCCTTCGGAGCAGAAGAAGGGAAATTCCTAGGCGTCATCGTCACCAATGGCGGCTTCAAACCTAACCCTGAAAAAATCCAAGCAATCCAGCGGATGCCGTCACCAAACTCGATAAAAGACGTGCAGACTCTCATGGGACGTTTGGTTGCTCTCAACCGCTTCCTATCAAACTACGCCTCCAAGTCTTTTCCTTTTGTTCACACTTTACGAAATGTACTAAAAAAAACACAGTTCCGCTGGACACCGGAAGCAGAAGTGGCGTTTCGTGAAATGAAACAATGTTTAACCTACTTGCCAACCTTAACAGCACCGCTTCCAATGGAGCCCCTTACACTATATCTATCTGCATCAGAAACGGCAATCGGCGCCGTCCTATTAGTAGAACGCAACAAAGTACAAACACCGATCTACTATATCAGCCGAACTCTAGCAGACGCAGAAACCAGATATTCGACAATGGAAAAACTTGTCCTAGCGTTAGTCCACGCGTCAAGACGCCTGCGACGATACTTTCAAGGACACCCAATCAACGTCCTCACAGACTACCGAATAAATACAGTACTATCCAAACCAGAACTCTCCGGCCGCCTGGCCAAATGGGCAATCGAATTAGGCGCACACACCATCGTCTACAAACCAAGACCCGCGATAAAAGGGCAGGTCCTGGCAGACTTCATCGCAGAAATCCCCACCGATAAAATCCAAGACTGCAAAGACGAACAAGACCCTAAGCCCATCCCAGACGACCGAATCACCTGGTCATTATACACCGACGGAGCTTCCAATGATCAAGGCTCGGGCGCCGGACTTCGCCTCGTCAGCCCCGACAAGACAGAATTCACGTACGCGGTGCGCCTAGAGTTCCCAAGCACAAACAACGAAGCCGAATATGAAGCATTCTTGGCAGGCCTACGGCTGGCGCACAAAATGGGCGCCAGGCACCTCAACGCTCATGTAGACTCCATGCTGATAGCAGGCCACATGAACGGCGTTTACGACGCCAAGGACCCCGTCATGGCCCAGTACGTCGACCAAGCCAAGCTCCTCACCAAGAAATTCGTTACTTGCACCATCCTCCATATAAACCGAAGCGGCAACAAGGAAGCTGATGCACTCAGCAAAATGGCCTCCACCGCCTGGCCACATATGGCCAAGGAGGTACGTATCGAAACCTTACCTCAACCTTCGGTACCACTCAGACAGGTCAACATAACGCAGACAGGCGCCGGGTCATGGATGACCCCTATTCAAGCCTACCTAGCAACAGGCACGTTGCCACCTCAAAAAGCGGAAGCCCGAAAAATCCAATACAAATCCCAACATTACCAATTAATGAACGGGATCCTATACCGACGCTCGTACTTGGGGCCATTATTAAAATGCATGGACGTCGCGACAGCCACCTCACTTATCAGAGAAATACACGAAGGCATATGCGGGATCCATGCAGGACCGAGAATGGTCGTCGCCAAAGTCATGAACGCTGGATATTATTGGTCGGGTATGCATCAAGACGCCGTCAAAATTCTACGCACCTGCTTCAACTGCCAACAACACGCGCCAAATACCCTGCGCCTCAAAAACGATCTGGTACCAGTTACGGCCGCCTGGCCATTTCAAAAGTGGGCCATGGACCTGGTCGGCCCGTTTCCAATGGCCCCCGGAAAGATACAGTACCTAGTCGTTGCCGTTGACTACTTCACAAAATGGGTAGAGGCCAAGCCACTCGCGTCGATAAGCGCGGAACAGATAAAAAAATTCATCTGGGAATTCATCATCTGCCGCTTTGGCTTACCCATGGAAATCGTCACCGACAACGGCACACAATTCACCGACAAAAAACTACAAGCTTGGCTAACGCAACTAGGCGTCAGCCAGATCTTCTCATCCGTTGCTCATCCACAAGGCAATGGCCAGGTGGAGCGCATCAACAGATCCCTAGTCGAAGGCATCAAGACACGCCTAGGATCAAAACGCACGGGCTGGGTAGACGAGCTCCCACATGTGCTATGGGCGCATCGCACCCTCACAAAGACCAGCACCGGCGAAACTCCGTTCAGCCTAACCTACGGTTCCGAGGCTGTAATACCCGCGGAGATAACATTCCCATCACCACGGGTCCTCAATACAGCCAACACAGATAACGACAGAGAGCTACGCCTCAATCTAGACCTCCTAGACGACAGGCGCGATATCGCCGCCATACGCGAAGCAAATTACAAAAAACAATTGGAGCGCTACTATAATTCGAAAGTCAAAATTTGCGAATTCGACATCGGCGACTATGTCCTTCGGGACAACTACGCCTCCCACGCAGAACGCCCGGGAAAGCTCGCACCAAACTGGGAAGGCCCCTACAAAGTCCAGCAAGTACTAGGAAAGGGGGCATATGCGCTAGAAAAACTCGATGGAACACCCATACCTAGATCATGGAATGTAGCGCAATTGCGCCGGTGCTACTTGTAAAAAAAAATTTTCAGTTTTTTATTCCTTCCTCTAAACTTATGAAGTTAATTTACTCTTCATAAACTAATTCGGCGCGCTACTCACTTGTGAAGCTAATTCACTCTTCACAAGTGGCTCGGCGCACTAAATCACTTACGAAGTTAATTTACTCTTCATAACTGATTCTGCGCACTAATCACTTACGAAGTTAATTTACTCTTCATAACTGATTCTGCGCACTACTCACTTATGAAGACAAAACACCTCTCACTTACTTATCGGGCGCACTCCTCACTTGTTAATCTACTCAGCAAACAACGCACAAACACATCAGACAGATCAACAAGACGCGGAACAAAAAGAAAATTCATTTCATTTCATCAAAAAATATTTACAAGAAAGAGAAAAATACAAAAAACAAACTACTGAGGAGGCTCATGAGCCGTCCCCGAGCTACCAGCCTTGGACATCGCCTTCTCTGCACGCTCGCGGCCCACACGATCAGACTCCTCCACCCACTGCTTAAACTTGCCGATAGGATCAGGGTCGGACAGGCATTGCCGCACAACCTGCAACACGGGAAACTCAATCTGCTCTAGCTTCTGCAGCTGCTCCATCAGCATCTGATCCGTGTTGACATCGCCAAACGGCTGCTCTTCCACAGGCGCGCCATCCTTTGCGGCCAAGTATCCTTCCAACCACCCAGTATGAACACCCGTGGTACGAGCAGCGTCAACCACTTCGGCGATTTGCTCGCCCATCTTCGGCGCATTCCAGCAGCGCTCATACACCTGCACAATTAAACAAATGTTACAACAAACAGGAAACAAAAAAGCGCAGAACAAACTTGGAGAAAAATCCAAAAACTTACGGCGGAGATCCCGTCGGACATCACCCAAAGCGACTTCTCAACATACCCCCTTTGGGCATCAAGCAGAAGCGTCTTCTCCAACCCCCACGCTTCCCGCTCCCTCGCCATCGCCGCAACCTGCTCCTCCAGCTCGGACACCCGAGTGGTCATCCTCACCACATCGGCGTCCTTCGCCTTCAGATCACCAACGGCGGTGGCATACTTCGAGGACAGCTCCTCCAACTCCTTGCCCTTAGCCGCCGAGACCTTCTTCTCCTCAGCCAGGGCAACCTCGGCCTTCTGTATCAGTTGACGACGGCGCTCCAACTCCGTGTTGACAACCGCCGACGACTTGGCCCATGCCTTCTGCTTTTCAGCAGCATCAGCATCCTTCTGGCGCAAGTCGGACTCTAACTTCCGAACCTGCTCCAGAAGACGTATACGAGCCGTCTCGTATACCTCCTTCTCCCTAGCAAGACGCTCGGCCTCACCAGCAACCGAGGCCCGCTCATCCAAAAATTCACCCTCTCCTCTGTGCAAGGCATAAAGATTGCCTAAGGTCTGCGTTAGGTTCATGCACATCTCAGAGAAAAGGGTGCCACGGTCCTGAGCCCGATGATGGGCACGCTCCGCCGGAGGCAGCGCGTAGCTCACAAACTCCTCAGCCACGAAGGGATTGAGGAATCTGCAGCTTTCGGTTATACGCCACCCAGGCGTATAAACCGGAGAATCAAGACGGAAGGCAGGTCCGCTGGACGACGCAACCATGCCTTCGGCCCTTTGTGATTTTGGGGCCTCCATCCCACCACCAGGAAGTGGAACCTCAGCGACATCCTGCTCGCTCAGGTCCACAAACACGGGCCCGCCCCGCTGGCCCTCTCCACCCTGAGCACCCGCACCCTCGGCCTGCTCCTTCTTCATATGCACCAAATCCTCGTGCTGCTTCAGCAACACGAGGCGGCGCTCCTCCGCCTCCTTCTCCGCCGCCAGCTCGGCCAAGCGAGCCTCCTCAGCCCGCTTCCGTTCAGCCTCAGCTAAACGGGCATCTTCCGCCCGTTTACGCTCCAGCTCCAACTGGCGAGCGGCAGACTCCTCCTCCTGCTTCCTCTTCAGCTCAGCTTCGGCCACGCGCTTGTCCTCCTCCTCCTTGCGCGCAGCCTCAGACAGTTGCGCCCCCTCAGCTAGGAGGCGCTCTTCCTCGAGCTTCTTCTTCCGCTCCTCCTGATACTGTCGAACAGAAGGAGGGATGGAACCTACAAGGAAAAACGAAGACCAAAGTTAAAAAAAAAAAAAAAAAAAAAGAAGAAGAAGGAACAGAAAAGGCATAACAGACACTCACTGCTAAGCTTCTTCAATGCCTTCATATAAAAAGGCTGACGCACCGGCGGCGGCTCAAGCTCTAGGTCACCACCAAGAGCCGCCCGCTTTGGCGACGATCCACCAGCCACGGTCTCCTCAACCGTCTCTGGCTCCTTGCGCTTGCGTGCTACAAACAACATCAGACGTCAACAAAACAATAAATACAGAGAAAAAAAAAAAAAAGGAGGTAAGAACAAAAATACTTACCGTCAACAGGCGCGTCCCCTGTCGGGCGACCTTCAGCAGTCGCAGCACCCCCTTGCGCCGTTGCAGAAGAAGACCCGTCTCCGGCACCACCTGTAGAGCGACGCGAACGATGGGCCAGATCAGATGAGGGATCACTCAGCTCATCGTCAGATAAGAACACATAATCAACCCCCTCCGCCGTCTTGACGGACAGCGGATCAGGGTTGATCAAAAAACCTACTTCAAGGTTAGAGCGCGCACCTTGAACAGGGGCGGGGAACAGGAAGTTCTCCGCCAAAGCCTCCATCTCCCAGACACCGCCCTCTGGCACGGCCACATACACGGTCTTTACAGCCCGGGCGGCAAAGTAGTCGAAGAGTAGATCACCTGCGACGACATACAAAGATATGAGACGCAAGACAACATAGCAATAATAGAAAAATAATAAAAAACTACTACTTACCCTCCACAGAAAGCGCACCACCATCACCGGCAGGCGCTACATTGTACCCCTCCCTAACGCCTAGACGGCTGAGCCCCAGCAAACGCATAATACCCTCATCCAGTTTGTCCAAGTCATCTAGACGACTTGGATGCGCAGAAAGCTCCTGGAACCACGCCTCCTCTTGGAAGTCCTTCATAACCTCAAAGGACGGCACCTTCTGCCCAGGGCGCAGTTCCAGCGTCGTCATCTCCACTGGGATGACCTCCTTCTTCACAAAGAAGAAGCACCTCTTCCACTCCCGAAGAGTTTTTGGAGAACTCTTCGGTACGATCAGGCTCACGCTCTTGGATCTCTCCACAAAAGAGACCCAGCCCGACTCCTTCACCTCCAGCTTGTAGAACACATTGAAGTGCTCAAACACCGGCTGCCTCCTCAGGGCCCGACAAGTGGCCTCGAAGTGCATCACCCTCATCACCCCAAAGGGGCTCATCTGAGAGACGTGCACTCCGTATCTCTGAAGAACAGAGATGAAGAAACGAGACACCGGCAACCGGAATAACCCCTTCTGAAAATATGCCTCATATAGGCATATTTTCCCTTCCGGGCAATCTACCGGAGTTTGCCCTTTCTCCGGCAACTCCGGGTCCCATTCACGAAGAATACCAAATCTCTTGACCAAAGACCTGAATTTGTCTTTGGACCAGGAGATTTGGGCGTCTTTCATAGACAGCTCCGCCTTCTTATCTTCAGAAGACATCTTCAAACGACGAATCAGAAAAAGCTAACTTTTTGATAGGAGAAACAGAGAGAATGAAGGGAATTTAGAAGAAAATTTCGAAAGAAGAAGAAGATGAAAGAAATCCAAAGGAGGTGGACGACTATTTATACCCATCGCATTTAATGCAGGTAATTATGATGGGCAGGCTTTCCAACATGAAGGTCCAATCACAGGCAAACACGTCACTCCGCCCATGTGCCAAAACGGCCCACGCGCCGCGCGTGTCTCACTCGCGAGACGGTCGTCCTACCCCAGCTGCCGATGACCGACACGTGTACACCCACGTCCAAAAAAGGATGACGATGACTGACACGTGTACGCCCACGTTCAAAAAACCACCACCAACAGCTGTCAACACCCATCAGATGTACAACACGTGTCCACCTAGCAACTCAACAGTCGTACTGACTGTCAGACACGATCTCCAAAGCAGGTCTACCAACCGTCAGGCACGTCTTTTCAAATTCAAAACATTCCCGCCTTTAATTTACACAAATCCCAAAGAGACAAATTCAATGCGGAGTAAATGCAGGCGCAGACCGCGACAAAAAATGACTTTTCACAACCTCCGGCCGCGCAAACAGGGCCAACGCCTATCTTGGCTCAACGCCTGCGCGCCAGAGCGAAAATTTTGAAAAAATCAAAATTCACAACCTTTGGCCGCGCAAACAGGCCCAACGCCTATCTCGGCTAAACGCCTGCGCGCCATAGCGAAAATTTTGAAAAAATCAAAATTCACAACCTTTGGCCGCGCAAACAGGCCCAACGCCTATCTCGGCTCAACGCCTGCGCGCCATAGCGAAAATTTTGAAAAAATCAAATTTCACAACTTTTGGCCGCGCAAACAGGCCCAACGCCCATCTTGGCTCAACGGCTGCGCACCAAACACAATCTATGCGCACCCCGTCATACGCCCACAGCTTGATCTCTGTGCGCGCACCAGTTGACGAAGAATAAACAAAAACACACGTCCACTTCGGTACATGAAAACCCAGTGACGACTGGATGTCACTGAAAGTACACATGTGAAATCAAGTCCAGCACTCCCCAAAGATACAGGTCAGCACTGGACTGGGGGGACTTGAAGGGATATGGTATTAAAACATTACAAATACCATACCATCGCCCACTTAGAACAGGCTTCGCCAGACGCTTGCCCGCCCGTTCTACGTCAGCGGATCGCTTTGCGCCCGTCCGCCCGTTTTACGTCAGCGGAACGTCTGGCGACCACAAACCCGTTCTACGTCAGCGATGCTCCTACCGCCCGACGCGTGCATTTATATTCACGATCCACGTCGGCGGAACACCTGGCGTCCACCCGCCCGTTTTACGTCAGCGGTGTACCCGACGCCAGGCGCACGAACTCCCGCCCCTTTCACAGGGGCAGGCCAAATGTACCTCAAGGCTTCCTTGACAAGCGTCACTACAAGTGGAAGATACCTTTTGGGGCAGCCTTGGGACTCACCCCTGCCCCAAGCAAATATCTCTGACACGACAGACAGCCCGTCAGAGTCTCTCTCCAACCAGAGACTTTCCCCAATCTGACGAGCAGAAAAGGCGATGACGTGGCAGCCTCTCAACCAAGATATCTTCCTGACAGAGCAGACTTTCTCTGTCCGTCTTGAAATCCTGGAAAAGTATAAAGTGTCTACCGCCCGGATGCACCAATGGGCGAGCACCACGTGTCGACCGTCCATCAGCGTCCACTTACTGGGCGCCACGTGTACATGCGTCAGGACGGTAACATCTCCCCTAGCTTCCCACTTTACTAAAACCCACTTGCACCAAATGGGCCTAAAGGCTTGGGCCGGATTATGGAGACTCCTCTACCTGGGCCGGGCCCCATTAAAGGTAGAGGATGGGCTGAGAAAGTAGGGCAGCTCGGTACTATAAAAGGAGGACTCTCTTCTCCTTTTATTGGCATCGAATACCCAATACACTTTCACTCAAGAAGAATACGAGCTCTCGTACCTTCTTCACCCCCCCTGTTTATTATACTAACGATTAGAGGCTCGGCTCTTCTAATTGGTAGTCTCGTAAATCCCTGGTCTTGCCTACAGACCCACGCGTATTTTATAATCACACTCTCTTTAGAAAATACAGTAGAATCACCGTACAGATAGTTCTCTTTTCAACTATCTTTATACTCGTGTTTCTTCATTGGCGCCATCCGTGGCCTTACCACAACCGCTCCAACCCAATAAACTTTTAGGGCCAGAATTGTAAAAATGACCTCACCCCCACGAGCGTTCACTCCATCCGGGGCCGTCGAAGATATCACCGACGCCACCCCATCCCACCCAACATCAGGGGATCATAACAACCAACTACAACCACTTATAACCCCCAGAAACCTCGAGCCCCAGCTCGTAGATATAACCCCTCCAACGGAGGAAGAAATCGAGGCACTAAACAGTGACTGGTATGACCGCCAGCGACAAATCCTCGACGCACAACTAGAACGCCGCCGGCGCACCGGCAAAACAATCATGGGCTCCTCCTCTAGGCAACCTGCAAAAACAGCAGCACCCGCCCGTCACGGGGAAGGTCCAAGGCAAACCCCTGAGGACCAGGCCCGTGCAGAGCACAATCGGTTCGACGCCGAAGACTATGACGAAAGCTCGTGGGAGGATGACGCCTCCCGCGACTATCGTCATAGCCCTTATTACAGGCGCGAGCGATTAAACCGCTACAACAACGACGCCACCATCGACCTATCACTCCCATACAGACCGGCCGCATTCGCGGATAGGTCTAAATTTACCAGGCGCATTTCTGAGGCACCAATCCCACCAAGACAACGCCTACCGGCCAACGTCAAAATCTACGACGGACTATCCGACCCAGATGACCACCTCGGCATATTCAATCAAGCCGGGGCCGTCATCGGTTGGACCCTACCTGTTTGGTGCCACATGTTCGCCCAGACACTCACCGGAGCCGCCAGGGTCTGGTTCGATAACCTCCCCACCGGAAGCATCGACAGCTACGACCAGCTGATCGAAAAATTTTCTCTCCACTTCAGCCAACAGCGCCGCCACAAGCGCGACAAAAGCCAAATCTCCCTGTGCAAACGCAGAGACACTGAACCTCTCGAGGACTTCATCGTACGGTTCAACAAGGAGGCCCTCCAGTTAGGAACCGGCGACGAAGCAACACGAACCTCCTTTTTATCTAACGTCAACGATGATGGCCTACAACACACGCTGCAAGGGAAAGATGGCGTCCCGGACGCTTGGGAAGAGGTTGTCCGCATCTCAAAACTCTACGCGGGCAACCAGAAAACCATGCGCCAGAACCAGAGAGGGAGTTCCAGCAACAACCGCAGCCGCGGCAATAACCGATCATCCGTCTGGAACCGCATCTCCGGCTCCACCGATGAAGGACGATACTCAACTTCTGGCGACGCCAGAAACATCATCGGCAACAAACAAAACCGCGAACAGCGGAACAGCGGCCGCCGAAACCAAGATTGGACACCCCTCACCAAAACGCCATCTCAAGTCTTATCACAAGTCCTCTCCACCGGAGAGGTAACTTTTAAAATCCCCAAGCCCATGGGGGCAAAACGAAAAAATGTTGACACCACCAGGTTCTGCGAGTTCCACAAAGACGTGGGCCACGATACCGACAACTGTTATAGCCTCAAAATGGAAATCGAAGCGGCCCTACGCTCCGGGAAGCTCGCCAACCTGGTAAAAAACGTCCGCGCAGGGGCCCGCCGACAAGACGAACCTGAAAAAGCCATCAAAGACATCAGGACACACTACATCCGCGGTACCCACAGCAGACAGATCAACATGACGAGAAGCACCAAACGAAAAACCAGCTTCCCTAATACAGCAACTACATCTGAAACCTCAAATTGGCGAGAGGCCCAAGTCCTCCTCCCGATAATCCCAGGGGGCGCTCAATCAACGACCCCCCTCACCATCACAGCATTGTTCGGACACTACCGAACTTACAAAATGATGTGCGACGGCGGCAGTAGCTTCGACATCATGTACCAACAATGCTTTGACCAGCTAGACGAAGAAGACAAGGCACGCCTACAGCCTGACGCGCCTATTGCTGGCTTCTTCAACGAGATAATCCATCCCATCGGCAAGTTCGACTTTACGGTCACACTTGACGACGGCATTCACAGCCGCTCCGAGGTATGCACCTTCCACGTCATCCCAGCCACCTCCTCATATGATATATTGTTAGGAAGACAGGGTTTGGCGAACTTCAACTCCACCGCCTCAACCCCTCACCAAACCATGGGCTTCCCAACGCCCACCGGGATCGCATACATCCGAGGCAATCAAGAATGCCTCATGACAAGCCACCCGCCAGACGACACGGCGGCGCTTCCATCAAGCCCACCAACTGACGAAAGCTGGGTCCTCAACCCAGCCTTCCCTGAACAGACCATCACCTTGGGCCGAACCCTATCCCCCCAGGTGAAAACGCACCTAAAACAGCTACTGGTGGCAAACAAAGACGTCTTCGCATGGCAATCATCAGACATGGTCGGCGTCCCAAGACACATCGCCGAGCACCGCCTCAATACATACAAAGACTCACGCCCAGTGGCCCAAAAGAAGCGGCCACTCGGCCCCGACAGAGTCAAAGCCATGAATGAACAAGTTGACGACCTACTAGAGGCGGGCATCATCAGAAAATGCAATCACCAAACCTGGGTGGCCAACCCAGTAATGGTGCTAAAAAAGAATGGGTCCTGGCGCATGTGCGTCGACTACAAGGACCTAAACAAAGCATGCCCCAAAGATCACTACCCTCTCCCAGAGATCGATTTGAAGGTCGACTCACTCGCGCCATTCAAATACAAATGTTTCCTCGACGCATATCGAGGATACCATCAAATCCAAATGGCTTACGAAGACGAGGATCGAACGGCGTTCAGAACAGATCGAGGGGTGTACTGCTACACCAAAATGCCCTTCGGACTCAAGAACGCCGGCGCGACCTACCAACGCCTCATGGACCAGGCGTTCATCAACCAGATAGGCGTCAACCTCGAAGTCTACGTCGACGACCTAGTCATCAAAAGCACCCAGGAAGACACAATGCTCATGGACATCAAGCGCACTTTCGAACAATTGCGCAGCATCCAAATGAAACTAAATCCAGGCAAATGCTCCTTCGGAGCAGAAGAAGGGAAATTCCTAGGCGTCATCGTCACCAATGGCGGCTTCAAACCTAACCCTGAAAAAATCCAAGCAATCCAGCGGATGCCGTCACCAAACTCGATAAAAGACGTGCAGACTCTCATGGGACGTTTGGTTGCTCTCAACCGCTTCCTATCAAACTACGCCTCCAAGTCTTTTCCTTTTGTTCACACTTTACGAAATGTACTCAAAAAAACACAGTTCCGCTGGACACCGGAAGCAGAAGTGGCGTTTCGTGAAATGAAACAATGTTTAACCTACTTGCCAACCTTAACAGCACCGCTTCCAATGGAGCCCCTTACACTATATCTATCTGCATCAGAAACGGCAATCGGCGCCGTCCTATTAGTAGAACGCAACAAAGTACAAACACCGATCTACTATATCAGCCGAACTCTAGCAGACGCAGAAACCAGATATTCGACAATGGAAAAACTTGTCCTAGCGTTAGTCCACGCGTCAAGACGCCTGCGACGATACTTTCAAGGACACCCAATCAACGTCCTCACAGACTACCGAATAAATACAGTACTATCCAAACCAGAACTCTCCGGCCGCCTGGCCAAATGGGCAATCGAATTAGGCGCACACACCATCGTCTACAAACCAAGACCCGCGATAAAAGGGCAGGTCCTGGCAGACTTCATCGCAGAAATCCCCACCGATAAAATCCAAGACTGCAAAGACGAACAAGACCCTAAGCCCATCCCAGACGACCGAATCACCTGGTCATTATACACCGACGGAGCTTCCAATGATCAAGGCTCGGGCGCCGGACTTCGCCTCGTCAGCCCCGACAAGACAGAATTCACGTACGCGGTGCGCCTAGAGTTCCCAAGCACAAACAACGAAGCCGAATATGAAGCATTCTTGGCAGGCCTACGGCTGGCGCACAAAATGGGCGCCAGGCACCTCAACGCTCATGTAGACTCCATGCTGATAGCAGGCCACATGAACGGCGTTTACGACGCCAAGGACCCCGTCATGGCCCAGTACGTCGACCAAGCCAAGCTCCTCACCAAGAAATTCGTTACTTGCACCATCCTCCATATAAACCGAAGCGGCAACAAGGAAGCTGATGCACTCAGCAAAATGGCCTCCACCGCCTGGCCACATATGGCCAAGGAGGTACGTATCGAAACCTTACCTCAACCTTCGGTACCACTCAGACAGGTCAACATAACGCAGACAGGCGCCGGGTCATGGATGACCCCTATTCAAGCCTACCTAGCAACAGGCACGTTGCCACCTCAAAAAGCGGAAGCCCGAAAAATCCAATACAAATCCCAACATTACCAATTAATGAACGGGATCCTATACCGACGCTCGTACTTGGGGCCATTATTAAAATGCATGGACGTCGCGACAGCCACCTCACTTATCAGAGAAATACACGAAGGCATATGCGGGATCCATGCAGGACCGAGAATGGTCGTCGCCAAAGTCATGAACGCTGGATATTATTGGCCGGGTATGCATCAAGACGCCGTCAAAATTCTACGCACCTGCTTCAACTGCCAACAACACGCGCCAAATACCCTGCGCCCCAAAAACGATCTGGTACCAGTTACGGCCGCCTGGCCATTTCAAAAGTGGGCCATGGACCTGGTCGGCCCGTTTCCAATGGCCCCCGGAAAGATACAGTACCTAGTCGTTGCCGTTGACTACTTCACAAAATGGGTAGAGGCCAAGCCACTCGCGTCGATAAGCGCGGAACAGATAAAAAAATTCATCTGGGAATTCATCATCTGCCGCTTTGGCTTACCCATGGAAATCGTCACCGACAACGGCACACAATTCACCGACAAAAAACTACAAGCTTGGCTAACGCAACTAGGCGTCAGCCAGATCTTCTCATCCGTTGCTCATCCACAAGGCAATGGCCAGGTGGAGCGCATCAACAGATCCCTAGTCGAAGGCATCAAGACACGCCTAGGATCAAAACGCACGGGCTGGGTAGACGAGCTCCCACATGTGCTATGGGCGCATCGCACCCTCACAAAGACCAGCACCGGCGAAACTCCGTTCAGCCTAACCTACGGTTCCGAGGCTGTAATACCCGCGGAGATAACATTCCCATCACCACGGGTCCTCAATACAGCCAACACAGATAACGACAGAGAGCTACGCCTCAATCTAGACCTCCTAGACGACAGGCGCGATATCGCCGCCATACGCGAAGCAAATTACAAAAAACAATTGGAGCGCTACTATAATTCGAAAGTCAAAATTTGCGAATTCGACATCGGCGACTATGTCCTTCGGGACAACTACGCCTCCCACGCAGAACGCCCGGGAAAGCTCGCACCAAACTGGGAAGGCCCCTACAAAGTCCAGCAAGTACTAGGAAAGGGGGCATATGCGCTAGAAAAACTCGATGGAACACCCATACCTAGATCATGGAATGTAGCGCAATTGCGCCGGTGCTACTTGTAAAAATTTTTTTTCAGTTTTTTATTCCTTCCTCTAAACTTATGAAGTTAATTTACTCTTCATAAACTAATTCGGCGCGCTACTCACTTGTGAAGCTAATTCACTCTTCACAAGTGGCTCGGCGCACTAAATCACTTACGAAGTTAATTTACTCTTCATAACTGATTCTGCGCACTAATCACTTACGAAGTTAATTTACTCTTCATAACTGATTCTGCGCACTACTCACTTATGAAGACAAAACACCTCTCACTTACTTATCGGGCGCACTCCTCACTTGTTAATCTACTCAGCAAACAACGCACAAACACATCAGACAGATCAACAAGACGCGGAACAAAAAGAAAATTCATTTCATTTCATCAAAAAATATTTACAAGAAAGAGAAAAATACAAAAAACAAACTACTGAGGAGGCTCATGAGCCGTCCCCGAGCTACCAGCCTTGGACATCGCCTTCTCTGCACGCTCGCGGCCCACACGATCAGACTCCTCCACCCACTGCTTAAACTTGCCGATAGGATCAGGGTCGGACAGGCATTGCCGCACAACCTGCAACACGGGAAACTCAATCTGCTCTAGCTTCTGCAGCTGCTCCATCAGCATCTGATCCGTGTTGACATCGCCAAACGGCTGCTCTTCCACAGGCGCGCCATCCTTTGCGGCCAAGTATCCTTCCAACCACCCAGTATGAACACCCGTGGTACGAGCAGCGTCAACCACTTCGGCGATTTGCTCGCCCATCTTCGGCGCATTCCAGCAGCGCTCATACACCTGCACAATTAAACAAATGTTACAACAAACAGGAAACAAAAAAGCGCAGAACAAACTTGGAGAAAAATCCAAAAACTTACGGCGGAGATCCCGTCGGACATCACCCAAAGCGACTTCTCAACATACCCCCTTTGGGCATCAAGCAGAAGCGTCTTCTCCAACCCCCACGCTTCCCGCTCCCTCGCCATCGCCGCAACCTGCTCCTCCAGCTCGGACACCCGAGTGGTCATCCTCACCACATCGGCGTCCTTCGCCTTCAGATCACCAACGGCGGTGGCATACTTCGAGGACAGCTCCTCCAACTCCTTGCCCTTAGCCGCCGAGACCTTCTTCTCCTCAGCCAGGGCAACCTCGGCCTTCTGTATCAGTTGACGACGGCGCTCCAACTCCGTGTTGACAACCGCCGACGACTTGGCCCATGCCTTCTGCTTTTCAGCAGCATCAGCATCCTTCTGGCGCAAGTCGGACTCTAACTTCCGAACCTGCTCCAGAAGACGTATACGAGCCGTCTCGTATACCTCCTTCTCCCTAGCAAGACGCTCGGCCTCACCAGCAACCGAGGCCCGCTCATCCAAAAATTCACCCTCTCCTCTGTGCAAGGCATAAAGATTGCCTAAGGTCTGCGTTAGGTTCATGCACATCTCAGAGAAAAGGGTGCCACGGTCCTGAGCCCGATGATGGGCACGCTCCGCCGGAGGCAGCGCGTAGCTCACAAACTCCTCAGCCACGAAGGGATTGAGGAATCTGCAGCTTTCGGTTATACGCCACCCAGGCGTATAAACCGGAGAATCAAGACGGAAGGCAGGTCCGCTGGACGACGCAACCATGCCTTCGGCCCTTTGTGATTTTGGGGCCTCCATCCCACCACCAGGAAGTGGAACCTCAGCGACATCCTGCTCGCTCAGGTCCACAAACACGGGCCCGCCCCGCTGGCCCTCTCCACCCTGAGCACCCGCACCCTCGGCCTGCTCCTTCTTCATATGCACCAAATCCTCGTGCTGCTTCAGCAACACGAGGCGGCGCTCCTCCGCCTCCTTCTCCGCCGCCAGCTCGGCCAAGCGAGCCTCCTCAGCCCGCTTCCGTTCAGCCTCAGCTAAACGGGCATCTTCCGCCCGTTTACGCTCCAGCTCCAACTGGCGAGCGGCAGACTCCTCCTCCTGCTTCCTCTTCAGCTCAGCTTCGGCCACGCGCTTGTCCTCCTCCTCCTTGCGCGCAGCCTCAGACAGTTGCGCCCCCTCAGCTAGGAGGCGCTCTTCCTCGAGCTTCTTCTTCCGCTCCTCCTGATACTGTCGAACAGAAGGAGGGATGGAACCTACAAGGAAAAACGAAGACCAAAGTTAAAAAAAAAAAAAAAAAAAAAAAAAAAGAAGAAGAAGGAACAGAAAAGGCATAACAGACACTCACTGCTAAGCTTCTTCAATGCCTTCATATAAAAAGGCTGACGCACCGGCGGCGGCTCAAGCTCTAGGTCACCACCAAGAGCCGCCCGCTTTGGCGACGATCCACCAGCCACGGTCTCCTCAACCGTCTCTGGCTCCTTGCGCTTGCGTGCTACAAACAACATCAGACGTCAACAAAACAATAAATACAGAGAAAAAAAAAAAAAGGAGGTAAGAACAAAAATACTTACCGTCAACAGGCGCGTCCCCTGTCGGGCGACCTTCAGCAGTCGCAGCACCCCCTTGCGCCGTTGCAGAAGAAGACCCGTCTCCGGCACCACCTGTAGAGCGACGCGAACGATGGGCCAGATCAGATGAGGGATCACTCAGCTCATCGTCAGATAAGAACACATAATCAACCCCCTCCGCCGTCTTGACGGACAGCGGATCAGGG
This sequence comes from Ambrosia trifida, assembly GCA_028751855.1. Lineage (NCBI taxonomy): Eukaryota > Viridiplantae > Streptophyta > Magnoliopsida > Asterales > Asteraceae > Ambrosia > Ambrosia trifida. The sequence continues at coordinate 100,063,584 of CM054123.1, read as the reverse complement.
TTGATCAAAAAACCTACTTCAAGGTTAGAGCGCGCACCTTGAACAGGGGCGGGGAACAGGAAGTTCTCCGCCAAAGCCTCCATCTCCCAGACACCGCCCTCTGGCACGGCCACATACACGGTCTTTACAGCCCGGGCGGCAAAGTAGTCGAAGAGTAGATCACCTGCGACGACATACAAAGATATGAGACGCAAGACAACATAGCAATAATAGAAAAATAATAAAAAACTACTACTTACCCTCCACAGAAAGCGCACCACCATCACCGGCAGGCGCTACATTGTACCCCTCCCTAACGCCTAGACGGCTGAGCCCCAGCAAACGCATAATACCCTCATCCAGTTTGTCCAAGTCATCTAGACGACTTGGATGCGCAGAAAGCTCCTGGAACCACGCCTCCTCTTGGAAGTCCTTCATAACCTCAAAGGACGGCACCTTCTGCCCAGGGCGCAGTTCCAGCGTCGTCATCTCCACTGGGATGACCTCCTTCTTCACAAAGAAGAAGCACCTCTTCCACTCCCGAAGAGTTTTTGGAGAACTCTTCGGTACGATCAGGCTCACGCTCTTGGATCTCTCCACAAAAGAGACCCAGCCCGACTCCTTCACCTCCAGCTTGTAGAACACATTGAAGTGCTCAAACACCGGCTGCCTCCTCAGGGCCCGACAAGTGGCCTCGAAGTGCATCACCCTCATCACCCCAAAGGGGCTCATCTGAGAGACGTGCACTCCGTATCTCTGAAGAACAGAGATGAAGAAACGAGACACCGGCAACCGGAATAACCCCTTCTGAAAATATGCCTCATATAGGCATATTTTCCCTTCCGGGCAATCTACCGGAGTTTGCCCTTTCTCCGGCAACTCCGGGTCCCATTCACGAAGAATACCAAATCTCTTGACCAAAGACCTGAATTTGTCTTTGGACCAGGAGATTTGGGCGTCTTTCATAGACAGCTCCGCCTTCTTATCTTCAGAAGACATCTTCAAACGACGAATCAGAAAAAGCTAACTTTTTGATAGGAGAAACAGAGAGAATGAAGGGAATTTAGAAGAAAATTTCGAAAGAAGAAGAAGATGAAAGAAATCCAAAGGAGGTGGACGACTATTTATACCCATCGCATTTAATGCAGGTAATTATGATGGGCAGGCTTTCCAACATGAAGGTCCAATCACAGGCAAACACGTCACTCCGCCCATGTGCCAAAACGGCCCACGCGCCGCGCGTGTCTCACTCGCGAGACGGTCGTCCTACCCCAGCTGCCGATGACCGACACGTGTACACCCACGTCCAAAAAAGGATGACGATGACTGACACGTGTACGCCCACGTTCAAAAAACCACCACCAACAGCTGTCAACACCCATCAGATGTACAACACGTGTCCACCTAGCAACTCAACAGTCGTACTGACTGTCAGACACGATCTCCAAAGCAGGTCTACCAACCGTCAGGCACGTCTTTTCAAATTCAAAACATTCCCGCCTTTAATTTACACAAATCCCAAAGAGACAAATTCAATGCGGAGTAAATGCAGGCGCAGACCGCGACAAAAAATGACTTTTCACAACCTCCGGCCGCGCAAACAGGGCCAACGCCTATCTTGGCTCAACGCCTGCGCGCCAGAGCGAAAATTTTGAAAAAATCAAAATTCACAACCTTTGGCCGCGCAAACAGGCCCAACGCCTATCTCGGCTAAACGCCTGCGCGCCATAGCGAAAATTTTGAAAAAATCAAAATTCACAACCTTTGGCCGCGCAAACAGGCCCAACGCCTATCTCGGCTCAACGCCTGCGCGCCATAGCGAAAATTTTGAAAAAATCAAATTTCACAACTTTTGGCCGCGCAAACAGGCCCAACGCCCATCTTGGCTCAACGGCTGCGCACCAAACACAATCTATGCGCACCCCGTTATACGCCCACAGCTTGATCTCTGTGCGCGCACCAGTTGACGAAGAATAAACAAAAACACACGTCCACTTCGGTACATGAAAACCCAGTGACGACTGGATGTCACTGAAAGTACACATGTGAAATCAAGTCCAGCACTCCCCAAAGATACAGGTCAGCACTGGACTGGGGGGACTTGAAGGGATATGGTATTAAAACATTACAAATACCATACCATCGCCCACTTAGAACAGGCTTCGCCAGACGCTTGCCCGCCCGTTCTACGTCAGCGGATCGCTTTGCGCCCGTCCGCCCGTTTTACGTCAGCGGAACGTCTGGCGACCACAAACCCGTTCTACGTCAGCGATGCTCCTACCGCCCGACGCGTGCATTTATATTCACGATCCACGTCGGCGGAACACCTGGCGTCCACCCGCCCGTTTTACGTCAGCGGTGTACCCGACGCCAGGCGCACGAACTCCCGCCCCTTTCACAGGGGCAGGCCAAATGTACCTCAAGGCTTCCTTGACAAGCGTCACTACAAGTGGAAGATACCTTTTGGGGCAGCCTTGGGACTCACCCCTGCCCCAAGCAAATATCTCTGACACGACAGACAGCCCGTCAGAGTCTCTCTCCAACCAGAGACTTTCCCCAATCTGACGAGCAGAAAAGGCGATGACGTGGCAGCCTCTCAACCAAGATATCTTCCTGACAGAGCAGACTTTCTCTGTCCGTCTTGAAATCCTGGAAAAGTATAAAGTGTCTACCGCCCGGATGCACCAATGGGCGAGCACCACGTGTCGACCGTCCATCAGCGTCCACTTACTGGGCGCCACGTGTACATGCGTCAGGACGGTAACATCTCCCCTAGCTTCCCACTTTACTAAAACCCACTTGCACCAAATGGGCCTAAAGGCTTGGGCCGGATTATGGAGACTCCTCTACCTGGGCCGGGCCCCATTAAAGGTAGAGGATGGGCTGAGAAAGTAGGGCAGCTCGGTACTATAAAAGGAGGACTCTCTTCTCCTTTTATTGGCATCGAATACCCAATACACTTTCACTCAAGAAGAATACGAGCTCTCGTACCTTCTTCACCCCCCCCCTGTTTATTATACTAACGATTAGAGGCTCGGCTCTTCTAATTGGTAGTCTCGTAAATCCCTGGTCTTGCCTACAGACCCACGCGTATTTTATAATCACACTCTCTTTAGAAAATACAGTAGAATCACCGTACAGATAGTTCTCTTTTCAACTATCTTTATACTCGTGTTTCTTCAATTATAGTCATTTTGCAATTGATTTAGACGGTCACTTTATCTTTTTAATTGAAATCATATAAGGGTGAAAAGCTTCAAAACAACTCACATGATAGTAATGAACATTTTTATAAAAATAGAATTTTCATAGAATACTTCAAATTTTATTTATACATAAGTACATGATAATCAGTGTATGGGCATATTAATTCGCATGTGATAATTCAAATACATTAATAAGTCTCTAAATTGATTATATAGTTATAGTACAAGTGCATAATGCAATAAGGGATATTATGGGGAACTTTTACATGAGATATCTATGTTAAAGCATGAGTCTCTTGATATCCCATCTTAAAATGGGTGTAAAATTACTTTTCTAGACATGTCTCCTCCTTAATAAGGTAACATAGATAAATATAAAACATGTAAAAAACTTTCATAATGCTACATGTTTTATTATGATCTTTTATATACAAAAATGTTTGAAAAATCTGTTATTATTAATGATAATGTTACTAAACATTTAGGTATTTGAGCCTTTTAGGAAATATCTACTGCACAAACAATTTGGCATATTGAGAGCTAAATCCAGCTTACCATACTAAAAAAATATGAAGTCTTATAATTCATAAAACAATGTGCTTTTATATTTTTGCTTAAATCATTTTATATGAAACAACTCAAACTTATTGTTTTGATAATATTATCTTGTGTTTAGAAGAAAGGGAAATGGGAAATTCCTTTATTGGTTCTATTTTTATATACGTTTCAATGTAAGGTTTGTCTAAAACAAAATTGTGTGTGATAATGTACAAGTCATCTAAGCAAAGGCGTCATCTTTTTTTTTTTTAGTTTTGTATTTCCTTTTTTCATGTGGATTTGTTACGGTTTCGACTTATTTAGAGTTTTCTTTCATGATTTTTAACCTTTTTAATATGGCAAGTTAACTCGCCACCATGCGTGTGCGTGATTCAACGTTTTTTTGTCTATTTTTTGTTCGGTGTAACTGTCCCGCCGCAACGCGCGGGTTTCCCACTAGTATGGTATTAATTTACATGTGGTTTGTGTTTTATGGTGTTACACATCTTACAAGTGTTTTGTGCTTGAAAGGGTTGTACAATATGTTTTGTGTGTTGTACCTTACTTTGTTTTTTCTTTTCTTTTTTACTTCTAACCTTAATAGTTTTCATCTTTATATTCAACCCCTACACTTTTTAACTTTGTCCTATGTATTTTGAACAGTTTTTAGCTTTACGTTTAAATCCAAATTTTTCGAGTTGACACGCTACAAAATGCGTATGTAGTTCGACGCTTTTACCTCTATTTTGCCCGTCAAACGGTCACCCCGTGTTTTAAGTTTTAGTTTAAGTTTTGCTTATTATCACGTAGCAACGGGCGTACATGGTTCACCGTTTTTATGTCTACATTTATCTCAATTTTAATCATTTCGTTTTCTATTTTCTTATGACTTTTTTCGGTCTTGTTGATCGCTGACAACAATGTGGCATTGATACTACTTTGTATGGTTTTATGTCCTCCGCATCAACGCGGGGGCTTAATACTAGTTAACTTTATTATAGAGTGACTGATTTGATTATATTATTTTGCTAACCATGTTAAAAATTGTTTGAACTGTTGGCGATGATACAACTAAGTATATGCTGTTTCGACTTGTTGAGCTATTCACCATTTGAATGATTACATTATATAAAAAGAAACATGTATTTTAAATTTGCAGGCACTGAGTTGGTTGTGTCCCAAAAAGTTTGTGAAATAAATTATCCTTCACGCTCATGTAAAAAAGATGCATGCTTGCGCCTATGCCAATCGAAATATACAGTATCTGCCGTTGGACAATGCACAAGTCGAGACGTTTGCCGTTGTTATTTTATATGTTCGTCAAAAAACGATAATGGTGAACTTTATGAAGTCTCTTCTCATCCATGATCCATCTTCTTATAATGAAGAACCTTACAATTAATAATCGCAATCTGTGAAATTAAATTTGCATCGTTGCTACAAATAAGATTTCTTGGAAGCGTTTTTATTAATGTATTGTTATAGTCATATTAATATTATGCCAAATTAATGACTTTGTTGTTGAAGATATTATATTAACAAGAACATAAGGTATAAACATAAAATATAATCATGTGTACCTGATATGCTTAACAATTCAGGAACCTCAGTAATGGAAGACACCATCATCTTGATCGGGTTCCCTTTAGGGTATGTAGTTCTGATGGTTTATGTGTTCTTGAGTTATGAACACATTGAGAGAGAGAGAGAGAGATAGGGGATGCTAATGGTGTTATGAATGTGTCTCAACCCTAATCTCATAATAATCTCTCCTTATTTATACATACCCAGGGGACACCCTAATAAGGCCAATCTAATGATAGTCCGCCCATCAAAGACATATCTGTTATTGGGCTTAGGATAATATTAATAATTGATCATCATAATATAAATGATTATAATGGCTATCGATAAATATACAAATGTTACGTATATTTATTCCAACATTCTCCCACTTAGCCGAGTAATCATTTATTATGAGTATTACGTAAGTCTGCAGAGATTAATGCTCATTTTAGTTCTAAACCCAAAATGTAGCAGAGAAATACAGCCGTTAAGTCTTATTCGACTTAGGACCCCCATTAATCATACTACACCCAAATTTAAAACTTAACATTAGGATCAATTAACGTTATGCCCTTAGTTGATTTGTTATATTATTGTCTTTATGCCATTATGCTAGCTTAGCATACTAATAGACAAACAAATCATAATGAGGAAAATTAATCATTAATCTTTAGTCATTAGTCATTCATAGTACGATATGCAGTTGTACATGGTCATTAGTAAAACCCTTTTTTTTTTCTCTTAGTTGGCCCTTAGTGAGACTTATGGGTAATAGACCTTTAGTTATTGGATCCATAAGCATATCATGAATTCATTCGATACAAAATCCTGATTTCCTCTATTTGTTCTTAACATAAGCGAACAATAATTTCGTATCGAACTCTAGTGCAGCTCCTCTCAAACTGTTACTGTTCGAGAAATTAGGGCAGCTGACTTTATCACAGTAAGTCTTCAACTTAGTATTTATATGGAGTTAATAAGTTATGAGTCAACTGATAAATTTACCAACAACATTTAATGACCATTCTGTTGTGATCAGCAACACATTATGTCATGATAACTTAGGTTGTTGTTAACAGTTCCTTATGACTCCTCCATGAGATAGCTATGTCTGCTAACGTTATGATATACCCCGAAATTGACACTCGATTTCCTTTGAATATAACAAAGTTAGAGTAAGAGTAGTCAATCACTTTAGGTTCTCACTTCTTCTTTAGATTATAGTCTCTTGTTTCTTAAAGATATTGTAATGTTCCATTAGATGCTTTTCATCAATCTAGACAAGTCTAATATCAAGCAATACGAACAATATCATAAACAAGCATAGACTTAAATTTACATCAGTCTTCTAATTAATGAAGCATAAGATGATAATCTCAAATTATCCTATTATCCTCTAAAAGAGAGCAATATTGTATGTTACATACTTAAGGACCCACTTAGAGTAAAACTTAAGGGATGAAACTAATATCCCGTTGGGTCTATCTCGGTATATTTTGATTCCTATTACGTAAGAAGAATCCCCGATATTCATCATATCAAAATCATGCATGAAAAATGCTTTGACTTAGGTAACATATACTAGTCAAGAGACACGTCATCTATGTAAGGACAAGTTTTCATTAGTTGCTCCCACTCATTTTGAGGTAGATTCTTTAATCCACTTAGTTCTTGATGAAGAGAATTTCATTATGATTCCAACACATTTTATGCTTGCATCAAACCCATACATGGATCTTATTGACTTACAGACTAAGTGTTCTTAACCTTCACCTTCAATTTAGAACTTTCAGGTTGCTTAATGAACTTGTAGGTCATTGTTATGGAAAGTTGTCTTAATGTCCATCTAATGTGGCTCTTAGTTATTATGAGCTACTAGGACAATAATGATCCTCAAAGAGATCTCCTGAAACATAAATAAGAAGATTCTTTGATAATCTAATCCCTCTTGAGTATAATCTTTTACAATCAATCTTATCTTAAAACGTTTCCATTCGGATCTAGTTTAATTATGAATACCTTTAGGTTATTCAACCAAATCCCAAACGTTATTCTAAATTATGGAACGAGTTATGCTAATAATAGCTTTATTCCATTTAAAAGATTGATAGATACTAATGATTTAATTAGAAGAGGTAGGATCAGTAAACTTTCTAAACATCCATTTTGTATTAGTCAGGTAGGTTACATAATCATCAAAGTTAGTGGGCTTTTAGACCCAAATGACCTCCTGAGTTGAACATTGGGTTTATTATGATACAAACTTAACTTTAGTTATGTGTTTCTATTTTCAGGTATATAAGGAGCAATATTAGTTTCTAAGTGTGTAAGAGTTGGTGCAGTAAGGTGTACAAGAGGAATAATCGAAGTTAAAATTCGGAGTTAAACTTAACGAGTCTCGAATTTTAATGAGTCTCTCCCCTGCATCTTGTACTTCCGAAAAGTCATAATAAGGACTTTTACTGCTCCCACTTACCTTAGAAATCTTAATAAATTCAGCATGCTTAAGATCTAACATTTGGAAGATCCATAGATTTTAATAGAGAAAACAACCTAATGATGTTTATTGTCGTTTCTCTTGATGAGGATTACTTTAGTAAGAAATCTAAGTTCGCCCATATTTAAGCATCCACAAAACTTTATTAGGAGTACGTTAAGTACTAAGGAGACAAGTTGTGATAGAGCGTTGTCCAGTGCAAGAGGTGTAATTTGAGGATAGATCAAATTGTCGTTCCCCCCACCTCTGTAACTTTTGCAAGTCATAAGTAGGACATCTTATGCTCCCACTAATCTTTTAGGTCTCTTAGTACCTCCACATAATAAGTTTTAACGATGCGTGTGAACGAGAATATTTCATATATTTTATACTTGATTTCCCTTATCGTCCAGATTTCATAAGAAATTTTAAGAACATGCTTAGAGGGAATCTTATAAAGTATATATGAATTGATTTCTTTAATACTTTTGGTCTGTAGAAAACGGAATAGATACAATTAGATATTTATCTAAGCTCCACTGATGTCAATTAGTTATGACTTATGATGGAAACCCATTTATTCCTTTCGCCATTTAATGTTTAGGGCGTTTAACACATGCTTTAAAGTCACTGAGAATGAGATTTGATAGCCAAGCATCCTTTAGTGACATGGTCATGATTTCTCATGAAATGGTCTTAGTGGATGAATTGCATGGGTCTCATTTTCCTTTGTTAAATTCTCATTTTCATGATAACAAAGTTGTGAAAACATTATTGGATCATCTAGTTTTATTTCATAAGGTTTCTATTCAGATAATGACAACAAACAATATGAGAGTTTAACTTAATAGTGGCTTTGGGTTGGTCATTAAAACCTTGTAACTGTCAAAAAATTGTAGCTTTTAGTATTGATACTAAATTCTGAGTAATCTCAAGAATATCGTAAGGTATCATAATGTAACCTTACGTATTTTTCTCGTCAAATTGAATTCCATTTATATTATGATAACACAAACATATATTTATAAATATATATATATATATATATATATATTATACTTAGTGAATACCATAGATACATTTTACATCTAAACATTTATAAAAATTCTCTATAAATTCGTTAGTTTATTTAGTTATTATGATAAGTTCATAAAAAAAAAAAATGTGTGTAATCAGGTCCATTTGATGGCTACCCAAAATCCTTCATAAAATAAAATGTATCTGCCCATCTTGTATTTTTTTTAAAAAAACCCAAGGCACCAGCCATTTAGTTTGGTCAGTCTCCGACTTTGTTTCATTATTCGGTGGTACCTGGCAATTTGGTTTTAAACCTTTATCTAAAAAAAAATTGATTTCAAATCAATGGTTATCATTAAAAAAAATGGTCATTCAATTTCAATTATAGTTGAGTTTTATAAACCGACTCGACTTTATGTTTATCCGTTTACATCCCTTAAAAATACCCCCACATCGTTTCCTATTTAAAAAAAAAAAAAAAAACGCAAATACACAGCCCAAATCTTTTGTTTAGCGATCTGCTTGCCGGAACCGAACCAACACCCTCTTTTGTTCATCGCTCTCGGTGCGTTTTCTATAAAATTAATCCTTTAGTATCGGTCGGTCATCAGTGGGTTTTAAAATCCTTCAATAAATTTCGAAATCGAGTTAGTTTCGGTGTTTATTCGAATGGGTTGATAATGGCGGGTCTGGTTTGGGCTAGTACTTTGGGGAAGACGACCTTAAGGAGTATTTATAAACGTTTTGATCAGAAGATTTTCAACTCGTCGCTCAAACCAACTGGTTCTGTGCTCCTTTATCAATATAAATACCCGGGTTCGACTCTCTGTCTGAACCGGGTTTATTTTTTTTTTAATAAAACAGAGTCTATCCAATATTTGCTTATAAACGGTTAAACCTGTGTTTAGAACAATTGATCTTATAGACCTGTTGGTTGGCCTGGATGTTTATAACTAAGACATATTCTATGTGTATATATTATTATTATTATTGTTATTATTATTATTATAAATAACCTATTAAAAATAAGATTTTGTTTTAAACTCATTGATTCACCTAAACTTTTAAGTTATAACTAAGTTATTTTAAATTACAAAATAAATAGAAAATAATTTATAAAAAAATATTTTCCATACTTTAGAGTTATATATATCTATTAGTCCTTGTAAAAATAATAATATTTTTAATATTATTATTATATTTTAACTAAACCATTAACATTTAAGCGTCCTTCCCCAAAACTAGAGAACCTTAATCGCTCGATCTAGGAAACCGTAGACTTTTAAGACGTGTTTATTCTTAGACTTTGTTTGCATCATCTAGGTTGATTTCTCGTGAATCATATTACTAGCTGTTCTTTGCGTTATGGATACTTATTTGCTTGCTTGAGGTGAGTTTACATATCCCCACTCTTTTACAGTTTTTCAATGCTTTTCGGGGTGAAACATGTTAAACTTTATTTTTTAAACTTGTGCAATTCAACTATGTGTCTTGTGTGATTCTCTGTGCTATGTGTCTTAAACTTGCTAAGTAAACTCAACTAATACTTGCATAATCATTAACTTTGATCAAGCCAACGGTAACAATGATAGATCTATTGGATTGACAACCCCACCTAGATTCGTTGACCATGTTTATGGGGAGCGCGGGTGATTGGAACTGCAACTTAAACTTAGGTGAACCATGTCTATGGGATGGACCTTTACACTTTGTCAACATAGGGTTGATTATGCCCCAGTTTGCTGTAGTTTTGTTTTCACATGTATGCCCTAGTTGTTACATATTGACACAGAATTGTATGCTTACATTTTTTTTATACTATACTACGTTTTGACGAAAACTTATGTACTCTCACCAACTTTATAGTTGACCCCCTCCATTTTCCAAACTTAACATGTTTCAGGTAACAATGATGCGTGAAGATTTTAGCAGCTTTTGGATCACTTAGTTGAAGCCTTTAGATTTAATAATTGAACATTTATTATGTTTGTTTCGTTGAACGATGTGTTTGTTTTTGGATTGGTTGCTTTGAATTGGATTAATAAATTATTTAAACTTTAGTTTCCATGAGCTTTTTGAACAATCGTCACTACGTGACATCCCAATGTTTCCGCCATCGGTTGGGGTGTTACAGATTGGTATCAGGGCCATGGTTATAGGGAATTAGGTTATTGGACACATGACCTAGACTATAACCTTAAGAGTCCAACATGAGTGACCTATTTCTTGCTTGCTATTTGATTATGTTTCTCCCATCCATCTTGTGCCTTCTTATCTTGTTTCTTTCTCCTTCATTGACTCTCTTTCCTCATGCTAACAATCTTCAACATCATCCACGGTGGAACTATAATGCATCATCCTGAAGAGTAATCTACCAAAGACTTTTACTAAGCTTGACGCCTACTTCCCTGATTTTCAATTCCTTCAAAGGATTGAGCTCCGTATTATTTTACGAAGTTTCATCCTAACTTCATACTTTGTGTTAATTCCTAAGATACAAAATTCCTTCCCTTGCTTGTTAATATCACCCAGTCTAAGTTTCATGATCCTTGAGTTTATCACAAACCTGCTTCTTTTTGCAAGGATCCCTTACGTCACATGTGTTTTACTATTTCTATCCTTACTCCAAACCTCATGAATCTCCGTGTTACATAAACATTTACCTATACATTATAACCTTATTACTTCTTGAGTCCTTTTGCTTGAAAACTTAATGATTTAAATTGCAAATGTTTTAGTCCTATTGTTTAAAAAAAAAAAAAAAAAAAAAAAACTATTGATTTGACTACTAAATATTCCTAGCATAATATTTGTATAGTATATACCCTGATTTCAAAACAATCAATTACTGTTTTCGTCAAAATTTTCACAAATTCTGCAAACAATCGTTATTATAACCAAGATCTCATCCAAATTTACAAACCTGGTCCTTTTCAAATGCCATTTTTAATGCTTTAATTGACAGATTTTCAAAAAAAAAAAAAAAAAAAAAAAAAAAAAAATTGGTTTTCCTAAATAATTGATCATGATTTCCGTACCAAATGCTCAATGTAATTTCTAATTTTGAGAACAAAAGCCGCATTTAGAAAAAAAATCAATTTAAAACAAAACCCTCTTTAGATCATACAAACCATTATCCACATTTCCTACTTTATAACAAACATGACTACATTATTCCTTCTCTTGACCTATAAACTAAACCATTCATCAACTATTTTTTTTTACATTCACTGTTCTTTACAACCTTTATTACACTATCGGTTTTCATCATTCTCTCAAGGATTAAACACATATTCTTCGCCTTTTTCGAACATGAGCTCGATTTCCATGATAAGCAAACTATTGAAAACTTGATCCCAGATTCTTAATCATACAATGATTGTTTGTTGCGTGAAACTTGATTCTTCTTGATACATGAGAATTTGATTACCTATTCTATTTGCACATTTGAACATTCGTGATACTTGAAAACATGGCTAGCTAATATGAACTGTTTGCTATGACCATCAACTAGTGAGACCACACCTAGTCTCATTAACCTTGTTTAGGGCAACTCAATTACAAGTCACATTCGATACTTGATACTTGTCGTATTTACAAACTTGCTTGTATGTATGTGTTAAAAAAAATTGTTACATTTTCTACACTTATCCACTCAACAACTGGTAGAAGATGAATTACCTGCTCAACAGTCAGTGGAGTACCTAATAACCTACTCAACGATTGGTAGAGGTTCCCACTCCACAACCGGTGGAGGTTTTTCTTGTCTGCCCATCAGTTGGATTCATTTCTGTATACTATGTGCAAACATCATACTCAGTGGGCTCCCCATTTGGGCTATAGCTCATACTTAAATTTTTCATATGCTTGCAAGTCGTTGTAACCAAACATGTTTGTTTTCATTATTACATAATCTCATTTCTGTGTTAAGTGACACGTTCTAACCCAAAGTGTTGGTTTTCATAGTCACATTAGTCTCATCACTGTGATAAAAAAACCATTTGTGACCTAATATGTTTGTCTTCACAACCACATAGACGCATCATTCTTTTAAAAATTTTATTTTGATATATTGTTGTTGTTTAGGGTCATAGAAGGACATAAAACCCTAATGTAAGGTGAATTGGTGATTGCGGTCCGGAACGTAATCATGAATTTACAGGTACATTAAGGTGGTGTGAAATTCTATTTAGGTTAATTGGGGAGATGTTCAGTACGCTTTCGAAACACCAAAGGCGTGGTGGGTTAGCTGCGGTACACCCTATATATAAACGCTAATGGTGCATCGAAAATGAGACTGGGGATCGAACTCAGGACAAACCCTTGTTTGTGTTGTAAGTCTCATTATCTAGATTCAACCAACTTACTAGTTCCATCTTAACTTTTTGATTGTGTCCTCTTGAAACTTGAATTCTTATACCATATAATTTAAATCCCATCATTTGTCAATACTTAGGCATGCAACCTATGATCATGATTCTTTGAAAATTTCCTACTCTACCATTCAAGTCTCTTGGTTTTCTTTAAAGAATAAATGTGCTAGCTATTTACTAAAATTTTCTCGGTAGACTATTCCACAACAATTTCGGGTCGAAATTTCTAAAAGTAGGGGAGACTGTAACCTTACGTATTTTTCTCGTCAAATTGAATTCCATTTATATTATGATAACACAAACATATATTTATAAATATATATATATATATATATATTATACTTAGTGAATACCATAGATACATTTTACATCTAAACATTTATAAAAATTCTCTATAAATTCGTTAGTTTATTTAGTTATTATGATAAGTTCATAAAAAAAAAATGTGTGTAATCAGGTCCATTTGATGGCTACCCAAAATCCTTCATAAAATAAAATGTATCTGCCCATCTTGTATTTTTTTTAAAAAAACCCAAGGCACCAGCCATTTAGTTTGGTCAGTCTCCGACTTTGTTTCATTATTCGGTGGTACCTGGCAATTTGGTTTTAAACCTTTATCTAAAAAAAAAATTGATTTCAAATCAATGGTTATCATTAAAAAAAATGGTCATTCAATTTCAATTATAGTTGAGTTTTATAAACCGACTCGACTTTATGTTTATCCGTTTACATCCCTTAAAAATACCCCCACATCGTTTCCTATTTAAAAAAAAAAAAAACGCAAATACACAGCCCAAATCTTTTGTTTAGCGATCTATTTGCCGGAACCGAACCAACACCCTCTTTTGTTCATCGCTCTCGGTGCGTTTTCTATAAAATTAATCCTTTAGTATCGGTCGGTCATCAGTGGGTTTTAAAATCCTTCAATAAATTTCGAAATCGAGTTAGTTTCGGTGTTTATTCGAATGGGTTGATAATGGCGGGTCTGGTTTGGGCTAGTACTTTGGGGAAGACGACCTTAAGGAGTATTTATAAACGTTTTGATCAGAAGATTTTCAACTCGTCGCTCAGACCAACTGGTTCTGTGCTCCTTTATCAATATAAATACCCGGGTTCGACTCTCTGTCTGAACCGGGTTTATTTTTTTTTTAATAAAACAGAGTCTATCCAATATTTGCTTATAAACGGTTAAACCTGTGTTTAGAACAATTGATCTTATAGACCTGTTGGTTGGCCTGGATGTTTATAACTAAGACATATTCTATGTGTATATATTATTATTATTATTGTTATTATTATTATTATAAATAACCTATTAAAAATAAGATTTTGTTTTAAACTCATTGATTCACCTAAACTTTTAAGTTATAACTAAGTTATTTTAAATTACAAAATAAATAGAAAATAATTTATAAAAAAATATTTTCCATACTTTAGAGTTATATATATCTATTAGTCCTTGTAAAAATAATAATATTTTTAATATTATTATTATATTTTAACTAAACCATTAACATTTAAGCGTCCTTCCCCAAAACTAGAGAACCTTAATCGCTCGATCTAGGAAACCGTAGACTTTTAAGACGTGTTTATTCTTAGACTTTGTTTGCATCATCTAGGTTGATTTCTCGTGAATCATATTACTAGCTGTTCTTTGCGTTATGGATACTTATTTGCTTGCTTGAGGTGAGTTTACATATCTCCACTCTTTTACAGTTTTTCAATGCTTTTCGGGGTGAAACATGTTAAACTTTATTTTTTAAACTTGTGCAATTCAACTATGTGTCTTGTGTGATTCTCTGTGCTATGTGTCTTAAACTTGCTAAGTAAACTCAACTAATACTTGCATAATCATTAACTTTGATCAAGCCAACGGTAACAATGATAGATCTATTGGATTGACAACCCCACCTAGATTCGTTGACCATGTTTATGGGGAGCGCGGGTGATTGGAACTGCAACTTAAACTTTAGGTGAACCATGTCTATGGGATGGACCTTTACACTTTGTCAACATAGGGTTGATTATGCCCCAGTTTGCTGTAGTTTTGTTTTCACATGTATGCCCTAGTTGTTACATATTGACACAGAATTGTATGCTTACATTTTTTTTATACTATACTACGTTTTGACGAAAACTTATGTACTCTCACCAACTTTATAGTTGACCCCCTCCATTTTCCAAACTTAACATGTTTCAGGTAACAATGATGCGTGAAGATTTTAGCAGCTTTTGGATCACTTAGTTGAAGCCTTTAGATTTAATAATTGAACATTTATTATGTTTGTTTCGTTGAACGATGTGTTTGTTTTTGGATTGGTTGTTTTGAATTGGATTAATAAATTATTTAAACTTTAGTTTCCATGAGCTTTTTGAACAATCGTCACTACGTGACATCCCAATGTTTCCGCCATCGGTTGGGGTGTTACAGATAAAGCTTCAACACTAAGATCAGTTATTAATGGTTAATAGACCCTTAATTTTGCCACTAACTCTCATCTTAAGTATTTGTTGAATTCTGATAAGGAAACGTATAAAGCTAGACTCAACCATCATGTGTTAATTGGAATTCATTAGCGTTTGTGGAGTTAAATATCCTTAATTAGGCACTACATATCTTAGCCAGCTGTTCTCTCTACTTGTGGGTAATCTCATTGCTTATGCCTATTCATAATGGCACAGTTTTGATTAGTAAGACTTTCCCGTTAGAGAAACTTATAGCTGAAAGTAGTACTTGTATTATGTTTCCAGACCTTATAATTATCCTCTCTATGGTAATTATTCTTCCTCTTTTAGGTTTAATGGTAGTAAGGTGAATAACATCAAGTTTTCTAGTTTAATGCGTTCCTTTTCCCTGTACGTAATTTGCTATCAACAAACTCATTTTACTTTGATATTTCTGAGTGTTATAGTTGATTCATAATGCATCTAATCGTACTGGTGGAAAAGTCATAATGCACTAGAAATTTTATTGATTTCCATGTATAACCCCTTAGCTTTATGGGTCATGTTATTCAATGTTAAGATGTATTCACAGATGCCATTTAACCATAAAGTTTGATTTATTTATTTCATGCTTCTTACGAATTCGTTATATTCTTTCATTCCATAGATAATTCATTAGTCTTAGGAATTTCAGAATCTTTAATAGCTCACCTGATAGGAATCGGTAAAAGGAGTTCTTAATTACCATAAGAGACATTTTTATTCCACTTATTATGCTCATATTTTATTCTGTAATACTTTATCAGATAGAGCGTAGGAATGTCATGTCTTAAGAGGTAACTTGATAAGAACAAAGTTTAAGCAAACTCTTCTTAGTTTTGATAATTAGAGTGGATTACTTAGTTGAGATAGTAATTTATAGAAGAATGAGAGATTAGTTTCGAGTTATGGGTATTGATGTAAGGCAAACTTAGATTATGATCATTATATTAATGAAGGATCATTAATTGTGTGGATCAATTTTGTTATGAAGACGTGATAATATCATAACACCAACATAAGCTACTTAAATAACATGCTCTAGCTTTGGCTATACGCTATTTATTTAAGTATTGAATTGCCGACAGTGAACGTAACCCATCACCTTTGGGCAGAAGTGAGACATTCAAAGTCCTAATGCATTACGCTCAGTTCACCAACATAATCTGTTACACATCACCTTTGGGCAGAAGTGAAACCTTATGGCACTTATGTGAACGAGCTACAATGCTTAACGAGATCTTTATAACGAACTAATGTGACACATCACCTTTGGGCAGAAGTGACACCTCAAAATGTTATTTCAAGTTAAGCAAGGTTTTATAATGTTTTGAATAAACTTGATACATTAGGTTTTATCAAAACTGTAAATTTTATTAGAGATCTCGATAAAATAATTGGTTCTTAGTAATCTTATGAGTTCCCGAAAAAGGAAGAGTTCTCGAATTAGCTTATGAGTTCTCAAAATAATGGGTTCTCAAAGAATTGAGTTCTCAAAAAAAAATTATATGAGTTCTCAAATAGCATAAAGGGTTCTCGGAAAAATAATGAGTTCCCGGAAAACTTATGAGATCTCGAATAACATAAGGGGTTCTCGAAATATGAGTTCTCGAAGACTTAATGAGTTCTCGAAAGTGATGAGTTCCCGGAAGACTTATGAGATCTCGAATAAATCATGAGTACTCGAAGAGTTAATGAGTTCTCAGATATCATAATGAGTTCTCGAATGTCATGATGAGTTCTCGAATATCAGAATTAGTTCTCGATTTACTGATGAGTTCTCGAATATTATGAGTACTCGAATAACTTATGTTTTCGGATAACTTTAATAGTTCTCGGATCCTTTAACAGTTCTCGAAAAAATATTGGTTCTCAAATACATGATAGTTCTCGATAAATAAGATGGGTTCTTGAAAACATTATGGGTTCTCGAAAAACATTATGGTTTTCGAAGATGAAGACCTTGACCGAGAACTCCTGTCCATGAACCTGATCGAAAGCTTTAAAACCGAGAACTTAGGAAATAAAATTCGAGAACCTGAATTCGGGACTTAACTGATAATCCGAGAACCTAAATTCATTAATTCTTAAAACCGAAAACAATTGTTATTATCAAAAAATGATATTGTTAATGGTTCAAAATTTTAGGGATTTACTAATATCTGTTTCCAGTTTTAAATGATGACTATCTCCAAAGATATCATAAGATTTTTGAAATCTTTGACTTAATCATAATTGATTTCGAAAATTCCTTTGAGATAAAGTTATGTCCCAAATTATCGGAAACAAAATTTTAATCCAATTTTAAACCAAAATCATAATAATTTTCGGTCATCTTATGATGTTCTTGAAGAACATCAACCGATTTTTTTTTTTTTTTTTTTTTGTCAATTCCGATAATCAAGAGAATGGAATTTTAAGAAATTCCATAGAACACTAACATTAACATATATAATAAAATACAATTACAACATTAAAATTTTATGGTTATGGCATCGATAGAACTATGTGCCACAAGTGAAACATAAACTGCCAATTAATTATTTAAAGGCAATCCATCAATTCTGAATTTATTAAATCCATTAGGAATTGGCATAAGGCTGCCGCAAAGAAAGACAAATAAAAAAAAGAATTCATTGTAATGATTTATGGCAATTAATGTTCCTTTGATTTAAAAAACTGATTTGTTGAACAAGAAATCGTCAACCATAATTTTTTTTTTTTAATGAACTGTATAATCAACATAGCTCTGATACCACATGTTGATTATATTAATAAGAACATAAGGTATAAACATAAAATATAATCATGTGTACCTGATATGCTTAACAATTCAGGAACCTCAGTAATGGAAGACACCATCATCTTGATCGGGTTCCCTTTAGGGTATGTAGTTCTGATGGTTTATGTGTTCTTGAGTTATGAACACATTGAGAGAGAGAGAGAGAGATAGGGGATGCTAATGGTGTTATGAATGTGTCTCAACCCTAATCTCATAATAATCTCTCCTTATTTATACATACCCAGGGGACACCCTAATAAGGCCCATCTAATGATAGTCCGCCCATCAAAGACATATCTGTTGTTGGGCTTAGGATAATATTAATAATTGATCATCATAATATAAATGATTATAATGGCTATCGATAAATATACAAACGTTACGTATATTTATTCCAACAATATAACTATGATATAATTAGCATCCAATATGGTAAAATGGTTTGTTTGAACTTTAATACATATCATAAAATCCGTTTGAATGTGTGTTTTAAAGGTTGATTATTACTTTTTTTAACGTTAACTTTCATTCAAAAAAACGGCAAAGTCCTCAAAGCGAGGGCCGCAACACCAAACAAACCAATTACAACATATACTAAGGGGAAAATACCCAATCCTTTTATTCTATGTTTTTGAATCTACTTCTATGTTTAACCCAAAAAAACGAAGAAGACTTAGGTGCTGTTTGTTTTTTCCTCAGAAGCACTTCTGACCTCTTTTGTCTGCGCCGTGCAGACGCGCGCAGACATTTGGGGTCTGCAGATTGTTTGTTTTTTGGAAGACCTTTCACTCAAAAAGGTCTTTCTAATCTCTTCTTGGTGCAGACTTGTTTCAAAGTCTTCTAAGGTCTTCTCCTCACCCACCACCACCACCACCGTCCACCACCGTCCACCACCACCCACCACCCACCACCACCGTCCACCACTACCACGGTCCACCACCACCGTCCACCACCACCCACCCACCCACCACCACCGTCCACCACTACCACGGTCCACCACCACCGCCGCCGCCGCCATCACCGTCCACCACACCACCACCGTCCACCACCACCACGAAGATCCACCACCACGGTCCACCATCGTCCATCACCACCACCGTCTACCACCACCACCATCCACCACCATCACCGTCCACCACCACCCCGGTCCACCACGGTCCACCACCAGACTGCTGTAAAAAATCAGTTTATGTAAATTTCAATTTATTTCAGCAGCCTGCAGACGTTTACAAACAAACAGTCTTCTTCTTGCAGACTGCAGACCTTTGGTCCACCTCTTCTCCTGCAGATGTCTGCAGATGTGGTCCGCAAGTCCTGCAGAAAAAACAAATGGCACCTTAATGTTGCAAACAACCTTTTGAACCTTCAGCACTTTACTATTAAAGATCTTATTTCGAGCTCCCCAAATCTATATTATACATGTCACTAAACTCGAATACACCCTTGTTAAAAAAAAAAATTTATCATAAATTTACCTATAATATGGTAAACACGTACAATCTCTTTTAACTAAGTTGATCATTTTATCAAGTCCTAAATTTTGTCTACCTACGCTACGAACAAAAACACCTCCCAAATTTTGTAATTGTACATTACACCCCTACAACAATTAGATAGGTTACATTGAGTTATATCAGATACAGGAAACACATGTTTTTACATGGGTATCGCATTAATCAATGTACCCGCGTCGCAACAACATGTTTTTACATGGGTATCGCATTAATCAAGGTTACATAGGTTACATTAATCAACTTGATGTTGGCAATGTACCCGCGTCGCAACACGCGCAAACCTTATTAATAGTTTAATCTTAAAATTACTTCGAAAAGAAAAAACATAAAAAACAAACTACAAAATCGTGGTAAACTTCATTTAATAAATTAAAAAAATATTAAAAAAAATATATAAATTAGAAAACGGTTACTAATTTCGTAAAAAATGAAAAAGTAAAATATACTAAAGTTTAGCGGTATCTGTCACACTCTCAAATTCCACTTACGTGGTTTTACCGCGAGGCACGTGACATACTGTCACACCACGCCAATAACGGAAACGCGTGACGCGACGTTCGAAGGGCATAAAGTCAAGATTAACATAAACTATAAGTAATTAAAAAAAGGATCATTTATTTAATACGTCGAAACGAGTTTTGAAATTCATACACTCTTAAACAAACATAATTCAACCAAAAGTAGAGGTTTCCCAATTATGTTCCAACCCCATGGAAAATAAAAGTGAAACCCCGTCAAAATAACCGACGTTAAGTAAGATCCCCGCCCGTACTAGCCATGCGACCTTCCAGCGATTAATTACCTGAAAGATATGTTAAAAATCGTCAATATATAAATATTGGTGAGTTCACAGGTTTTAGTTTACAACATTTCAACAATAACATTTTTGGGAAATAAACATAAGTAGTGATTATTGTAAGAGTTGCAAGTTCTTACAATCTACTTGAGCCCGTAACCAAACCAAGACTAGCAATATTGCCCCGCTCATAGTTTCTCGGAAAATAACAACTTAATTTAAAATACGTGCACCCCAGGCATACACAGTTGTATAATCGACGCTATCGATTAGGGGTGGGCCTTGTTAGGCACCAATTGTACTAACCAAATATTCCTTCGGTTTTCGATTTCACATATACACACGAATAAATGGTTACAGTAGCAAGGACTCAACCCCGAGTGGCGAACAACAAACTCAAGTATCCAACATATCACATATTTCCCTAACATAACATATCTTTCACCCGAAGGTAAAAACAGTAAAATGGGGCCGTGAAACTCACCTCAAACAAGTGTGCAAATCCCAACTCGACAATAGCTCGTCCAAGGTCAAACACCTACAATTGTCCTAGACGTGCAAATCACTAAGTCTATAGTGCATGTGTTTCGGCAAGTTGTACGTCCAACTCCCAAACCACTGTTTAGTTCAATTCCCCATTTAGTTAAACGTGTACCCTAGGTCCGTTGGTGATGGATTTACCCTCGTTACAAGTTACACTTATATTTCCATGAATATTACTTAACTTGTATAATATCGCTCTCGATTCGACTCACTTGACGTATAATTATTTTCCCATTAAATAATTATACTAGGATCTTGTCGATCGATAAAATATTTTCAACACTCGACCCGACTCACTTTACCGTATATTTATTTTCCCATTAAATAAATATCCTAGGATCTTGTCGATTCGATATAATATTTTCAACTCTCGACTCGACTCACTTTACCGTATATTTATTTTTCCATTAAATAAATATACTAGGATCTTGTCGATCCGATATAACATTTTCAATACTCAATTCAATTCACTTTACCATATATTTACTTTCCCATTAAATAAATATACTAGGATCTTGTCGATTTGATAACATATTTTCATTGTCAAGTCCATATGCTTGTTTTAAACGCTTAATCATTAGATTATTTACGTTATTTTATCCCACGAATAAGTTTCCAACACTTAGGAAAGTGTTATGCATTTTCACCCAAATTATATATTTTAAATCCTTAAAATATATGTTTTCATTTCCACATTAGACGCAATAACACAAATACATATTCGTCCGTTTTTACATTTTAGTCCGTTAACACGTCGTAACATGAACACGTCCATATCCGACCATTTAAACTTATATATTTTAGTGTCCCGAATGGTATAAGTTGTATATATAATTTTGTAGGGGTAATTACTTGTATGTTATAACCAAGACTTGATTACTTGCAACATAAAAATGTTCCAACACTTTTATATTCCCATTTATATAAAAGTGTTCATTTTTATACAAGTTCTCATCAAGTCTTTAAATTATCTATCTTTATTATAAAAACCTTTGTTTTTATATTTTTCAACATGTTTGGAAATCTATATTTTTTTATAAAACCTTATTTTTATAAGAATACCTTTTTATTACAAAATATACATTTGTAAATTTACTAACTTAACCTTGGAAAGTTAACATCTTACATCTTTGACACCTTAACTTTCCAAAGTCACATTTTTAGATTCAAGTTTCTACAATGACATTTTATGTCCCTCAACTTTTAAAGTTACTAAATAATCCCTTTATCTTTTAAAAGTTACATTTCCTTCCTAATCTTTCAAAAGTGATAATTTTCTACCAAACTAGTAAACTTTATTATGTCAACTTTGTCATGGTAGATTATTATTATGAGTCAACATTTTTAATAGTCTATAATAACCTTATTAAGGATAATAATAGGTGTATTTAGTGTAATATGTCCAATAAGTCCAACTTTGCATTTCTCAAGTTTGTAAACTTTGAAGATGTAACTTTTAAATTTTTCATTTCTTATCAAGACCAACTTTATATCAAGTTTTAGATGGTTATTTTAAGATAATTTAAACAACATTTAGGTGTATGTTTTTCAATCTTTACAAACAAAGCTTAGATCATCTTTTTAAACAATACTATGTAACTTTTTATAAACTTCAATAATATTAACAACATCCATCACCATCCATGGCCTATATACAAGTTTCTAAAGGTCCATTTTAGTCTTGTAACAACATACTAAAGTTTATGTTTAAAATCATACTTTAAACCCTATGTACAACTTGCTTTAAAAACATGAAAATATAAATTTCCAAGAACAAGAATAAGATCAAGAACACTTACAACTAGCACAAGGCTAGGGAAGATAAAAACACTTGATTTTGAAGTGGTTTAGTGTGTTCTTCCAATGTGGTTAAGATCCAAGCTTGAAACACACAATTAGGGGTTTGGAAATGGAAGTTTTATGGATGAATTTAGTGATTGAAACTTGAAAAATGAATGTGGGAGAAGAACAAGAGGTTTTAGTTCCTGAAATGATGTAGATTATCCCTCTTTTTTATAAATCTCCCAAGATCTATTAAGTACACAAGATATATGTTTAACATTCTCCAATCCCTTAAATCATGTAAAGGGTACACAAGAAATGTTCTTAGTAGATAGGGGGGGTGTTGGCCGAAACTTGCTAAAATCATGGGTGATCTTATATTATTTTTCAAGGACACAAAATCTCTACAAAATTCTCCACACATTATGCTTATAATCTTTCATATATTTGGTTGTACAAGAAGAAGATTATGAGAGTGGTGAGGAGGGGGTTGGGGCCGGTTGAGTTGGGAGATTTTGTGGGGTCCACAACATAAAATATTTACTAGCTAGCTTGGTTATGTTTCAAACATAACGTTCGGGTTTTAATCGGATTTTAATTATGCGTTATCCGGACATTATAATAGCCTCTAATAACCCTTAAACATAGCCTAGTTTAAGTGTTGGTTGGTTAGTTAGGATTTCATTGGGTGAAATTACAAGTTATACTTGTATCGGGTGCGGTACGCGCACTTTATTCGTTACCGGGAGATTTGTATTTAGAGTTTTCATTTATGGTTTTGGAGTTCCAAAACACATTATATTTCATGAAAATACCTTTTTTATTTTATATCCTGGGTGTCCAGGATCACCAACGTCCGTTCCGGACAAGTTTATTCGCACGTGATTTCATCGTGCTTCAAGATTAAACATGTGCATTCCTATGCATCTTATAGGGAATTTTCTATTCTCTAAGGCATCAGTTAAATAATTAACATGAATTTGCACTCAATTACGTTAGTTACACATAATTAATTAGTACGGAATTACCTTAATTTTGTCGGTTGTCACACATTCCAGGATCCAAGTCAACGGTCACAATAAACGACAACTAAATGCAATAAAAATGACGAAGTAAAAACCAACCACGCAGTTTAAAAGTTTACATAACCAAAACCAGACAGCGGAAGCATAATAAGTTTACAGACCAAAGTTTAAAAAGTAAGCAGTTTAACCAAACGAAGTTTAAAACATGCAAGACCGGATGAGACGCAGTGAGATTCCAGTGCGCCTAAAACTCCCTGCTACCTTAGCGACATGAGAAAACATGCAATGTTAGTCAACACATACAGTGTCGGTGAGTCACAGAGATAAAGTTTGTAACGTTACCCAACAATCTTTACATCTATACCTGCCGCTAGCTAGATATCGTTACGTGATACTATAGTGTCGTGAACCACTGCTGAACGTTAGAATGCCTCTATACCCGTCAACGGTTCATCACCCGGTGCCATAAAGTTTGGTAGGACAAATATGCACCCACCACCGACCTCCAATCGGCCCGAGTGGGGCTTGCCAGGCCCAATAGATCTATTCACACTTTCCTCGCTATGTATCCACATATTAATGGTTCACTAAAAGTTTAAGAGGTCTTTACCGATGAAAAAATGTCACTAAGTATCCATGTGATATAAAGTAATATGTTGGTCTAAATGTTTGTAAGTTTGTACCACATGTTTCTCCCCAAAAAGTATGAAAACATTAAAGAATGGGGCTGTGACACAACCTGATAGTCCCAAATACCGACGATTTATCAAATAGAGTATTACTGACACAACCTGATAGTCCCAAATACCGACGATCTATCATAAAAGTTTGTATAAGTGTTTTGACTAATAACCCTTAGGTTAACTAGTCCCCGATTGTCCAGATCCTGACTAAGTATGTTTGAAAACGAGTTTTACTGTTGACCCGACACACCAGACAGACCCGACATCCCGTTGGTGATCCATTACATAAATCAATCAAGTACATATAGTTTACACATAAGGTTCAAGCATAAAACACTTAGTTTGCATAAAAAAAGCGCACGTATGAAGTCGTAGGGTTGCATCAGTAAGTTTTCTGATTGGTTCGACCCATGTGATGTTCATTCGACCCGTACACAAGTTCATTCGACCTAACATATGTTAATTCGACCTAAACACATGTTCATTCGGCCTATCACATGTTCATTCGACCCTAACACATGTTTATTCAACCAAATTCATGTTCCTTCGACCCTGATGAAGTTCATTCGACCTCACGACTGGTCGAACCAACTTCTGGTTCGACCTCAAGGCTGCAACAACTCACAAAACGCATCAAATCGTATATAAACAGTCCGAAAACATCACAGAACATCACAAATCATAGAAGTCAACTATCATTAACCTATCCCCACAAAATCCAACCAATTTTACTCCGAAATCAGTCCGTTTTACAACTTTCCCAAAATGGCAAATTATGGAAATGTCATATCAATGCATGTAAATATTACCCAAAATGGAAACTTATCAAAATCATCTAATAATCAGATCAATATACTCAGATTATCATGTATATGAAAACCCCTAATGATTTCATCAACAATACTATCATGAACAAACCCTAGATCTAACATAAAATCCCCAAAATGGGCAAAACATCATTAATCATCAATTGTAACCTATAATAATCATAAACCATCTTCTATAACAGTCCTTGTGATACCCCGTAATTTCAGGTTCTTCGCTTTAACTAAACTCTAGTTACACTCTTTGCATTCTACTTAACTAGGGTTAGCTAGATAAGTCACACGTTGCACAGTTATAGGTTAATAACTACATGAAGTGGTAATTCAGGGAATTACCAGAGTATATACATGAGTAGTGAACCCCGGACGTTGGTGAATGGCGAAATTAGATAATTGTGAATTAATTTATTGAGATTGATTGCAATTACGTGCTTCTGTGAAACTCTGTGAAACTATGTGCAAATTGTATGTGATTATGTGAACTTAAACCAAAAGCGTTAATAAAAATCGTAATGAGTGGACTGTTAGGATGGTTGGGGTATTAACACATGGGGTTACACTTGTTATGGTCCAAAATAGCGAAAACATCGAAGAAAACACGCGGTACGATGGAACAGGCCACCTGGAGCGAGCCCCGGAAGAGTGAGCGGTCGCTCACTCTGTCCGCGCGGCCGCTCGCGAGCACCTGACGCAACCAAACCGCCTTAAATCATAATTTAAACAATCTTAAGCCTCATGTATCCCCTAAACTCAACCCTAATTGCCCCCTACTACCTAGTTACGAAAATATTAACCCCAAACACCTGCTAAGGCTCAAGAACATCGATCGGGAAGCTTGGAGAGCAATCGGTTGATATTATTGAAGTGCTTGTGGTATAATATTTAATCTCTTGTGTTTTAATCTTCTTTAATATGTTTTAAAACATCCTAACCGAGTTTGCCCAGGTCTGAAACATTTTCATAAAGATTAAAACTTGATTTTTATGAAGATTGAATGGGCTAAACATAATCTTATGTGATTAGTATTTGATAGGTTGCATGATATGCATGTTTATGATGTTTTAGACTTCTAGGGTTTATGATTGATGATGGTTAGCATGTATTTTGTAAGGTTCTAATCATGTTATGTATTATGAATGTTGTATGATGGTTTTTGACTATTGTTGATCAATTATATGCGTGTATGAGTAGTTTTAATAAGAGTTTATGCATGATTAAAATCTGGACAGAGTGTTTGGTTTAACTTGTAGGGTCTGTTACGTGACTTAAAATATTAGTTTTGATGATTTCTTTGCATGGTTGTATTATACATGGTTTTAGCCTTTCATAATGGGCAAAACCATCTGATTTGAACGTCGTTTGATAAGTTTTTGGAATTTTCTTTGATTAAAGGTCATATCAGATTTTCGGATTAGTAAAGTAGGTCAACTTTAAATGATCATAACTTAAGTTTTACAAAGAATTAAATTGTGAAATTTCGACACTAGGTCAATATTGGAATAACTTGGCTTTTCCAAATGGATTCATCCCGTTTGGATGAATAAATAATTTTTGGGAATTTTTCTACTAATATGATCTGTTGTGAGTATTTTCTGGACATAGCTGTGTTGTGTGATTTGTTAAACTTTTTGTGCATGGTTTTATCACGAACTAAAAATAAGGACTTGTCCGATAGACCTCCTGAAATATATAGTAAAATTTTGGGAGTCTAACTCACTGGATATGTATTTTCACAGCGCATAATCTGTCCTAAAAACGCAGATTGTGTAATGTACGTTTTTTTGGAATAAATATACGTAATTTTTGTATATTTATCGATAGCCATTCTAATCATTTATATAATGATGATCAATTATTAATATTATCCTAAGCCCAATAACAGATATGTCTTTGATGGACGGACTATCATTAGATGGGCCTTATTTGGGTGTCCCCTAGGTATCTATAATCTATAATCTATAACTTCTATAACTATTAATAAAAGAATTGAACTATGATGATGTGGCATTCAATGGAGGCTTCAACCCCTCCTTAATGTGCCACGTGGCATCATGTGGGATTTTTTAATTTTTGAGTTTTTTTAATCTATAACTATTAATAAAAGAATTGAACTATGATGATGTGGCATTCAATGGAGGCTTCAACCCCTCCTTGAATGTCTCACGTGGCATCATGGGGGATTTTTTTAATTTTTGAGTTTTGTCAATAAATCTATATATATAGTTATAGATAATTATTATATGAAAAAATAAGAATTTAAAAACAAAATTAAATTTTGTTGTTTTGTGAGTTGTTTTGTCGGTTTTGGTTTTGATAGTTGTTGTTTTGGTTTTGGAAAGTGACTTGGTTTTGTGGTTGACGCTTTTGATAGTTTGAGTTAAATGGGTTTCGGTCACCTTGTTCTTTTGGTTGTGTACACTCTCTGGCAAAATGACCTCTAGTTCCACAATTAAAGCATGTAACTTTTTCTTTATTGAAACCATAGGTAGTGTTGGGTGTGGTAGCAAGATCTGTTCTCCCAGTCTTCTCGATGAACTCTGTTGCTCTTCTCATAACACTTGCAAATGCCCATTGTATATCAATCAACTCCATTTCTTCTTTATCAATTTGGGCATAATCTTCATTAGTAAGATTATTATTCCCAATTTGACTCGCCACCAATCCATTGTATAAGGCTACTAAAGCTGAAACCAATGCAATATTTTGTTGTGCAACTTCAACTGTTACATTGTTCATGTTTGATGTCTCCAAAACAATTGGACCTGAACTTGTGGTAGCTTGACTGATAATCGGCGCTTGTGGTTGTGGTTGTGGCATAGTCACAGATGATGTTCCAAAGTCGTTTGGAACTTTACAATTAGATGGAGGAGGTGTGTAGGATGGTGTTTCAAAGTAGTTTGGTGGTTCGACATTTGAAACAAAAGCCGTTTTTGGTGCTGGTGCAACACCCATGCCTCCACTTGGAATGGAAGATGTTGTAGAAGTAGTAGCAAAATATAATTCCGGATTTCATGGAATCGTAACTCTCTTTTCCTTCCTCTTAGCTTCCATCTCTTTATTTTCTAACTTCTGAATGAACTCACTAATCGTCCAATACTGATAAGCATCTTTCTCTTTTAAGACTTCAACATGCTGATTCCAGTATGGTGGTATTGCATCTTTGAACTTTTCCACAAGCTCTGTCATCGGATAGGAAACTTGATAGTTTGATAACTCAGTCAATAGATGAAAGAATCTTGGAGTAATTTCTTTCAAAGTTTCATTCCCAATATAACTGAAGTTTTCAAACTCCTTCTTCAACTCTTCAGTTCTCAACCTTTGAGTCTTTTCATTTCCATCATGCCTACTCTTTAGCATATCCCACAATTGCTTGGAAGTAGTACATGTCCCGAACTGATGTAGCAAATCTGTGTTCAAAGCTTGAGAAAGCTGTGAGAATGCTTTCTTCTCTGCTGCAAACTTTTTCTTTTCATCATCAGAAAGATCACTAAGTGCAATTGGATTTGTAGAGTTCTCAATTGTTGGTGCCACATATCCCTTCTCTATCATTTGCCATGCTTCTCCAGCATCTAGTCCCATGCCTTCCAAATGTATTCTGAACTTTCTTTTCCATGAATAGTATTCATTCATATCAAGTAACTTTGGTGGTCTTGTTCCATTTCCCGAAGATAGTTCATTCACCAACGTAGTAATGGCATTAGTAGTATGACTTTGGACGGCTGCTTCAGCTGCTACTCCCCAAAAATCCGGCATTGGTTGTGGAGGAGGTTTAGCAACTGATTGGGGTGGTGTAGAAACGGCCCAGATATTCATCGGTTATGTAGGTTGTGTGTTAGCTCTCTCCGTTGCTGCAACTGCCCACGGATTCATTGGTACGTGTTGTTGTGTCACAGCAGGTCTCGGTGTAGTAGAAAATCCCCAAATGTTATCCATGACGAATAGAATGACAACACTTCAAAAAATATGCAATCTGGTATCTGGTTCGACCTTACTTGTGTAACCGGGGGTTCGAATGAGATAAATGTGACCGGTTCGACCCTTAACACAAGATCAGATAGACAAGTAACAAACAAAATTCTGGTTCGACCTCAAATATGACCTGATTCGACCTCACGTAAGGTCGAATGAGAAAATTTGGTTCGAATGAACAAAAAAAAAACTCTGAATGATGAACAAACACAGGTTTGACCCTAAAAACCACTTGGTTCGACCTAAAACCAACATATTCGACCTAAAATCCAAACTCCTTCGCCCTAAACACCACTGGTTTGACCTGGCCCATTTCAAAAACGGTTATTTTTCAAAAATCAGTTAATTTTGATCAAATTTTGTCAAAAGTTGATGGATTTCAATGATCTTTAGCAGGTTTTGCTTCGGATTTGTAGGAGAATAACTTTCATGAAAGAGTTTTTGATTTTATCCATAAAAACACCTCGAAATCAATCAATCTCCATGATCATCCAAAACTCATGCAAAACAGATAAAATTTTGATGTTTTTGAGTAATAATCTGATGAAAAACTATCAAATCGCAGTCGTGTGATTGAGCATAGCTCTGATACCACTTTGTAAAGGATCGTTTTTATAGAAAACAAACAATGTATCACACGAGTAGAACAATTCAGATGTGGAATCCCTGAATCGTATGCAATATGATAATAGATCAATCAGACACAAAGAAATCCATGATAAACATCTTAATCATTAATAACCAATCAAGTTTAAACATCAAAGACTCAATTACAATGATTAAAGACAAGTTCAGAACCTTCTACACACATACTAGAAACACACACTAACTCTCGTGCAAATGACACAACAACTTAATATTCAAAACAAACCTAAACCTTATATAGACTTGCACATTCGACCCCTGCATTGGTCGAATGTTTTCCTTCGACCTCTACTAAGCTCGAACCAAAACATTACATAAACAAAATCTTCATTCGACCCAGCATAATCCTCATTCGACCTCTCGTAAGGTCGAATGTGTCTTCTTATCATCATTCTTCAATACTAAAACGCCTATTATTAGGAATCCAAAGCGATAGCCACAAAACGTGTATCAACAAACTCCCCCTTGGCTATTGCTTGGATTGTTTTCTTTCATGATCAAGCGTCTTGTTCATTAACTTGATTCTCAAAGCCTTCTTTTTCTCTTTGCTCATTTCAGGTTCTAGTTTTCTTTTGCGTGAACCTTCTTTTAGCATTTCTTTGAGCTTCACGTACTTCCCAAGCAACTTGTTATATTCACACCCAGCATACACATCATAAGCAAAACAGGAAAAAAACTACTCTGTAGAACTTCAACGCTTGTTCTACGTCCTGAGCTTCACAATAGATCGGATTGAAATATAGCATCTTAATATCATCAGCTGAACAGTTAATTAACCACATCGGGTCAAAAACTCTGTTCTTCTTGAACATCACATTTGGATCTTTATCTCTCAGCAAGATTACTGTTTCAGCTGTCTTCCAATCGTAGTACCAAAAATGAAAATCTTTGTTGAAATGTTGTTGGATTGGCATCAAAGGAATTCGTTTCATCACAACCGGAGGTTTGTACTTCAGAGTCACTTTGTTCAAACCTTTGATGGGATCAACTTCATTTTTATGGACAATTCGTTTAGGATATTGAGGCCTAAACAAATTCCATTTAGTTCTGCTCTCCCAACTCATCTTGTCAGCAAAATAACCTACTGCATCATTATTTACAAAAGCTCCTCCCATAGTGTGTCTACAAATGTCTCTCACAGCCCAATATGGAAGTGTTTTAATATCATGAAATCTGTAGAAGTACAGAATTCCGTTTTCCCATTTCACTCCAATACACCTTAGCTGTGGAAAATATTTCCAGCCTAAAGCTCTTCCTTTGAACACTTGATTGTGTACTTTGTAGAACGCACCCTGAACTCCTGCAATTGGACTATTAGCTTCCTTTTCTTTTAGTTTTCTCAGCAACTCTTTCAGTTCTTCAGATTGTTTGTAAGGTTGTTTCTTATCAGCGTCCTTACCAAACACTTCTTCCAAAACATTCTTTCCTTTCTTCTTAGCCAACACTTCAGCTTCTTTCAAGCTCTCCTCATTAATCTCAGGAATCACCACATTCTTTGTCTTCATAGGATAATATTCTGGATATTCTTTATGAGAAATATCCTCCATTTCAATATCCTCAAACATAGGTACATCTTGATCATCAGAATGTGTTCCTGCTTCCAGAGATTTCCCAATCTGCTTTGCTAATCCTTCAAGTACTTCAATTGACATAGCAGCACATAACTCACCATCCTCTAAATCAGGATCTTGATAATCTATCTCATATCTCATATCTTCACTTTCAAAGATCTCAGGAAATCTACCAATCAACTCTATTGTCCAGACTTGTCTATCAAGCATCTGTCTGTACATATTCTTATCCTCATCTGTCAAAGCACGAATCTTTTCAGTCCAAAAGATAGACTGATCTTCATCCACAGTTTCTTCACTCTTCTTTTGCTTTGAGCTAGATTCGCCTTTGCTTTCCTTATTCTCTCTTCTTA
The DNA here is from genome assembly GCA_028751855.1 of Ambrosia trifida. NCBI lineage: Eukaryota > Viridiplantae > Streptophyta > Magnoliopsida > Asterales > Asteraceae > Ambrosia > Ambrosia trifida. The sequence continues at coordinate 100,031,459 of CM054123.1, read as the reverse complement.
AATCTGAATCTTCTTGTATCATCATCATTGTCAATTGAATCTTTTTCACTAGATTCTTTATCATTCTTTGAACTCTTACCTCCAGCATTAACATCATCATCACCTGAATCATCACTTTCATCATCATCAGAACCCTACTCATCTGAATCCTCAAAATCAACCTGTTCTTCTTCTTCCTCTTCTTCCTCTTCACCACCTTTCAGTTGTGATGCCTCAGAATACAGTTTGTCGATCAATTTCTTCATCTCTTTATTCTTACTTTCAATCAGTTTAATCTTCCTTTTGTTTTTCTTATCAGAAGCTCCAAGTTTCTCAATAGTTTCTTCCAACTCTTTCTGTTGTTTCTGAGATGACAAAACTATCTTCAACAAATTAGCTTCATTCTCTTTCATCTGTTTGAACTCTTCTTGTTGTTGACTGAAATCTTTCATAACATTCCCAATCTGTCTATTCACCAATTCCATAACTTCATCAGAAATAGTGACTTTGGGTGTGGAACTCGATTCAGCTCTGGGTTTCTTTGATTTCTTCTCCATTTCTGCTACAACACTCTTCAAGGTTGCAGAAATGTTTTCAGGACTGAGTGCTGATGCTACATCAGTTGTAATAGCTTTAGTAACTTTCTTCTTCTTTACACCTAGTGATGCTGCTGGTGTTGTTGCTTTCAAGCTTGTTGCTTCAGGAACCTTTTTACCAAGAACTAATAGATCAATCTCTCTATATCTTTTCTTTCTTGGGTTTTCCTTCTTAGACATACTTTTCCTCCTGCCTCTAACAATCTTTGCACCTGTAACTGGCGAACCTTGTAAATCATCAAGATCAAGTATCATTTCAGCATCCTCTTCAGTCATAGTCTTCTTTCTCTATTCTTCAAACATTTTGTCAATTGCTTCAGGAGTAGTGATCTCAGTGGCCTTGGGATCAATACCCTTAATAGTTTTAGTCTGAGAATCCCATTCTTCATCATCTTCAGTTTCTTCACTATCAGTTTCATCAACTAACATAGTCTTTGCTTTACCTTTGCTCTTAGTCACCTTCTTGGTTTTGGTTTCAGTCTCATCAACCTTCTGTTTACCCTTCCCTGATTTTGCCCCTTTGTTGATAACATGTCTCTTTCTCTTGGCTGTTTTATCAACTGGACATAATGGACTATCAGAATCTGAATTACTATCATCATGTCTAGCCTTGTCTTCGCCTGGATCAGTATAACCAACATCCCTCAAATGACCAAACAAGTTTTTATTTGGTGGCTTCTCTGCTTCGGGAACACCTTTGTAAGCAATCATCTAGCTCAAAGTAGCAAACTTAATGTGATCCTGATTAATGACTTGCACGGGATCTTTCTTCAGGTTTGAATATTTGTGATCAAATACAATCTGTAAGAATCTGGGGTACATCAAGAATTTATCACCCTTCAATCCCTGTAAAACTTCTTTCATGTGATGGAATATTATTCCAGACACCTTGAAAGGCTTGTTCAGTATCAATGCAACCACCAATGAACTCAAACTCTTCCTCAGCACATCATACCCTCCACTAACTGGTCCAAACACATGCAAATTTACATGTAGCAGATACTTGTAAGGTGGCCACAGCTTCGCTTTGTGTAACATGCAATCAATAACTAGTCTATTGTACTTCGTCCTCAGGAAGCACTTTCTCTGTTCAATCCAAGTCAATTCAATAGGATCTGTCGGTGAATCTCTTAACTGTAAGGCTTCTCTAATATCTTGCTCATAAACTAGTACAAGATTTCCATGAATTCTACTCTGAATGATCGACGCATTCTCCCTGAAAGTTATGGCAGCATTCTCCCAGAAATGAACGTGATGGTCTCTGTATATGGTCATTGACTGTGCAAAAGCATAGACGACTCTGCATCTCTTCAAAAAGGCTATAATACCATCAAACTCAGTATACTTTCCTACAACGCCAAGATATGCACAGCAGTTGTGCTTCGGCTCAAAATTTAGCTCCTTAGGTGCTTTCTTTTCCTGAGTTGTAGTCTCTTTAACACTCTGAGATGCTTCTTCAGTCATTTTATCTGCAAAACAAACAATCAAAAATATTCAAACTTGTTAAAACGGATAAATCAATAATATTGGTCAAAAGTTGTTTCATTCGACCCAACGTGGGTTCGAATGTGTTTATAGAAGTTCGAATGTGATAAAACTCAATTCATTCGACCTAAAAATCTTCATTCGACCATTCGATCAGGTCGAATGAGAACCTGTTCATATTCGAAATTACCAAATCCTTGATTAAACGATTTTAACTTCTAATTTTGATTCACATTGACCCTAACATGGCCGACTAACCTATCCTAAACATCAATTGCATCAATTAATCAATATTGTTGGTTTTCCCCAAAATCTAGGGTTTATAACATCAACTATGATCAAATCAGTGTTTTAAACCATGATTTTGTGTTATTCTCCCCCTAAAACCACCGATATTGATTAACACGTGATCAATTTTGATTCAAAAACACTTTAAGATCATGAATTAATCAGATTAGGGTTTAAACATTCAATCAATGATTCTGCCTTATTCCATAGATAACTACCTGTAAAATTGATATAGAAATGATCAGTGATGTCCAAGGAACAAGATAATAAGGTGTAAAAGGGTTGGGCAACAAGGTGACTTTATGATTAAAATTTGGTAAAATTTCTGAATGGGGTTCGAATGAATGAATGATGGCTCAAATGAAAGAATAACAAATGAACTCTCCCATTCGACCTCCTGACATGGTTCGAATGTAACCCACAAACACTTCATTCGACCTAACGAAAGGTCGAATCAAGGTTTAGAAAAATGAAAATTTAACAAATGTCTGATTCGAATCCCGTTTTATCATTTTAAACCTTGAAAACCTTCAAACTTTTATAATTTCTCATTTCAATGATACAAAACTCAGATTGGTCCGTCAAACTTCAGAAAATGACTATCATCCGCCATCAGTTATCGAAAATAACTCAGAAATGTAAACATTTTGAATTTTGTGAAATTTATGCTAAAACACACCAAAAATCTTTGAGTTAATAGCCAATTTCGTCCCTGAGGTTTGGGCCAGTTTGCTTGTTCAGTACAAAAGTTTTTTTTTTTGCAATCCCTTACCTGAGGTTTGGATTTTTTTGCCAAATTCGTCCTTTTGTCTAACTCAGTTAAAAAGTGTCGTTAGTGTCAGGGGTAGTGTTGTCTTTTACCCACTTTAATGAAGGGCAATATTGTCATTTGATACCCTATATTATTATAAAACCTAACCCAAACCCCCTATCCAATCCTGCTGCTCGAGAAAAGTCACACACAAACCCACAAACAAAACATATACACTAATACAGAGAGAGAGAGAGAGAGAGGGAGGGGGGAGGGAGGGAGGAGCTCCGGTGGTCAGCGGCGGTGTACAAGGCGGAGCTCCGGCGGCGTTTCCCCCTCAACAACCACCCACCCTTCCTGCTTCTATAAACAGATCTGTAGAGAGAGTAGCGGTAGAAAGAGAGAGAGACTGATGAAGGAGAGCAATAGAGGGAGAAACAGACTTCAAATATGAGCATTCAAGATCCGGTCATCTACGCCGCTCCACGTCGTCACCTTATCGGAACTTACCGCCATCGTCTCCCTCATTGCTTCGTTTATCTATCTCCTAGGCTTCTTCGGTATTGATTTTGTTCAATCGTTTATAACTACCTCACGTGCTGAAGAAGACGCTTGTTTTGATAACGAAGTAGAAGACGGATCTGAACCTAAACCTAAACCTAGGTTTATTGATCAGGTAGTTTAGTTTATTACTTAACCACAATTGTTTCAAACCACAAAATAGGGGTTTAGCAAGTCTCTTGCCATGACTGTGCTCTCTGAAATTGGGGACAAAACGTTTTTTGCAGCTGCGGTTAGTTCAATTATTATTATTATTATTATTATTATTATTATTATTATTATTATTATTATTATTATTATTATTATTATTATATATATAGAGAGAGAGAGTAAGAGTGAGAGAGAGAGAGAGAGAGTAAGAGTGAGAGGGAGAGAGTCAGAGAGATATATATAGGGGGTAGGGTAGGGTGGGGTGGGGTGGGGTGGGGTAAGATTTTTTATTAAAATTTAAATTATAGGTAAAAAAGACAACCCTACCCCTGAGTTAACGAGATTTTTTAACTGGGTTAGTGAAAAGGACGAATTTGGCAAAAAAATCCAAACCTCAGGTAAGGGATTGCAAAAAAAAAAACTTTTGTACTGAACAAGCAAAATGGCCCAAACCTCAGGGACGAAAATGGCTATTAACTCAAAAATCTTTTTTAGTTTTTGTATATATGAAGAAAATGAAAATTTTAAAGCAGTAAACATTTTGTGATTTTCGGTAAGAAGATTATATCAGTTTATGAGGAATCTGATCACATCGTTGATCTTTAATATATTTATCATTAAAGACAATGTGTGATTTGGCAATTGCTGATATTGTTATCCACATAAACTCACATGCAGACCGTTGTGCAATGCTTTAAACTGATACTAGTATTTATAGTATAAACTTATTCACCTGTGGTTCCCACACACACGACATACTCCCGTATCAAGAAATATTGCACAAATATCCATTGTAACATGTAATTATGCTATTGTTATCTGTAATTCCAAGGTATGAGACACAGAGGTGTACAGGTCAGCAATTCAATGCTACAAAGTAACATGTGCACTCTACCAGGTTAAGATCTTATATCAATCATGATTTGCATCAGTGATTAGATACGATGTATTAGATAATCTTTGATTATCGTCACACATAGATAGTTCCTCAATTCGGTAACTTTGGGTTTTAGCATTAAAGCTCTTTTATTAAGATACCCTGCCTGATCTAGGTCCGTAAAACCTTACGACAAAAGATCAGATAGGCTATCCCCATATAACAAATAACATAACGACCTGAAACCTCTAAACTTTGTACAATACTCTATCAAACGAAATTACAGTACGAAGACCATATGCCCATGAGGTGTTCAGCCACATAGTAAATAGTTTGATATGTATGTATCGGGCACGCAGTATTAAATCTACGAAGCCTACCAGCACATCACACAAAATCAACACACGCCTTATTAAACTGTTACAATTCTTTAGACAATAATATTTTAGACAATAATATTTAGGCAATAATATTTTAGGACTCATTTATTCAAAAGATCCACACATTGACTTTGATCTTCAATAATTTTGATAGAAAACTAAGGGTACATTTGGTTCGTATGAATTGAATGGAATTCAATGGAATTGGAATTTGAATTCCAACTCTTGATGTGCTTGGTTCATTGAATTTGTTGGAATTGGAATTTCAATTCCAATCTTGTGTGTTTGGGTGACAAATGAATTAGAATTGGAATTTGGTATGAATTCCTTCAAATTCCTTTAACTAAGGGAATTCAAAATCCTTCTAATATTGGAAGGAATTCAAGTCAATTTATTGGAATCTTCGAACGGTTGGCATCATTTTGACCCGAACCTATTCGAACCGTACCATTTCAACGCGAACCGCTTAGATCCGAATCAATTCGGACTGTACCAGTTTCGACCGGTACCGTTTCAATCCGAACCGTTTCGTACTATACCAGTTTCGACCGATACCGTTTCGACCGGAACCGTTTCGGACCAGTTTCGACCGGTACCGTTTCGGACCGTACCAGTTTTGACCGGTACCGTTTTAGACCGTACCAGTTTCGACTGATATCGTTTTGACCGATACCGTTTCGCCCGTAACGTTTCGGACCGCACCGTTTCAGACCGTACCAGTTTCGACCGGTACCGTTTCGGACCAATTTCGATCGATACCGTTTCGCCCGTAACGTTTCGGACCGAACCGTTTCGAACCGAACCATTTCAGACCAGTTTCGATCGATACCATTTTGATCGGTATCGTTTCGACCTGTACCGTTTTGCCCGTAATGTTTCGGACCGTACCAGTTTCGACCGGTACCGTTTTGGACCAGTTTCGACCGATACCGTTTCGACCGGTATCGTTTCGACCTCTACCGATTTCGATCGGTACCATTTTCGACCCGAACCGATACGGGTCAAAACGGTGCACGTCGAAACGGTACAGGTCGAAACGATAGAGGTATCAACAGTTCGGGTCGAAACGGTACGGGCCGGTACTGGTCGAAGCGGTAAGGGCCGGTACAGGGCGAAACAGTTTGGGCCGGTACAGGTCACAACGATGCGGGTCGTGAGGGCAAGGGTGATAGATTCCAATTTATTAACCAACCAAACACAATAATATAGGATTTGAGATTCCAATTCCAACAATTTCCAATTCCTTTTGGAATGTTTGAATTCCAAATCCAATTCATTCCAATTCCAATTCCAATTCCTTCACAAATTCCAATTCCAAACAATTCCGCGACCCAAACACACTCTAAGCTAAAGTCCGGAGCAAACTCACTAATAGTGAAAGATATATATGAAAATAAATATGATAAGTGGCGAAGCTTGAACAATTTTGTATTTTTATTTTTATGGAGTAAAAGACATGTGTGAAAATAAATGTGACAAGTGGCGAAGCTTGACCAATTTATATATTTGTATATTTATATATTTATTTATTTATTTTGGATGGGGGGAGCCTTGATTGGAAGACCATTATCATACATAGTTAATCTTACCAATAGTAAAAGCTAAAGTAGGGTCTGATAAGGGTAAGATGTAGACAGATATATATTAAAATAGATATGAAAAAGGGCGAAACTTGAACAAATTTTATTTATTTATTTCTTTTATTTATAAGTTTTTTAGGGGGTGGGGGGTGGGGGGAGGGGGTTGGCAAACTCTATTCGTATTAAATTTTCAAATAGAATATTAGTAAATTTACACTAATGAGAGGAAAAAAAACAAGGGACCAGGGCAACCCCTGGCCTCTCAGATAGCTCACTTACGAAACCGTTAATAATGGTTGAGAAAGATGATAAAGGTAGGGCTGCAAACGAACCAAACGAACACGAACAAGGCCTTGTTCGTGTTCGTTTGTTAAGAAATATATGTGTTCGCGAACAGTTCATGAACACTTACCGAACGAGATTTTCTGTTCGTGTTCGTTTGTTAAGAAGAAGCTCGTGTTCGTGTTCGTTTGTTAATTTTGTTCATGAACGCACATGACAAACACAAACGAACATTCATGAACACAAACAAACACAAGCAAGTGTTCATGAACGGGAACAAACACAAACAAACATACATTAACTTTCGAATAACATCGTATTCACATATATTAAGACATTAAGTAGATCCGCCCAAAATTATAACCTAAAAAGTTTAAGTTCACATCTTATACTTGAAGTCTTCGAATGATCATAAACAAACGAACATAAACGAACATGTTGCCGAACGTTCACGAACATAAACGAACGAACACAGCCTATGTTCGTGTTTGTTCGTTTAACTAAATGAACGAATTTTTTTTGTTCGTGTTCGTTCATTTATTAAACGAACGAACACAAACGAACTTTCCGCCAAACGGTTCATGAACTGTTTGCTGAAAGTTCAGTTCGTTTGCAGCCCTAGATAAAGGTGTAAGACGATTAGAATATGAGGTAAAATGACCAGGTCGGATTTAATAGCAGGCCAAAACATATACTTTTTTTTAATATCCATTAAAAAGGAATGTGTTGGGTTGGTCGTATCACTGTTCATTCAAATTTTTATTTATCTTCTTTTACATTTTTTTATGTTTATTTATCCAAGATTTGTAGTTGATTTAACTTGGCTAATTAATCATTTGATATGTAAGTTTCGTAATTCATTAATCATTTGAAGCCTAATACTATTGGTTTTATTCTTTGATATAAAGGGTTAAAAGTTACCTGTTTGAAATGATAGCTAAGTTTAGATTAGATCTTATGTTTTAATTTAGGAGATTTTGGTCGTGTACGCTATTGTTTTGTAGCCAAATAATATATTGCTTAAAACTATGGTGAGTATCGGTACCGTACGTAGTAATTTCGTAAACAAATGAACGCGTACCGGAACCAATATATGTTTTTATGGCTTTATATCGTTGTAAATGTGAGTCGATATTCTTTTGAACATATTATATATTACGTGTTGGGTGTTCTCTGTGATTTGTATAACGAGTACCGGTATCGTAACGAATTAAAATGATATATCTGAATTTCCGCAGTATCGGGCATGTCCACAACTCTATTGTTTTGTCTATATACTGAATTCTCACCGCTTCAGCAGAATTCCTAGTTCATATTCCTAATTGGTAATATATAAAAGCTAGGGCCATCATAAGTAATACGTTACCATCAGATGACCACAAAAACCCGTTTACGATCTTTAAGGAGGGGGGAGGGGCGCTCCCCTGAAAATTTTTTCACCTCACTGATTTCTACCAATCTTACACTGACACATCACTTCACTGAAACAATTTTTTGGAAACAGTACTTAACTGATTTTTTACCCAACTATCAATTATTTTCACACAAATAATAATAATAATAATAATAATAATAATAATAATAATAATAATAAAACAAAGGAAATAAAGCAGATAAGGAAACAAAGTCATCTTCTTCACAAAGCTTATTTCCTCATCTTCTTCACATAGCTCATTTCCTATTCAGAGATCTCTTCCAAACCAAGGTTAACAAACAATCATTCAGCAATTTTCCCAAGTCAAAGACTTTCATTTGGGGAAATTTGGGGGAATCAGAGAGAGAGGGAGAGGGAGAGGGATTTAGTGAACCCGTGCGTTAAATAGAACCCGAATTTAATTCACGGATCCACTACCAGCACTGATAACGATGGTATTACCGTGCTGATATTAGGTACCTGTGACTAAAACGGTAGACGACCCGTCCCAGTTGTAAAATACAACTTTGAATGTGCATGTGCGTGTTTTTCATAAACTGTTGACTAAAGCTGGTATGATACTGTCGCCATCAACCCAAATTATTGGTATTTGATTGCGCAAGTGATGACTTCATGAAACAAGAGGATTTTTTATTTTTATTTTTATTTTTATTTTTTAGTACTTGTGTTTCTTCCGCATACTGAACAAGACTCAAAGTTTCAAAATTCTTATTTTGGCTACTTGATTTTACATCTTCTCAATATGTTCGTATCTTTTAGCATGTATTCAAATCATCCTTTAACAAAATTGACAATGGAGCCCATATCCAAACACGTTTTGATCGGTACCGAGCCGGTTCTGAGAATTAAAATACATCGCCCGAGACGAAAAAAGAGGGCCCTTTGATCCTAACAAATTATACAAACTAATTTTCTTTCAATGGCGTTTCATATCTATATTAAGACTATAAGAAGTGGGGGGGGGGGGGGGGAAAGAGGGGGATGAAGCGCCATGTGGCACTTGTGGGGCCCTTGTGAGGGGGAAAATAATTGTGGGGAGTGGAAGGGGGGAAGAGGTGGGGGGAAGTGACACTTGGCATTTCTTTTTTCTTTTTTTTCTTGTTTTTAACTTTCTTTTTTAATAAATATAAAACAAAATTTTAAAAATACATAATATTAATTCATAATAAACTACAAAGTTAAATAAAAAAAACACTAACAAACCAAAATTACATGAAATTTTAAAAAAAACCTAAAAAAAATACACGTTAGTTATCGCTATCGTCTTCATCAGATGGGTAATCTCTTGGTATACTCCAAATATGATCAACCAGATCCGCTCGAAGGTTGTGATGTGTTTGGCTATTCTTGATTTCAAAGTTGTTGGCGTTTCTTTCTTCATCCGTAATGTTTTCTTGACTTTGCTGCGTTTCCTCACCAAAGTACTCGCATATTGCACGTCCTTCATCCTCCAAAATCATGTTATGTAAAATTAGGCATGCGTACATCACATTTCGTACATGCGTTTTTTCCCACAGTCGGCAGGGTTGGGCCAAAATGTGCCATCTTTTTTTCAACACACCAAAAGCACGCTCAACATCTTTCCGTGCAGCCATTTGAGCTTTGTTAAACTTTTTTCTCTTAGGGTCTAACGTAGTCCTCCGTGTAAACGATTTTACGAACACAGCCCAATCAGGGTAAATTCCATCTGCTAGAAGATACCCGTACTTGTATTCTGCCTCATTTAAGAAAAAAGTTCCTTTTGGTGCAACATCGTTTATAAGATCGTTGAAGATTGGGGATTGATTAAGAACAGTCCTATCGTTCAACGAACCGGGCACACCAAAAAACGCATGCCAAATCCAAAGATCTTGTGACACAACCGCTTCAAGCATCATACACGGCAATTTATGAAAACCGCTAGCGTGTTGGCCTTGCCACTCAGTTGGACAAAGTTGCCACTCCCATTTCATACAATCTATACTCCCGAGCATACCGGGAAAACCATGTTTTTCTTCGTGAAACTCTAAAAGTTGTTGGACGTCACTAAATGTTGGTTTTCTCAAATATCTTTTTAAATATAAATCAATGACGCCCGCACAAAAAAACTGAGTACTTTCTCTAGCCGTTCGCTCGGCCATCCTTAGATACTCATCCATTACGTCGGAACTGGTTCCGTAAGCCAATGATCTAAGCGCGGCTGTGACCTTTTGCATCACGGTAAATCCCATCTGACCACGTGCATCGGGCCTTTGTTTGAAATATTCAAAATTATTTTCTAAATCATTTGTTATTCTTAAAAATAAATTACGACTCATACGAAAACGCCGCCTAAAACTTTTTTCATCGTATGTTGATTCGGGTGAGAAGTAATCACGTACCAATGACTCATTTCCGGTTTGGCGTTCACGAACTATATACTTTCTACGCTTGGGTGGTTCGGAGGTCCCTTCGTCGTCCGCTATAGCTTTAACGACGTTCTGAACGGTTGCCATTAACAACTCTGCGGCACCTTCGCCCAAGTCATCCAAAGCGAGCTGATCAAACAAATCGTCTGAACTCGAAGAGTCGTCCGACATCTTGCAATTTTTTTTGAAAAAATATGATAGTTTGGAGAGGATTTTATGAAAAAAAGGAGTGTGTGTTTGTGTAGATGGTATTGTTTATATATATATATATATATATATATATATATATATATATATATAATAAATTATTTTTTTTTTAAACTAGCCGTTGTATATAACGGTTATATATATATATTTTTTTAACGGTAACAAAATGGGCCAATAGATCGCTGCCACGTGTACTCCCCCTCTCCCCCACGCCAGTGAACCCCCTCCCGCCCCACGCCAGCTTCCACGCCCTACCGGCGGCGGTGTTCCCCCCCCCCCCCCTTCCCGCCCCCACTCCTGATAGTCTAAAAAATAAAAACGTAACAAAACAAGGATACAGAAAGTTATAAACTACAAACCTAAAATATCAACTAAGATGCAAAGCAAAATTAATTAATATATAATAATAATCTAAAAAAACGTAAAAAACAAAGCAAATGCTTTTTTTTTTTTTTTTACTCTTGATTGACCTACGAAAAGAAAAAAAAATTATTAACTTGCGGAACAAAGCGTGAAGAAAATCAACAATTTTGGTGCATCACCGGTGAAGGAACAATGGTCAGCAGGAGGGTCAGTGCCCCCAAAGAAATTGGGCATCGGCCAGGAGTGCCTGAATCGGTAATTAAAATGGCAATATGTTTTTTCTGTCAAGATAACTAAGGAAGGGTTGACGTACCCTAGCAAGATCTCTAAGCCCAAACCCGAATCATTGTAACATATGACTGTAGCGTTGTTAACTAAAAAACAATTGAGTAAATTACCAAAACCGTCCTTGTGGTTTTGGTCAATATGCCACTCCAGCCAAATGTTTTAAAAAGTGCATAAACACTCCTTGATCTTTAAAAAAAAATATGCCTAAATAGTCCAACGACTTAACCCAGTTAACTTTTATTCGTTAAGTCAAGGGCATTTTTGTCCAATTATGTATAAAATTATAATATGCCAAAACAGTCCAGCCCTCACTCTCCTTCCTCCTTTATAACATGTTTCCCTCCATTTTTTCCCTCCACCTCCACACTTCTTCTTTGATTTCCCTCCAACCACACACAAATGGAAATTCAAGAACGTAAGAAGAGGAAGATGACACAATGGGTTGTACGAACTGGGAAAGACGAAGTTAATCTTGAAGAACGCTGCGGTAAGTCAATCGAACTACATCTTACATTTAAACCCACTATTTATTATACCCGTTAACTTTTTGGTGTGCAAGGTGAAAATTTGGTTATGCAAGCTGTAAATTTGGTTATGCAAGCTGAAAATTTGGTTAACAATCAACAATGCAGGTCACTCTACCGAAAAATTTTCATTTAAAATTCATCATGGGGGGAATTTGATCCAACGCATGTGAATCTAATGCACGTTAACGGGAAGGTTAACTACATCGATGAGGTGAACTCTGATTATTTCTCTATAATCACCTTGTATGACATGATGGTGGAACTTGGCTATTATCAGGATGACGAGTTTAGGTTTTACTATAGGCTTCCATGGGAAGGCTTGGGACTGGGTTTAAAAGAACTGTTAAATGACACTGATCTACGCGTGTTGAACAAGATGGCTAAAACTGAGAAATTATGTGATATATATGTTGAGCATATTGATCCTGACTGTGATGCATTAGAAAACAGAGTTGTCTTTCATCAACTTTGGCATGAGCAGGTTTGGCAGCATGTTGAGGATGTCCTTTTGAGCAGGTTGAGATTGATCATTTTGAGCAGGTTAAGAAGGAGGTTGAGCATGATGGCCCAATTCCAGATATTGATCCAGATGTGTTGAAACAGGCATTTGATTATCGCAACACAGATGATGATGATTGGTACCATGATCCATATGAAGGGGAGTATGATCCATTATATCCACCCTACTGTTCAGATGATGACTGTCATTGGAAGTAGGTAGGTGTGTTAGTAGGTTAAGATCATAGTACTTCATGCTTTTTGTATGTAAAATGTGGTTTGGTTATAGATATGTGTAAAATGTGGTTTGGTTATATTAGTGCATATCAGTAGTTGACCCATTTAGTTTAGTTCATATCAATTGTTGACCCATGACCCATTTGTATTGATATGCAGTTTTGGACTTACACAACTGTACAATTTGAGTTGATCTTATATAACTGCACCTTAATAGGTGTGCATATAAGTGCAGTTGACCCATTTACTTTAGTGCATATATATATGGGATGGTTCAATAGAAAACTAATTTTATTGAGAGAACTCGAGAACTTTATATTACATATGTGCAATATATCATATATTGCATATGTGTAATATATCATATGTTACACTGTGTAATATATATTACACATGTGTAATATATGATATATTGCACATGTGTAATACATATTACACATGTGTAACATATGATATATTACGTATGTGCAACATATGATATATTGAGTGTATTACATATGTGTAATATATATTACACATGTGTAACATATGATATATTACACATGTGCAACATATGCAATAGTAATATATTACACAAGTGTAATATACAACATATGATATATTACATATGTGTAATATAGAGTTCTCGAGTTCTCTCCCTAACTATGAGTTCTCAATTGAACCTTCCCCTATATATATATATATATATATAGGGTAGGGATTCATAGAAAACCCTCCTTATCTAGAAAACTCTGGAAACTCTGACTTCCCGAGCTTTTTAGGGCCTGAAAATTTTAGGGCATGTAATATACATGATTTTAAGCATTTTGAGCCAAAAAAATCAAAAAAGCGCCAAGCACTTTTTTTTTTTTTTTTTTAAATAAGTTTTCGGGTAACACATGTTAAGCGAAATTAACATGTGTTAACAATGTGTTACCCGAAAACTTATTTATTTTTTTACAAAAAAGTGCTCATTGCTTCTTTGATTTTTTTGGCTCAAAATGCTTAAAATCATGTATATTACATACCCTAAAATTTTCATATATAAAAAAGCTCGGGAAGTTAGAGTTTCCAGAGTTTTCACTATAACAAGGGTTTCCAATATATCCTTTACCTATATATATATATATATATATATATATATATATATATATATATATATATATATATATATATATGTCATTCCTGATGACCCATGACCCATTTGAAGTTACATATATGGGCTGCATATATATGTGCATATGGCAGTCATTCCTGATAACCCATGACCCATTTGAAGTTGCTGAGGCTGCATATTTGTCTACACATATGCAGCAGTTCATGTAGCACCCCAACCGATGGCGGAAACATTGAGGTGTCACGTGGTGACGATTGCTCAATAGCTCATGGCACTAAAGTGTAAATTTGAATATATTGTATTGAATAGTTTATTACATTGAAAGAAAAATACAAAAATACAACGATTAAAAACTAACAATCTAAACTGAAATACAGTAAATCTCAATCTAAGTCTAAGTTCCAAAAGCTTAAAAGAGATCTCATATCAACCTGAAACATGTACGAGAATAATTTTGTCAATACAAAATGTATTGGTGAGCATACCCTATTTTGAATACATATAGTAGATAAAGAGTTTCGCAATTCACGTGTTATACTGTCTATAATTTAGTGTTCAAGTTATGTACAAATGTCACCCAAAATCAAGCCTTAGAGTAGAAATGATATCCAAGAATAATGGGATATCTAGTATATATGTGTAGTAGTCGCCCAATAGTATGATTATATTTAGTATGAGACAAAGCAAAGTAGTTTACACATAACAATAATCAAGTACTATTTATTGCTATGCTAGGCCCACACCGGGTTAATGATTAAGGTCCTAAGTACACACTATAAGTGATCAACAAGTAAAACACATACAAGAAATGCGATTAATAGAATAAAACATGATTAAGTGTGTGAAGTAATAAGCGCACATGAGTCACCGCAAAAGTGTAAAACATGAAAAAGGGGAAAGATATACTCAAAGTTGCGAAAGCGATCAAAATCCAACTTAAGCGATTATGAGCTAAGTAATGGTAATTCCAAGGAATTCAACCTATAATGTATAAGAATACCAATAAGGAAATGTCTAAAAAGTCTAAGGTATCTAGGGTTCTAATGAATTAGGGTTTGCTATGTCGATTTGAGGAATTAGAGTTTTTATGATAAATCAAATTAATATAAAAGTTGTATATCAAAATAATATGTCAGAGTTTGTAAATGTGGTTTAGGTAATATAATTATTACCAATTGAATATTTAGATAAAGATATGTTTTGAATAATTAAGGCAAAATAATTTAGTTAATTACTTTAACCTAATTATTGTAAATAAATACAATAATCATAAATATTTGAACAAATAACTATGATTTACACAATGACCCAAACAAATGAGAATTAACACTTTCAAACATAAGAAGATTTCTATTTTATAAGAAAAGTATTTATAAAATAGATGTTAAATAATATAAATAAATAAATGATTAATTATGTCTAATTGACATAAATAAGTCTAAAAATACAAGACATGATCCAAAAATATTATGTTTATAGAAAATGAATGTTTTCTAATTTAAATCAATGAAAATAATTTTCTCATAATTTTTCTCAATTTATTTGCATTTAAAACTGATTTAATTAATTCAAATCATGTTTAAATGGTTAAAAATAGGAAAATCAATAAACATAAATGTTTTCTGAACCAATAATTTTTTATTTCAGTTCATGATGATTAGAAATAATTTATCAAAAAGTTTGAGATTAAAATCATTAAAGATGAATTTCTAATCAATTAAATATGATTAAAACAAATTAAATCAATAAAAATATAAAAATAAGACTTTTTCCAGAAAATAAAAGTGTGGTAATTTTCTTTATGGTGTCAAGATGTTACGCCTAAATTTTTATAATTTTTGAATCAAAAATGAATTTATTATGAATATTATAAGTTTATATGTATTAAGAATGATTATTATATGCTTAAAATAATAAATAAAATAAAAAAAATCTGAGAAAAGGTGGGGGACGCCTGGGCTCGAACCCGGGTCTGCCCTCACCAACACCACAATATTAACTACTACACCACCATTCTGACTTGTTAATTCATTGGAACAGAAAAATATTTAACCATTAATTAGCACTCATCATCTTCCCCAAACTAACCACTAGGAACCCTAACCCTAGACCAAATCTAATTGGCCTGATAGCAACCAAGATCACGACTAAGATTATGGGGCTATTTATCCTCAACAACAAACAAGTAA
This sequence comes from Ambrosia trifida, assembly GCA_028751855.1. Classification (NCBI taxonomy): domain Eukaryota; kingdom Viridiplantae; phylum Streptophyta; class Magnoliopsida; order Asterales; family Asteraceae; genus Ambrosia; species Ambrosia trifida. The sequence goes on along the minus strand of CM054123.1, from coordinate 100,015,303 downwards.
AATGGCACAAGAAATTTCGACTTACAAGACCCGAATCGAGAGAAAATGAGGCGTCGACCGAACATAATAAAGCACCAATTTGATGATCTTCCAGACATGATTAGAGAGCATAAAATGGTAGTTTAGAAGGTGTAAGGTCCGAGAAAGATTTGCAGTGATGAATATATAGAGGTTTTCAATGAAAACGTTGTTTCGATCATGATTTAAAGGACCTGTCGGTTTCATATAAACTGAATTAATTCATGTTTTAAAACCCGATTAAACATACGTTAAATGCACTTATAGTCATAGGAAAACGTTCAGTCTTGAAGGAGAAACGTATAAGAATCGAAGGTGAGCGTTTTAGAGAATTAAAGATGGGTTTGAAGTCTTCTAGCGAACTTTCCGGTGGCCGGCTGGAATCCCCTTGCTAGAAAAACGTAAATTCAGGGAAGAGGGAATTCAGCTTTGAAAATTTTCAGTTAATGGCAAAAATGGTCCTTTAACCTTAACTAGGTTGATTTTTACTAGTAACTTGGTTAGTTTTCATTTATAAAACTTAACCAAACTAACTTGATTTTAAATTTAATTAATCCAAAAAAAATTCAGAACTTAAACTTTTTATCTTAACTTATAAAATAACTAATTAAGTTTGTATTTTGTATGTTTCGACTAAAATTCAGACATACAGTAAGCGTTTATATTTATAATTTAAAAGTAACTCACGTTTTAAATAAATTCAAAAACGTTGAAAAATACAGGGACTAAATTTGGCAATTGCTTAAAGATGGAGGTGACGGATGTCACAGTTCACTTCCTAATGGGCTGCATATATTGACTTCCCAATAGGCTGCATATATGTGTTCACATATGCGACAGTCATTCCTGATGACCCATTTAAAGTTGATGAGGCTGCATATTTGTCTACACATATGCAGCAGTTCATTTCCCAATGGGCTGCATATATTGACTTCCCAATAGGCGGCATATATATATGTGCACATATGCTGCAGATGACTTCCAAATGGGTCAGCAATTGACTTGCATATATGGGCTGGACCTGTAGTAAACACAACATACAAAACTGCATACACACACAATTGCCTTGCATATATGGGCTAGACCTACAGTTGACTTCCAAATGGGTCAGCAATTGACTTGCAAATATTCTACTGCCAATATAAAGCAGTTAACATAAAGCAGTTAACATAACATACAAATGTGCATACACACACAACGTATCCATAACATTTAAAAGTCAACATATCCAAATACAAAAGATTCTAACAAAGTTAACATATCCGAATACAAAAGATTCTAACAACCATTAACATAACCTACTAAATAGAAGGGCCACTGTCTTTCTTCCTCTTCCTGTTGCAAGTTCTCTTGCTCTCCTTCCACTGACCATACCATAACCTAACATCCCTCATTAGCTGACATTTGTGGTCCATGTTTAAGGATTTCACAATCCATGCACCTTTACATTTGTCCCTTTCAATGTTTAAAACCCAGTCACATCTAGTCATTTGGGGACTGATACCCTTACACACCACATGAAAGTTGACATTGTCATTCCAGTCAATCACTACTTGCCTCCTGTCAAACACAACATGGTTTTTAACAAGAATCTTGAAATCATCTTTATATCTAAAGGGTTGACCAAGATAAAAAGGTGGATCTCCAATTTGATCATCATCAGTCAAACTCTCAGAGTCATCAACATCAGAACTGGAACTAGAAGGTTTATTAGTCATCATAAGAACTGGATGTTTGCACCTGCAACATTATCAGTGCATAAGATTTTCATCATTATTAGGGCATACAATGCAGTCAATAATCAACAACGCAGCTATAAATAATGTACAATGCGGCTGTAAATAATGTACAATGTAGCTCTAAATAATCAACAATGCAGCTGTAAATCAGTATTTTCATTACCATATCATCTTTACATTTAAAAGGTTGACCAAGCTAAACAATGCAGCTTTAATAATGAACAATGGATCATCATCAGTCAACAATCATAAACCCTAAATCAGTACAGACATACATACCTAAAACCTAAATCAGTGATGGCATACATACCTAAACCCTAAATAATTACATTAATTGAAGCAATACATACATACATACCTACACAGTAAATCAGAAAAAGAAGAAGACGACCTTCTATGGAGGGTTTATAGTGTTGGGTCTTCAATGGGTCTAGAATTTGAAGGAGTTGATTTCGTATTTAGGGTTTATAGTGAATTGGGGGAAAATGGATTGAATCAGGGTTATAAAGGATAAAGGGAAGGCAGATTATAATTTTATACATGATTGGACAAAAATGCCCCTGACTTAACGGAGAAAAGTTAACTAGGTTAAGTCGTTGGACTGTTTAGGCATATTTTTTTAAAAAATCAAGGAGTGTTTATGCACTTTTTAAAAGATTGGGCTGGAGTGGCATATTGGCCAAAACCACAGGGACGGTTTTAGTAATTTACTCAAAACAATTTATTTGTTACTTTCATATATCAAAAAGCCTAAAAGTGTCGGATTTTTATTTTTGTTTAATCAAATGTAAACATATATTAAAGAAATAATTATTTAGATAAAATTAATTATAATTTGTTAGATATATTAGTATTTTTAGGATTTTTGTTTAATCAAATGTAAATGGAGACCTCCTTTGTATTCCTTTAAGCTAATGAATACAATTTTAGATTTAACTTATTTTCTTTTTTGGTACTAGTAAGGAACCCGTGCGATGTTGAGGCGGGGATAATTTGCAATGTAGTACTCGTCATAGGTTAGTTTATCAATAATCTCGTTGTATATTATATAGTACTCATGTTAGTGGGAATTGCATGCATGTTGCGGTGACATTTGGTCACTATTGGTGTTGTTTGTTACGATACCAATAGTATAAACCTTTAACTCGTTTAATTTTGTAAGCATTCATACAAAGATTTGAAGTACATATAATCAATTAAGGGTGTGCATAGGTCAGTTTTGGCCCAAAACCACTAAAAATCGAGATATCGGTTAATGGATATCCATAACCATAACAAACCGGTTATGGTGATTTCGGTTAATCGGTTATGAATATTATTGGTGGTGGTTATTGATCGAGTAAGCATAAAATTTGGCATAGCTAAAAAGCTACAAACAGTAAAATTTGCATTATTTGTGTCTAAAAGTTTGGGTTTGAAATTTTGTTGAACAAGTAATAACTAGATGGTTGCCGTAGGCCGCGCGTTGCGGCAGCAACGTCTAAGTTGTTTATTGGTGTCGGCACGCCATGTGACACGTTAACCGTATGAAAATGTACAATAACTTGATTTTATACCATCGAATGAAAACATTTTATATTTGAGCCGACTCGCTTGTTTCCGAACATAGTTTATGTTAGAAACGTAGGTAACTCGAATATTTACCGTCGAAATAAAACATTTTATATTTGATCCGACTCGTTTCCGAACAAAATTTACATCAGAATCGTATACCAACCGATAACATACGTTAAAATAAGAATGAAAACGTTATATATTTAACCAAACTCGTTTCAGAAGGAAAAAAACCCCTATTTCGAAAAGTGAATTTATATTGTTTATAGAAAAATTTGGTGATATAATGGGTTACTTGTCAAAAGTTTGAGGGTTAAAAAGAAGTTAGAAAGTAAGAGTGTCCTTTTTGTCAAATTAGAAAGTAAAGGGGTTAATTCTGCCAAGCCAAAAAGTTGATGTTTGTTGAATATAAACTTGAAGGATGACGTTTGCCACTTTAAAAAAGTTGAACGGTTGATACTTAAAGAGTATGGTATATTCACTGACCATGCTCTTTAAGTTATATATATAATTTGTTAGTACACATTTTTATCTTTTAGTATATTACATACTATTAAACAATGCATATAATTTATAATATTAATATTGATTATGACCGAATATTCAAACAATACCATATGCTATAATCACTAAATTCAAACAAATGCTCAACCAAAACGATATGATATAATCTATAAAGTCAAAAAAACATTTATGGTAAAAGCCACAAATCTGAAAAAGATTTTACTACATGTCAATTTGTTTCAGTTATGATGGGTATGAAAACATTAATAACCGTAACCAATCTGCCACTTTCAGTTTTTAAAAAATAATTAACCGACCCACCGGGTTTTTATTTGGTTCAGTTTTATAGGTTAATTTGGTCATGATTCGACTAATTCGGTATAGAATGGGCTATTCATCTGGCGAACCAAATCAAGCAAGGGTTTACTCAAACTCAGCTCGTTAATATGCTTAGTAGGTAGGCTCAGTATGAGTTTAAATAATCCAGCAAGAACACAAGGCATGACCTCACTTTGATTTATTACTAAACTAGGCATCTCAACTTTTTGGTTATAAACCTAAAACTATGCATCTCAAATTTGGGTAGATTTTTTTACCTAGGTATTTAATTTTTCAACAATTGGGCAAAATAAACGTAGCAATGCGTTATGATTTATGTAAAATAATTAGCCGACCTTGACTAATGTATTAATTTTATTGTTGTCTTAGGTTGGGGGAGGAGCGGATCATTACGGGGATGAGGACATGGATGTCGTACGCGAAGAATGGTTAGGCTACGCCGCGATATTTATTTTCAAATGATCTTAACTTGTTTGAAGGCAATGTAATGTCGATACAATATATTTTTGTAAACATTGTCTCGGATTAGTTTTTAATTAGATAAATATGGATTATATAATGAAATGATGTTTTTGTTATTAGTTTGCTAATTATTTTGCATATAATAAAATGACAATAAATCCAGGAGGGTAAAATTGTAATTTACAGGAATTTTTTTTAGATTAAAAAGTTATGACACGTAAAGAACGTCATAAAAATATGTCATTAAAAAGTGTCATAACGCGTGTCAATAAATGTTGTCATAAATGTGTGTCATAAACAGATGACACGCGAAAATATGTCATGTTAAATTTATGACACCGCCATCCTTAACATTCTTTTCCCTGTCATTAGACCCCTTTCTTGACACGCAATGCGTGTCAAGAAAGGGCTTTTTTCTAGTAGTGAGTTATCCTACAAAGTGTAACAAAAATGAGAAGAGTAAGAAAAATACAAAAGCCGAAATAGATCATCAAATATGACACAATAAATAACGTCGAAAATATTATACCCGAACCAATAAGACAAAACCCTCACTAACTGTACTAATCTCATTCATCCATTTTCATATGTTTTCTTTTCAAAACACAAATAACTTTTGTTCTTTTTTAGACCTAATTTAGTTTTAAAACCAATTATTATTAATACTTTTAGGTCAACTACTAGCATCGTCGAAAAGCTCTTAGCTTACTTGAGCTCGTAACCGGTTTGTTCGTAGACAAGCCAAGCTAAGTCAATCTGATTCTGTTTGTAAATAATGTAAGCCTAAACAAAGCTAAGGTAAGTTCTCTCGTTGGCTTACTTCTTAGCTAGCCCATTGATTTATTTAAGTTCAAAATTTAATAATAATAATAAATAATATAATTTTTTACATAAGTTTTAACTTCAAATATTAATAAAAATATTAAAAGCCAATTTTAATCTAAGCGACTTAACTCGAGATTAAAATGATAACCTTTTAAGATAAATGAAGCGAGCATAGATGAGCTATGTTGGCTTGGCTTTGCTCCATTTAATAACATTCCGTACACAAACTAAATGTTCAATGTTCTAATTACTAACTAAAACCTTGTCTACGATAAAAAAAAAATTCTAATAAAAAACATATAAAAGCTTTTATGTTACATCAGGGTTGGCTCAATTTGTGTGGTGGCTTAGGTGCATTCTAAATGGGGCCCCATTTGCAAAACTAAAAAAAAAAAAGATAAAAGCAACTTAAAATGATGAGTAAAATAGTAAATGGTAGGATTATAACTATTTGCATGGTAAATATAATAAATAAGACTCACAAACCATAGAGTTAATCCGGCTAAAGGCTTATCTTGTGAAAAACTGTATCAAACATTTACCACAAATTGTAAGATTCAGATTCTAAACCCCAAAAACGGAATCCAAAGGCAAGTTAACAATAGCATCATCAAACTTTGATTGCAGATAATTCGACTAAATGTGTATCTTGTGAGAAACTATATCAAGCATTGATGACAAATAGAAATATTCAGATTCTAAATCCCCAAAACGGATTCTAAAAGCAAATTAAGAATTGCATCATCAGACTTTGATTGCAAAAAATAACATATAAACTTCTCTCTCTCCCTCTCTCTTTTAATTTGCGGACCTTGTTGCATTAGGGGTCTAAGTTCATGTGTAATGGGGGCTTGATAGAATAAAATATTAATAAAGTGATATGAGGGGCTTGATGAAGGCTTTATATAAAGTATGTGTGTATTGGATAAAGCCCCACGAAGTCCCACTAATCATTGTTTAATCACTGCTTAATTATTTTTTTATTTAAATATACAAATTTAAAAAACAAATAACATTTCATTAAATAAAAAAACATTACAAATACCAAAATAACCTCTCGATTGTCTTTGATACGTTGTGCCCGGATGTCGCTGAAACAAGAGGATCCTCAATGATCCTTCCTTCTCTTGTGTCTCATTATATAATAATGTGCAATCCTTATTTTTGGGATGATTACATAGGAGATAAGGAAACTAATTTAAATTACAAATCAATTACAAATCATACTATCTTTACTATATCTATTACACCCCCGCAGTCGAAGCCGGAGGTGACCGAAGGCTGAGACTGGATCTAAAATCTTCGAATAACACCCTTGGAAGCCCTTTGGTGAAGATATCTGCTATTTGAAAACGTGATGGCATATGAAGAATGCGAACCTCACCTCGTTGAGCCTTTTCGCGAACAAAGTGTATGTCAAGCTCGATATGTTTGGTTCGCTGATGTTGAACCGGATTGCCAGTCAGGTAAATAGCATTGACGTTGTCGCAGTAGACAAGAGTGGTGCTAGACAATGGTACCTGATGCTCAAGCAATAGATTTCGGAGCCAGCAAACTTCTGCAACTACATTAGCCACGCCGCGGTATTCGGCTTCTGCACTGGAACGGGAAATAGTGGGTTGACGTTTGGATGACCAAGATATGAGTGTGTCACCATAGTAAATGCAGAAGCCGCTAGTGGAACGACGTGTGTCGGGGCAACCGGCCCAGTTTGCATCTGTATAAGCTACGAGCCTGGAATCATGTGAGGGACCGAGCGTGAGGCCAAACGTGCTAGTCCCCTGTATATACCTGATTATGCGCTTAAGGGCATTCCAGTGACCTTCCTAGGGAGCATGCATGTGGGTGCAGATTTGCTGAACTGCGTAACTAATATCCGGGCGGGTGAAGGTTAAGTACTGAAGCGCGCCTGCCAGACTTCGATATAGGGTGGGGTCGTGAAAATCAGCACCTTCTTGGGATCCAAGTTTGCGGCTCGTGTCAACTGGAGTCGAGACCGGTTTGCAGGATGTCATGCCGGCCCTGTCAATAACTTCTTGAGCATATGCTTGCTGTGAGAGGAAAAGAGTGTTCTGCGTTCGCTTTACCGAGATCCCAAGGAAGAAACTAAGCGGACCCAAGTCTTTCATAGCAAATTCAGCAGACAGATGAGAGAGAAGTGTGGTGCGTAAAGCAATGGAGGATGTAACCAACACAATATCGTCGACATATAAGAGCAGGTAGGCCACGTCATGTCCATGATGAAGTGTAAACAATGAAGCATCACACTTGCTTTGAACAAATCCCAATGTGAGAACAAAATCTGTAAATCTTTGGTACCATGCCCTTGGAGCCTGTTTTAACCCATATAATGACCGTTTTAGACGGCAAACATGTTCCGGAAAATTCTTATCGCGAAAACCCATCGGCTGATACATGTAAACTGTCTCGTTAAGATGACCATGGAGAAAAGCATTTGTGACATCCAATTGGTGTATTTGCCAAGACTTAGAAAGAGCAATAGAGAGAACAGTACGGATGGTAGCCGGTTTAACAACCGGGCTAAATGTCTCACCACAATCGATCCCTACCTGTTGAAGGCGACCATCACAAACAAGTCGCGCCTTATATCGTTCCAAAGACCCATTGGATTTGAACTTATGTTTAAACAGCCACATGCTCCGAATAACATTCATATTTGGTAACCTCGGTGTTAATTCCCAAGTTTCATTTTTAATAAGAGCGTGGTATTCGTCAGTCATGGCTTTGTGCCATTCCGGTATGGACAAGGCGTCGGTCGGGTTTTTAGGGATATGGACGATGGTGGTAGTGTTAAGGTTAAGACGGGCTATAGGTTTGGTGATACCGTCCATGGCACGAGTGCGCATGGTGCGACCGGGTGGTGGGGGGACCTGGGCTTGAGTGTGTGGAGGAATGTTTTGTGGGCTGACGGTTGGGTTTGAGTGGGCCGAGGGGTGGTTGTTGGGAGTAGTAGAGTTGTGGGCTGGATTTAGCGAGGTTTGAGGGAGGGGCGAGTTGTTTGTTTGGGCTGGAGGAGTGAAATGGGCCGGTGGACTAGAGGGATGGGATGGGGTCTGTTGGGGTGGAGAGGAAGATTGGGCCGGTGGGGTCTGTTGGTGGGAAGGAGAGCCGTGGGCTGGTTGGGTGGGTGAGGAAGTGAGGGGATCAACAAGTGGCCATAGAGGTTTTGGGAATTATGACAGAAAATCATAGTTAGGGGGCGGGATAATGGTGTTGGCAAATGGGAAGGTGGTTTCATCGAATGCCACATGGCGGGAGATGATAATTTGTTTGGTGTGGAGATTATAGCATTGGTACCCGCGGTGTGACAATGGATAGCCCAAGAACACACATGGGGTGGAACGAGGTTCAAGTTTATGGATAGAGGTGGAGGGGATTAAGGGATAACAAAGGCAACCGAAAAACACGTAGGTGGTCATAGGTCGGGGTACGGTGATATAAAATTTCAGTGGGGGTTTTGTTTTGTAAGTGTTTTACGGGTATAATATTTAAAAGGTAGGTAACGGTCTCGAGCGCATGGTGCCAGAATGTGTTGGGGAGGGAGGCATGAGTGAGCAGGGTGCGGATCATATTGTTAATTGTACGAATCATGCGTTCCGCTTTCCCGTTTTGCGACGACGTGTGTGGACACGAACGCCGAAAAAGGATACCATGCGACGAGAAAAATGTTTTGAAAGAGGTATTTATGTATTCGGTGCCATTGTCACATTGGAAGGTTTTAATGGGGCAGTTAAATTGGGTTGTGATTTGTTTACGAAAGTCACGAAAAATAGTGTAAACTTGTGATTTATTAGACAATGGGTATGTCCACAAGAAATTGGAAACATCATCAAGAAATAATATATAATATCTATGGCCATGAGTACTCAAAATAGGAGAAGTCCACAAATCACTATGAATCAAGTCAAACACATTAAAAATACGAGTATTAGAACTAGCAAAGGGTAGTCTAATACTTTTGCCAAGCACACAAGAATGACAAAGTTTATTCTGAAAAATCGAAAAATCAACAAAATTGTTCGACTTTAATGACTGTAGAGGTGCACGCCCAGGGTGGCCTAGACATTGATGCCATAGAGAGGATGTAACAGCAGCAAATGTGGTAGGAAAGGTGGTGGTGCCAGGTCCAAGCATGAGGGGGTAGAGATCACCGCTGCTATTGCACCGGAGTATAGGGATCCGGCTCTTGTAATCCTTCACAAGAAAACCAAAAGGGTCAAATTCGACAGAAACCCAATTGTCGGTGGTGAACCGACGTACGGAAATTAAATTTTTAAGTAGTTTTGGGGCATAAAGGACATTTTTTAAAACGAGGGGTGGGTAAGGTGGGGGTAGGGTTTTATGACCTTGTCCAAGTACTGAGATGGTTGAACCATCACCAACGATTATTTGATGACCCACACTATTATTAGAAAAGAAATCAAGATTAACAGAGGTGTTGGTCATATTACCTGTCGCGCCGGTGTCCATATAACCAGCTGGCTCCTGTGTATTATTATTAAGTGACATGGCCTGAAGAGCTTGATCGATATCAGTTGGTACATATGCCGTGTGATGAGCCTGTGAGGGTTTGGACCCGAGAACACCAGCACCCCCATGGTTGTTAGTGGGTCGTGAGGAAGATGTAGGGTAGGGACAGGGTGGGGCGGACCATTGTTGTGGGTATTGGTTGTGGGTTTGGGCTTGGGAGGTAGGCGGATTGGGCCAAGAGCCGTAAGGTGGAAGGGGAGCCCAGTATGGTGGGTATGGGGGTGGCCAATAAGGATAAGGGTTTGTGGTGCGGCCACATCCCCAAGATGACCTGCCGCGGCCTCGACCTCGGGAGCGACCACGACCGCGACCACGGTCATAAGTAGGTTCGGTGGTGGGTTGTTGTGGGGTGTTACGGTTGGATGATGTGGTGTGGAGGGCGGGTACCGGCCTTTTGAGATGCGTGCATGGCTTGCTCTGCTTTTTGAGACTCGACCATGCAAAGCTTGGATCGAGCCTTATAAAACGTAGGCAAGGGTTCTTGTCCTTGTAAAATAGTACCGATGCTTTCATATTGCTCGGTGAGACTGGCAATTAGTTGAAGGACAAGATCGTCATTGGAGACGGGATGACCCACGCTTGCCAATTGGTCGGATAAGGTTTTAAGTTGTTGACAATAGGCGGTCATGGAGGGGTAGTTTTCAAGGCGAGTGTTGGTGAATTTGTGGCGGAGATGGAGGGCACGGGCGCTCTTGTTATCTTGGAAAAGATCTTCAAGAGCGGTCCATACCTCATAGGCGGTTTTATTTTGGCCGGGTTCGATGACGGTGTGAATGAGATCTTGGGAAATCGTTCCATACATCCATTGGAGGACAATGGAATCGAGCCGTTCCCACGTCTCATCGGTTTTGGAGGATGTGGCAGGGGCCTTGTCTGCGGCAGGAGGGGTTGGGGCAGCGGGTGGGGGGGGCGTGGTAGAAGGTGGTCATGGACTTGGTAGGCTTTACAGTGTATTTTGAAGAGTTCGGACCAGGATGGCGAGTGTGCGGTGTCGAATTCAAGTTTGATAGGGATGAAATTTGAGATGCTAGATACGGTGGTTACGGGGTGTATTTTATCCATGAGGATCGGCTGTGAAGAATTAAGGGGTAAAAGGTATGGTGTGCGAGTGAGGGGAAATAAATAAGGAACAGAGATGGAAAGCAGGTAAGAAGGCAGAGGGCTGTTGGATTGTACGAGGGACAGAAGTGAATATTATGGGATGGGAAGGAAGAATTATGGAGTGGGAAGGGAATATGATGAAGTAAAGGTGAAAAATATGGAGTGGGAAGGTAGGTCAGACGGGTATAGGAAGAAGAGACAAAGACAGCGAGCAACAAGAAGGAGGCTGCCGCCGCAGGGAAAGGTAGGGTTAGGGGTGTTCCTGGTTATCTCTTGATACCATGAAACAAGAGGATCCTCAATGATCCTTCCTTCTCTTGTGTCTCATTATATAATAATGTGCAATCCCTATTTTTGGGATGATTACATAGGAGATAAGGAAACTAATTTAAATTACAAATCAATTACAAATCATACTATCTTTACTATATCTATTAGTCGCGTATGTTTTGAAGGCGTTGCTTCATCTCGGAAAACGGTAGACTCAAGTCGACTACCCCCGACGATGACTCCATTCTCGTGGATTTTGCACCACTTTGACCGGGCGGACGTTGTAACTCATCCGCCCCTTCCTCCCCACAGTAAACGGATTTTCTTCAGCGTTTAAATCGTTGTTTCGAGCGTTGGGCGTGGGCGTTTCGAGATCAACCGACTCGGAGGTGTTTGACTTCTTTGTCAGCCGCATATTTTTGGACCTTGATGAAGAAGTTCCAATCGTCTGGCAGAGGTTGGTCCATTTCGGGCTATTATGTAGGAGCCTCCAAACTTTCATGTACTGGAAATTCCCATGTGTAGTTTGATATTCTTCCAAAGCCGTCACCATGACCATCTTGTTGCCATTGCCGCTTTTCCATCCGAACTTTGTGCATTGACAAATTGCTTGAAAGTTTGCGCATTTGCTGTTCATATTGCTCCACTTGCCCGATATGGAATCCAGGGCCCGATAATCCTCCCCCAATTAACGAGACCAAAAAATATATTCCGGGTTCGTTTCCAAAACTTACCTTTATTTTGATAGTTTGCTAAAAAAACAAACAAAAAAGAATATATAAGTGCGCGTTAAAAAATAATATGTATAAACGGTAGTCGCCGGGGGGGGGGGGGGGGGGGAGGGGAGGGGACGGTGTAACCGACGTTATTAATGGTAGTCGCGCCACCCGATTAAGCGCACTACACATGCACTTAAACCCTCGTTTCAAAATACCTAGGTTAACCAATGTATATTTATATGGTTCCCAATCCCACAATTTATATACTTAAAATCTAAATAGAACTTGTTTTTTCTTGATATGAAAGTTAATCATAGAGGGTAAAAAAACAAAAAAAACAAAAAACAAAATAACAAGTGCATTTCAAAAAATCTAAAAACTTTGGTGAATCTTGTGCAAAGATATTGAAAACGAAAGGGTAGAAAATGGTTATGTTGCTAATTCGTCATGCTTACGAAACCATGTGCCTATAAGAAACCCCACTTCATTGTTTGCTTCTGATGTCACAACCATCAAATTAATCTTTGAATCAAGCTTTAAAAATGGCCGACAAAATCCCTCTTCTCACCCCCTATAAAATGGGGAAATTTGAGCTTTCTCACAGGTAATCATATTCTTATTATATTTTCTGGATCTGCCCATCAACAGAGCAATCTTATTTATAAGTTGCTGATTTCATGAACTTTACAGAGTTGTGTTGGCACCGCTAACAAGGCAAAGATCGTTCGGCAATGTCCCTCAGCCACACGCGATCTTGTATTATTCCCAAAGAACAACCAATGGCGGGTTACTTATTTCTGAAGCCACTGGTGTGTCCGACACTGCTCAAGGTTATCCAGAGACTCCTGGTATATGGACCAAACAACAAGTAGAAGCTTGGAAGCCTATTGTTGATGCTGTTCATGCTAAAGGAGGGGTCTTTTTCTGTCAAATTTGGCATGTTGGAAGAGTTTCAAATACTGGTACAATCTTCTCTGTTGGTGTTCAGAAAAACCGTAAACTAAATAAAAACTGAAAACCGAACCGTAACCGTATCCGAAAAAACCAATCCGAATAACGAATTTGATGTTTGGTTTGGTTTTAACCAAAACCGAATTAATTATTCGGTGTTTGGTTTGGTTTTTGGTTCTATATTTTTTTTTATTTGGTTTATTTGGATAAACGAATAAACCGGTAAAATAATTAATTATTAAATAAAAATAATAATATTTAATAACTGATATATAATATATAAGCCCAAAATATTAAACCCAACCCAAAATAAATAAAGCCCATCAATTTATAGAGGTAATAATCTGAGTATAAACTAGTAAACTAGGGTTCATTTTACTATTTCTAATTTTTGTAATGTTTCTGTTTGCGTGGTTTGATTTTTTGGTTTATATTTATTGCAAACTTTCTTTTCGGATTTTGGAACATATAGGTATATAAGTTAGAGAAAAAAAACTTCGTTTCAATTTGGTTTGTTTGGTTTTAAACCGAAACCGAACCGAATTCAATTTGGTTGAATTTGGTTTGGTTTTCATATTCCTAATTTGGTTTGGTTTGGTTTTTGGTTTGAGGTACAAAATTTTAAAAACCGAATAAACCGAATCGAATAAACCAAATAAACCGTAAACCGAACTGATGAACACCCCTACTTATTATCTGCAATTTTTATAAACTTTTTTTTTTTATGTTTTATGTACCGTTGTTGCATACTGCCACCCAAAACAAGCAATCACAGATCTGGAAAACACACAAATAACCCATTCAATTTGTCTATGATGACTATGTGACGAGTATTCCTAAGCCAATTTTAAAACCATGTTTGGAACTGGTACAAGACTTGTCGGGTATCGGGTATCACTGTTAGTTGGTTAAAAATTACACGTCAAATGATTTCTTTCTTTTTTCTTTTTCATATATTTATTTTGACATGTAAATATAAAAAAACTAAATATTAGAGGATTAGTATATTGTTTTATTATAAGGGACCAAATAAAATAAAAAATAAATGTTTATAGGTATGGAATTGGTAAACCGGTAAGTTTCTTTTAGAAAATCGGGCTATGTATCACCTAATACCAAACCCGACTTATACCCACGGAAATTTGTAAGAAAAGGGTACTAATGCTGCCCCTTTAATGTTGTCGGATGATCAATGACCAACAACTATCAAAGCCCATGAAGTTATTACTATCAAGCTTTAATAATCTTTTCTAACATTGTGTTTTTACATCAGGTTTTCAGCCAAATGGGCAAGCCCCAATATCTTCTACAGACAAAGGACTACCGAATCAAGTACGAGCCAATGGCATTGATATAGCAAGATTTACACCTCCAAGGAGGCTAGCAACACAAGAGATTCCTCAGGTTGTTAATGATTTCAGAGTTGCTGCAAGAAATGCCATTGAAGCTGGTAACAGTTGCTGCCTCATAAGTTCTTGATTAATCTCTAGAATCCATTTACCATATAATTGACCGGTTTGTGAAATTGCAGGCTTTGATGGAGTTGAGATTCACGGGGCTCATGGCTATCTGATCGACCAGTTTATGAAAGACAGTGTGAATGATAGAACAGACGAGTATGGAGGTTCTCTAGAGAACCGGTGCAGATTTGCTCTAGAAGTAGTTGATGCTATCGTGAAAGAGATCGGAGCGGATAAAGTTGGCATACGATTATCACCATACGCAGACTACATGCAGTCAGGTGACTCAAATCCAAAAGATTTAGGTCTTTACATGGCTGAAGCTTTGAATAAGTATAACATTCTTTACTGCCATATGGTGGAACCAAGGATGAAAGCTGTAGGTGAAAAGGTTGAGTGCCCTCACAGTCTTGTACCTATGAGGAAAGTGTTCAAAGGGACTTTTATTTCTGCTGGTGGGTATGATATGGAAGATGGTAACAACGCTGTGGCTGAAAACCGAACCGATCTTGTCGCTTATGGTCGCTTGTTTTTGGCTAATCCTGATTTGCCTAAAAGATTTGAGCTTAATACTCCTCTTAACAAGTACAACCGGGACACGTTTTATACACCTGATCCAGTTATTGGGTATACGGATTATCCATTTTTGGAAACTACGGCTTGAGACGTTTGGTGCTGTTTAAATCACGAGATGGATAATGCATACGAGTTCAATGAAAATGAAGATCATGTCAACAATCCTAGACGTTTTAGTGAAATTGAGCATCATTGTTTAATGTTCATTTATGGACAAGTTATGTTGGTTGTTGCCAACACCAAAATAGTGGTCCTTTCTTTACGCAATTTTATTACATTAATTGGTGCTCTTTTGTCTTAAAACATCATTCATAAAAAGTGAAATTTTGTTGCCTAATAACGTGTAATGTGTCGATGTCTTGAAGCATCATGGCTTCCTCGCGCTTTATTGGTACTTAGCCACTACAATGGTCACTTATAAGTACAAGAATTATCGAATTACTTGTATTGCTTTAAAGTAATGCTCTAGGTATAAGTATGAGTATTAAGCAACAATCAAAATTGGTGAACCATATCAACCAGTATTGTAATGTGATAATAAGCCGATTGATCTACCTAGTTATTAATAATAATTTCAAATAACTAAAAGTAATGTTCGAAAGAGAGTAGGTTTTCTCTCGACAATTGCAGCACACAAACTCATAACAGAACCTATTTCTAGTCAACAGAAAGTAGTTTGTGTTTTGGTGGATGGCTTAGGGGGAGAGGCGCTCCACTGAAAAAAAATTTACTTATCTGATTTCTACCAATCTTGCACTGTCATATCACTTTATTGATTTACTTCATTGAAACACTTTTTTGGAGCCAACATTTAACTGATTCTTTACCCAATTATCAATTATTTTCACATATAATAATAATAATAATAATAATAATAAAAATAAAACAAAGGAAACGAAGCAAATAAGGAAACAAAGTCATCTTCTTCACAAAGCTTCTTTCCTCATCTTTTTCACACAGCTCCTTTCCTATTCACAAATCTCTTCCAAACCACGGTTAACAAACAATGATTCATCAATTTTCCCAGGTCAAAGACTTTGATTTGGGGAAATCAACGAGAGAGAGAGAGAGAGAGAGAGAGAGAGAGAGAGAGAGAGAGAGAGAGAGAGAGAGAGAGAGAGAGAGAGAGAGAGAGAGAGAGAGAGAGAGAGAGAGAGTCAGTGAACCCTTGCGTTAAATAGAACCCGAATTTGGTTCACGGATCCACTACCAACACCAGTGGCGACCGTGTTACCGTGCTGGTAGTGAGTACCCCTACCAAGTCGTCCCCCTTATAGAACAGTCCAGAGCAGTGACTAGCATCAAATGATAGAGAAAATGGTAGGTGAATCAAGTGACTGTTACAAATGCAGAAATGTTGTCAGTATACATAGTACCTTTATAAATCTTCATTTAAAAGTGCCCCTCTTGCAAATTTAATTACACGCCCCATCAGATGTTTTCCAAGCCCAATCCTGGCCCTCCATAATTATTAATCGCTTCCTTCCAGAATTCAGTGGATACCAATAGGCTTATAAACGAATTGAATGATAAATATAGATATGTTTGTGTTCATTAATTTAACTTTAACCTAACACAAACACGAATGTATAATCAAATTTTTATCATGCTCATTGATTATGATATTGGGAATGTTGGTGTATGTTTAAATCCAAAATGAATGTTTCAACAATGTAAACAAACATAAACAAACAAATAAACTTATACGAACATAATTTAACAAATTCAAACGATCACAACTAAACATAATTGAACAAACATAAACGAATACAAAACAACATAACAAATCAAACGTAAATGAACATATAATACTTTTTTCATATATAAATTAGTAATTAATTAATGTCACACCCTCAAATTTTCACTGCGAGGTTTATACCGCGAGGCGCATGACAAACCAGGATCCCATAGCCATAAGTCTCATGAACGACTCTAAATGCCCAAACCATTTAGTTAGTTATTGTAAAACCAAGTTTAAAAGTTAACCAAACCATTTAAGTAATAGCGGAAGCGAAATAGAAAACAGTTAAGTAATAGTATGCGCAAAACACCGCGCCCAAAACCAATCTAAAATAAGTAAATATTAAAAAATAGTTTAAGTGTTCATATCCCAATGACACTATATGATGCATGTCTTACGCGTGCCCCATACCTAGCGACCTGCAAAAGTATGCTAGAATGTGTCAACATAAAGTCGGTGAGTTCACAGTTTGGATAATAGGTACAAAGTTGTCAAAAACACAAATGTTATAGTGTCATCAGTTTAAGCTTGTCAGAGGTAGCTAGCCCACTCATTGTAACTAAACATGTGATTATTGGGAACCTTCAGAAATGTGTTAACATACGTTAATCTGCCTTAGTACTAGTGTCTATCAACACTAGTAGGAAAGATGTAGTCAGAAGTTCATGCCCGTGACACAAGCACCTCAAGCATGAGGTTGCTGCACAACCTAATAACGCTATCAACTAATACCCCGTTCGCCTCCAACGATCAACCAAATAATATGTAAGGACTTTAAGTGATAGAGTGTGTTTAGTTCACAAAGGACAGTAAACATTGTAAACTGATAAAAACGCGATCCACACAAGGAATCATAAAACCCGACCCACACAAGGAGTAAAAACCTGACCCACACAAGGAGTCAAAGCATCTCAAAACCCAAGATGTAAAAGTAGTCCCAACCGGACTATAAAACGTTTACCAACGTTGTCTCAAACCCGAGATGCATGCTTTTGGAGAAAAAGTAGTGAAACTCACCTTTAGACGCAAGCAATTAATCCAAACTTCCCAAATAGGATGTGCTACCGACTCCCTATTACATGTGTCACTAAGTGAGTATATGTGTAATATCATTACACCATATAACACGTTTGTCCAAGACGTTTAAAAGTTCAAAACCGTGTAAGTGACACCTAATGATTCTAAATGCATAAGTAAACCCTACGGACCCGTTGGTGAACACAATACTTAACATTAGTTATGCACTTCATATACACCTCATACAAGTGCTCCTACAAGTTCATGTCAAATACAACTCATACAAGACTCCAAATAGCCACATATGTGTATGTTACATAATCTGCGTTTTTAGGACAGATTATGCGCTGTGAAAACTATTTTATTAAAAATACTTATCCAGTGAATTTGACTCCCAAAATTTTACTAAATATTCAGGGGGTCTACCGGACAAGTCCATATTTTTAGTTCATGATAAAACCATGCACAAAAATTATGAAACATCACACAATACAACTATGTCCAGAAAATACTAACAACAGATCAGCTTAGTAGAAAATTTCCCAAAAATTGTGTATTCATCCAAATGTGATGAATCCACTTGTAATAGCCAAGTTATTCCAATGTTGACCTACTGTCCAAATTTCACAGTTTAATTCTTTGAAAAACTCAAGTTATGATTGTTTAAAGTCGACTCAGTTTACTAATCCGAAAATCTGATATGACCTTTAATCAAAGAAAATTCCAAAAACCTATCAAACGACGTCCAAAACAGATGATTTTGCCCATCATGAAAAGCTAGGACCATGTACAATACAAAAATGCAAAGAAATTATCAAAATTAATACTTTTAAGTCACGTAACAGACCCTACAAGTCGACCTAAACATTCTGTCCAAATATTAATCATGCATAAACCCTAGTTGTAGTCAATCATCTACGCATATAATCGATCAATAATACTCAACAATCATCCTACCCTATCAATAAGACATAACCTGATCAAAACCTAGCAAGATACATATTAAACATCATTAATCATAAACCCTAGAAGTCTAAAACATCAAGAACATGCAAACTCATGCAATACATACAATCATTATCACATAACATCATGTTTAACCCTATCAATCTTTATGAATAACAAGTTTTGATCTTTATGAAAACATTTCAGACCTGGACAAACTTGGTTATGATATTTTAAAACATATTAGAGAAGATTAAAACACAAGAGATTGAATATTATACCACAAGCACTTCAAAACCACCAACCGATTGCTCTCCAAGCTTCCCGATCGATGTTCTTGAGCCTTAGCAGGTGTTTGAGGTTAATATTTTCGTAAATAGGAAGTAGGGGCTATTAGGGTTGAGTTTATGGGGTACTTGAGGCTTAAGATTGTTTAAATAGGGGTTTAAGTCGGTTTTTTTTGCGTCAGACCTCCGCGAGCGGCCGCTCGGTCTGAGTGAGCGGCCGCTTACTCAGCCAGGCTCGCTCCGGGTGGTCTGGTTCGTTGTACCGTGTGTTTTCTTCGATGTTTTCGCTATTTTGGACACTAACAAGTGTAACCCCATGTGTTAAGACCCCAACCATCCTAACGGTCCACCCATTACGATTTTTATTGACGCTTTCGGTTTAAGTTCACGTAATCACATATTGTTTGCACATAGTTTCACAGAAGCACGTAATTACAATCAATCTCAATCAACTAATTCACAATTATTTAATTTCACCGTTCACCAACGTCCGAGGTTCACTACTCATGTATATAGTTTGGTAATTCCCCGAATTACCACTTCATGCAGTTATTAACCTATAACTGTGCGACGTGTGACTTATCTAGCTAACCCTAGTTAAGTAGAATACATAGAATGTAACTAGAGTTTAGTTAAAGTGAGAACCTGAAATTGTGGGGTATCACAATTAATGATCAATAAGTGCATTCTTTTATTAATAGAAATTCCTATTAATAATTCATTTTATATGAGTAGTTACAAAGTTCTATTATTTTCTATTTATATAAATATAACAACTCATGTACTTAGTTGGATGAAAATGGTAAAAAAAACTGCATACAAACCTTAGGGAAATAGGTGAGAAAAGAACTTTTTTGATTGATGTGACTAATCTACCAAAACCACAAGGACTAAAATGGCAATCTACTCTGATCTTAATTTACGAACCGTGTTCTATTAAGACAATATTAATATATACTCCAGACACGCCGACTTAGATAAACAATATCGTTCATTCAAGACATATCGAATTACATAAAAATATATTTCGACTTAGACTAATAATATTATTTATTTCAAATACATCAAACTATATAAACAATACTAAAACTATATATGGCTCATTATTTATATACAAACACATAAAGATACTTAACCATGAAATCATACATAGAATGTTAGTGCATCTTGTATGAACTGATGCTTGTCTAGAT
Organism: Ambrosia trifida; assembly: GCA_028751855.1. Taxonomy (NCBI): domain Eukaryota; kingdom Viridiplantae; phylum Streptophyta; class Magnoliopsida; order Asterales; family Asteraceae; genus Ambrosia; species Ambrosia trifida. The sequence goes on along the minus strand of CM054123.1, from coordinate 99,995,051 downwards.
AGTTTGTGTTTTGAAGTTGATAATCGTTAGTATTTTGTAACATATCCGTTTGATACATAAAAGCGAAAATGAGTAGAATGAACAAGTACCCTAGAGAACTTAGTATTAAGCGAACATGGGATCTAGGTGAAGATGCCTATCTTCGCTAGATAAACAATATCGTTCATTCAAGACATATCGAATTAAATAAAAATATATTTTGACTCAGACTAATAATATTATTTAATTCAAGTACATCAAATTATATAAATAATACTAAAATTATATATGGCTCATCATTTATATACAAACACATAAACATACTTAACCATGTAATCATACATAGAATGTTAGTGCATCTTGTATGAAATGAGGCTTGTCTAGATAGTTTGTGTTTTGAAGTTGATAATAGTTAGTCTTTTGTAACATATCCGTTTGATACATAACAGCGAAAATGAATAGAACGAACAAGTACCCTAGAGAACTTAGTATTAAGCGAACATGGGATCTAGGCGAAGATGCATATCTTTGCTAGACCCAGCCTACGAATATAGTTTTGTATATATAGATATTCGATGGTAGGCTAGGGTGTTGGTCAAGTTCGTTTGTTTCAGAAGGTTAAAGGTGTGAATTGGTTGTAGAAGTATTTATGTGTTCGTGTGTTATATATAAACTTGGAGTTTGCATTAACTTCAATAAGAGGATTCCGCACTCTGATTGAAATTGATCAATCTTGTAATCGATCCATTCCAAGGACCTACATAGAAGTCTAACATGATGATGCTGAAATGAACCACCAATGTTTTGTTGTTTACACACACAAATTAGGGTTAGTTCTCTTGTGTGTTATATTATTCTAGGATGATACTCAACCTTTTGTCTTTGTAGTGGAATTTTTTAGATACGTTATCATTCATCATCAGGTGCGTTCCTGCCACCCCTTTTTACTCTTACTCTTTCATACTCTTTTATTTTAGGGAGAAACATGTTTAACGTGAGACATACACATTTTGAGACATTTGACATAAACTATATTATCATACATTGACAGCGATTCATTAAAACCTTGAAACACCGTGAACTCTATTCATTAAGACTCTAAGACATTCAAATATGTGTTCTTTGAAATGATTTATGATTGTTATACTCATGATGTGTATAATTTTATTTTGAGGTGGATACATGAGGGAATCATTGTCATCACACTTATTTCCCAATGACGTAACACGAACCCTTAACTCCTGAAGGGAGCTGGTGGATAGATTTTGAATGGAACTATTTAGGTTGACAGGCCTTGGTCTTGTCGTTGTATTGCTAGCTAAAGTACATGAATTTCAATAAAACCGACACATGAATGAATATTCCTAAAGTAATATGATAAACATAAATGCCACGGGCATAAGGCATTAACCAGGGCAATGATATCGTCATTAGGTTTGACTGTAGACTAATGTGATTCGGTGCGTCATACTTATATTTACACATAACATACATAAGCAATCCATTGATTTGAAACTCCGGAATTTAGTATACATCATACTCTTATTTTTTGAAAATTGAAAACTATTTGGATACAACTACGTTTGAAAACCAATGTTGTTTACTTGATTTGAAAACCTGTGAACTCATAAACTTTTTAGTTGACACTTTTAAGCATGTTTCTCAAGTAATAACATTTGCGATAGGTATGGACCTATACTTACTATAGGCTCTACATTGAGCACTTTATTCTTAGACACAACATTTATTGTTAAGACATTTTTTCGTTTTGGTTTACATTTGTGGTGTGATTTTGAGACTAGACATCTCTTTGCTTACGTTTAGGCTTTTTCATGTTGAACATATTTCACGACATATTTGAATTGAATTAATTTAGTATTTCACTTGTATCAAAGTGTTGTGAGATGCAAGTCTTACAGTCTTGCGTTTTTGCCCTGACAGAGTGACAGTGGTGTAACAATGTATATTCCTTGTTGCTTATTGGATGCTAAACATTACTTATTGTTGTTGTATGCACCTTATTATTGAAACCATTTGAGCCTATTGTTGTCCATTGTATCATCTTTGTGTCTTATCGAGTTATTAAGGTTATAGAACACAATGACATAATTATAGTGTGTCTTTGAACATGGATTGCTATGAATGGGCCATGAAAAGCTATTGAACTTCAAAATGTTCACAACGCGTTACCTTGTTTCTTCTCCGTAAATTTGTTTCACAGTTATCAGGGTGCGGTTTTCACTAAGACAATCACCTCACCCTATTATTTACTTTATCAGTCAACTCAATCTTACTTCCTTTTATTTATGCCACACACTAAGTTATGCTCAACGTATCCCAACATTTGTTCTAAGTCTATGTATTTGGACAAACACAAGTCACTACATTAATGGATATAGTTTTTTTAATTTCTTATGCCTATCTGTGATACTGATATCTAACTCTTTTAAGATACACACACCCCTAACACACATTAACATATATATATATATATATATATATATATATATATATATATATATATATATATATAGCGAAGAGTTTAAATGAAAATAAAATAATTTGTAAGAAGAAAAACAATAAATATTAACCAATAGAAATCTTTTATATAATAATTGTATTTAATGCTAAATAAATTATTTATTTTTTTTAACCCCCTTAAACTATTTCAATAAATGAAACTCATAAATAATTTTTAAGTTTTCTACTTTCAAAGCAAACCTAATTAAAGTGAAGGAGATTTTTTTTTTTGAACGGTGACTTCTTTAACTGTGTGGCAGAGATCATCACACCCGCCTCTTGGCAGGCCCTAATCACCCACCCATCCAGACTATGTTGTCTGAACCGGGTCCACGTTGGTATGGTGGGGACTACAGAGTTCGCCCGGAAACCGTACTGCCTCCACACGAGTTTCCTTGCTGGAGTAACAGCCGGATGAAAACCGGGTCAGTTCAGATTCGAACCTGCGCAACTAATGGCTTACAGCTTTTCCTCTTCATTGCCTAATATCCATCAAATTGTGACTTATGGGGATCAAACCCATGTCTCATAAATGAGAGCATAGGCCGCCTACCACTGGACCACAACTGATGGATAAGTGAAAGAGAATTTTAATATGCGTAAGATATGCCTACCCATTATGACACCTCTAGAAAAAACTTAAAATAAATTACTAAATGAAAAATATTAATGAAAGACACACCACTACAACTTACCTATCTTCCTATTTATAAAAATTAAATGGACACAATTATGCATTATTATAACATACTAGGTGATTACCCGTGTCTACACGTGGTTTAACAATTAATAATTATTTGGAGCGCTAAAACCTATAAAAAATATAGTAGAAATATTTTATTAAAATTTAAAAGTAAGGAATACACATATTAATCAAATATCACTATATATTTCCTTATACACCACATTTTTTTGTTTGAGTTTTGACATTCCCATCACTATCTAGTATAAGTAATTTCATCACTGCCCTGCTTTTAACTCTTGACAATGCGACATAATGTTGGCCATGTGAGAATACTAGGTCTCTTAAATACAATCCAACCTTCGATAGAGACTGTCCTTGGTTTTTATTGATGGTCATTGCGAAACATACGGATATTGGGAATTGACGCCTTTGGAACTTCACTGGAATCTTGTTATCAGATGGTATTTGAGGAGTATTTAATAAGTAAAAAATAAATAGTAGTGAAAAATATTCATATCATTCAAAATTCAAATTAAATGCTATAATTAAGTCTAATTGTTACCATTATTATCTAGAATTCAAAATTTAGATTTTTTATAATGTTAACAAAATTTTAAAATTTATATTATAGATATTGAAATATGAAATTATATATTTAAATAGAACATTTAATATTTGAATATTTATACATTTTAACTGAAATCTATCAATTCAAATTCTAGTAAGCAAAATTTGAATTTTAACTTTTAACTAATTGGAGAAGTTTATAATCAAAACTATTATTTGTTAAATTTTAAATATATAAGGAAATTTCTAATTATAATATCTTTATTTTAATGGTCATAGTAGGATTAATTGTTACAATTATTAATTTAAATTCAAAGTTTGAAATTTTTTAAAATATTCAAAAGATTTGAAATTTGAATTAAATGTTATAATTAAGTCTTATTGTTAACATTATTATCCAAAATTTAGAATTTTTATAATGTTAAAAAAATTTAATAATTAAAATTATAGATATCGAAATATGAAATGATATACTTAAATAGAACATTTAATATTTGAATGTTTATAAAGTTTTATTGAAATCTATCAGTTCGAATTCAAGTAATCAAAATTTGAAAGATTCAAATCATTCAAAAATTTGAATTAAATATTTTAAATGTGTTAATTAAATCTAAATCTAAATGTTATCATAAATCTTAAATTCAAAATTTTGAAATTAAATATTTAAATAAAACATTTAGTATTCAAATATTTTTAAAGTTTAACAGAAATCTATAATTTTACAGTCTAGTATTTAAAATTTTAATTTTTACTTTTAAGTAATTAAAGAAAATTACAACCAAAATTATTAATAGTTATGTTTTAAATATATTAGGAAATCATAATTTAAAGATAATAAATAGGTGTAATGGTTACCATTATTAACTTTAATTCAAAATTTTAATTTTTTTTAAAGATTTAGTCATTCAAAATGTGTAATTAAAAGGATAATTAGTCTGTGCAATTTCTTACCATTATTAAACAAAATTCAAAATTTAAAATTTTGTCTAATTCAAATTTAAATATTTTGAATTTTAATTTGAAATTTGAAAGTGATAATTCATTATTTAATTGATTACCACAATAAGCTAAACTAATATTAGGATAATATGGGGCAATTAATAGGATCAATTAATGTATTAATAAGAGTTGACACAACTTATGTAGGGACTTTGAATCATATTAAATGTGTAAATAAAAGGATAATTAGTATGTGTAATTTCTTACAACTATTAACCAAAATTCAAAATTTTAAATTTTGTCAAATTCGAATTTAAACATTTCGAATTTTAATTTGAAATTTGAAATTCAAAATTCGATATTTAATTGACTACCAATATAAGCTAAACTAATATTAGAATAATATAGCACAATTAATATGATCAATTAATGTATTAATCGGAGAGTTGACACTACTTATGTAGAGACTTTGAATCTTTTTAAATGTGTAATTAAAAGGATAATTAGTATGTGTAATTTCTTACCATTATTAACAAAAACTCAAAATTTGAAATTTTGTATAATTCGAATTTAAATATTTTGAATTTTAATTTGAATTTTGAAATTCAAATTTCGAAATTTAACTTATTACCAATATAAATTACACTAAATTTAGAAAGTGGGTAATTTGAATATAATAAGAAAATTTAATGAGTTCCTAATTTACGTCAGTTTCTTTTCTCATTCTCATTTATTGTTTTTTGTTTAAAAAAAGTAAAAAGACTAAAACGTGAAAAGACGACATATCTTCAATTTACCAATATCTCCATCATACAAAGCATGAACATAAAAAATAGCCTTGGAACACGACATATTTAGCAAATTGCCACTAACGGCGTTTTAACAACACCTTTTAAAAACGACCCAAATTGAAGACTTTGTTTTCCCAAACCATTTTTCCTTATAAAATTACGCATAAATCCAAAAACAATACTTTATTATTGATTCAAAAATTAAACTTAAAATCAAGCCTAGCAAAACTTGAATTGATAATATAAAAATCACTTTAGAGGACATAAATTGAAATTAGTTATCTATAACTGAACCTAATAATCGTTTTAGAGGTATATTAAATGTAATTCATAACATGAGCATGGGAAATATTGATGAACTAAATAAAAAAGATTAGAAACTCTTACCGTGAGGTGAATCGTCTCTGGGATTGAAGCTAATAATCGCCCGTCCTGTATATCGAGATGAAAAAACTCGTGTATTAAACGATTTATCCATCAATAAACGATTCATGATGAAAGCATGAATATAACATAATAAGTAGAACCCAAACTGTAAAATCAAACCAAAAACTTATGTGCAAAATCGATCGAACACTTACCTCTCAAACTTATAGTCGTCATCATGTTTAGTCAAAGATCGATTTAACCAGAAAGCAATCAATAGCCTGTCAGTTCTAGATTCTTCCATATTGATTCTTCTTCAAGGGTCATTCAAATAGAAACCCTAAATCGAAAAGCACGAATTGATATACATGCGGCGCAAGAGAGAATAAAGTAGATGTTGATTATAGAGGTTAGGAGAATGTTTACCTTGAGAAGAAGACATAGTGCTTTGGTTGGAAATGCAGAGAATTGGGGAAGACAAGCGAGAGATTGTTTTTCGAATATAATCTCACCAAAATTATGTGTATAGGAAAGTCAATATGCTTTGACCGAAAAAACTAAATCACCATTTATTTACCTCATTTAATTTAATGATTGATTTTTGTTTTTAAAAAAAGTAAAACTCTTAAAAATTACATGGTTGTGCCATGTGGCACAATATAGGGGTGATTAAAATTGGACTTTGAATGAGGTAATGCCATGTGTACCTAGAGAGTTTTGTTTATTATAGGTATATATAAATATAGATATAGATAGATTTACCGGATAACTCAAACCACACGACACTCAACAAATGTGTACACCATATGCGCCTATGACTATCCCCTGTTAAACATTAAACCATATCAAACAAAAAAAGGGCATACACACCAGAATTTACGTCATCAGAATCATCCGTAAGCCTATCCCTTGATTGACATTTTTCGTCTCTGTATCACATATAGGGACGGGACACACAACGCCATACTTACCGATTGAAATAATATTTTTTTTGCATTCTATCGCGCCTACCAGCAAAGGATGTGGTCAGATGCGAAAACGAATGCAAGGAATGGAGTCACTTACTAACAACGGATGATTTTGGACAAACTCACTTTTCACAATCATTAGCTCTAACTAACCAAAGGACCCTACTAATATGTGATTTGATTTAAATTACTTTGTCTTCACAATGGAATTTCAAAACGAAAACTATGTTGCTGAGATAATTAAACATTTCCCAATAAAAAAATGGGATTACAAATGTTTGACTCCTAGCGCACCTAGATGGCATCCTTTGTGCACACTTACTCCCCACCAACCATCTCATCCTTTGGAACCCAACAACTATACTATTAAAAATTTGACCACCATAGACGACTATGGAATTTAAGAAAACATTACAGACACAACAGACAAGACAAAAAGGAATATGCAACCAACACCCTCCACTGGTCATCGGGAACTATATGTGGTGCCACTTTGCAGTTCACTGTTTGTGATTGCTGGGTTATGTGACCAAACATCTTAAATGCCTTTGATACAACCATACATCTACATACAGAAATTAGCTTCCCTCAAATTCCAACATTAGGGATCTTCTAAGCCATTCTAGAAAACCTTCAAAACACCCTACACATGGTTATTACTACAAGTGTACATGATATGTCGTTTAATCTATGGACCTTACAGGAAGGTCAATGGGTTAGCATGTTCTCAACGCCTCCAATACCAATGAGAATATGGCTCACCATCTCACACGACATGACAAACAGAAGTTGGTTTATTATGAACAGTCCAAATAAGATTCACTAAATACCACTGGATAACAACACATAAACTGTTTTGGACAAACTCACTTCTCACAATCATTAGCTCTAACTAACCAAACCCTACTAATACGTGATTTGATATGAATTGCTTTGTCTTCAAAATGGAATTTCAAAACGGAAACTATGTTGCTGAGACAATTAAACATTTCTCAATACAAAATGGGATTACAAATGTTTACGTCCTAGCGCACATGGATGGCATGCTTTGTGCACACTTACTCCCCACCAACCATCTCATCCTTTGAAACACTACAACCAATACTATTAAAAATTTGACCACCACAGACGGCCATGGCATTTACGAAGACATTACAGACACAACAAACATGTACAAACTTTGTTTTAAAAACCGGTAAATACCGGCCGGTTATATTGGTATTACCGTTTTTGGATGGAAATCCGGTACGAAACACTCCGGTAAATTTGAGAAACAGTATCGTTTTTATACCGCCGGTAAAATCCGGTATACCGGTTTGAACCGCTATACCGGTACCGGTATAGGTTAGGTTTTGAGTTATTTTTAGAATATTTTTTATTAACAAATAACTTTTAAAAGATTAAAAACTTTAGATTATATTTTGGATTATTTTTTAATTATTGATTTACTTTTTGATAATATTTTAATATGCAGTTATGTACATTTAGATTATTTTTTTTTTGTTAATGTTGTAATTTATAAAATTATATAGCTAACTAATCAACCCGGTTGAACCGCCCGGTTCAACGCGGTTCAATCGGTTAAACCATTTTTTAGCTAAATCCGGTATAATTAAGAAACTGGTTTTTAAAACATTGGGACAAAGGGCCATCAAACTACTACAATGTAATACACATAACACGGAAAAAGACAACTGTACAAGCTAATGTCTATTCCAAGCACATTGAAAATTGGCATCAAATCCAATTCAACACAAAAAGGAATATGCAATCAACACCTTCCACTGGTTACCACTTGAAGTGCGAATAAAGAATAATTTTATTGATTAAATGTAATAGCACAAAAGGCAAATTAATAGCGGTGATAAATATTTAGAGAAATATTTATTTGTTGATTATTTAAAATATTAGAATAATTAATTAACGGTAGCTAAACATGTTCTTTTATATTAGGTAAATAACTAGTAGTTTACCCACCATGTGTTGGGGTAGCGCCGTACGTGATATGATGAAATATATGTTACAATCAACCCGACTCATTTAAAAAAAAATTACGTCAAAATGTAGAGTTATCCTAATTTTTACTGTTAAATGAAAATGTACTATATTTGGTCTGACTTGTTTCCAAACAAAATTTTCGCTACATAAAATAAACACGTTCGATGTCATCGTTCGTGGCATTATAATGTATAGAATGCAATCGAACAGACACATTTCTGAACTATATTTACGTCGAACCTATGGTCACTCAAATTTATACCGTCAAATAAAACGTATTACATTTGACCTGATTTGTTTCCAAACAAAATTTACATCAAAACGTAGTCCAACTCAAAACGTAAATAAAAAGAAAATATTTTATAATTGGCCTTAATTGTTTTCAATGTTAAAAGGAAAGGATTAACATTAAAGGGGGATTAGCAAGAATTGCTCATTAGCATCAATTCTCATCAAAGACATTCTGTTTTCCTTTTTTGTTTGATAGCCAACATTAATGCCTTCCATGTTTAATGCCTTTGTAATTTCTATTTAAACCAATTGTTTGTACTCTTATTTAAACAAAAAGAAATAAAAGAGCTCTTGATATCATGGTATCAGAGCCGATGGTTTACTCATATACCGTGTAATTCCATCATCCGAGCCGCCATGTCTGACGACGACAACTCGAACTCCGGGTTGTCACTACAACTTGCAAACCTCTTGAAAAACACTCTTAACCAACAACCACAAAATCCAAAACTATCCGACAACCTTCAAATCAACCTCAAACTCAACAGTCAAAACTACGCATTATGGACCCAGATGATCCGCGTCGCCATAGGCGGAAAAACCAAGTCCCTGTTATCGCACTTAACATCGGATCCCCCGGATCAAACAAGCGAAGAATATGAGCAGTGGGAACAAGAAGATCTAATTGTCTTCTCATGGCTAATTCAAAACATCGAACCGGTGCTCGCGGGCAACCTGACCGAGTATCCCACTGCGAAAACGCTTTGGGACGCCTTGGTGGTTACCTACAGCAGTGGACGAGACAAATTACAAACATTCAATCTTCATGTCAAGGCTAATGACCTCAAACAAAATGACAGTTCCCTCGAAGACTTCTGGATTTCGTTACAGGGAGTATGGGGGGAAATAGACCGGATCGATCCGAACCCTATGAAGTGTCCAGAGGACATCAAGGCGTACTAAAAAATCAGGTCAGAACAAAAATTGTTTCAATTCCTTAATGCCCTCAACCAAAAATATGAACCCATTAAACGAGAGATACTCCGTATGGACCCTCTTCCATCTGCAGAGGCAGCTTACGTCGCTGTTCGCAAGGAAGCAGCTCACCAGAATATTCTGGGAGCAACTAACCATGTCTCACAGGGCATAGCGGCCGGATTAGTGGCCACCGAGAAGGAAGGGTTGGGTCTAGCAATAAAAGGATATCGACGGTCAGAAGGGAAGAAGGTCGGCCTACCTGTAAAGGAGGATAAAACTCATCTGAAGTGCGACCACTGCGGAATGACGAGGCATACCAAAGAACAGTGTTTTCGTCTTGTTGGTTATCCCGATTGGTGGGCTGACGGACACAAGAAAGGCACAAAAAACTCTGTACCGGAGAAGGGTAAAGGTCCCGTTGTTGTTAACTCCAAAGAAACCGATGATGACCGGAAGACCACCACCGGTTTTGGAGGTGTAGCAGCGGTGGCCGGAATAAATGGTGCGGCGGCCGGAATAAGTGGTGAAGAAGCCGATGGCTTTTTTGTTCAGACAGGTAAAGGGGTTGAGAGGTTTACCTCAAAAACCCCACTCTCCTTCCTTAATATAAATCAAAACAAAAGATATTTTTCTAATGTTTCAAAAAATACCCCATAGATTATGAAAATGTTAAAATCACAACATTTATTGGTTTCTTGGAAGAGACTTTTAAATTGTGCAAAAAGGAGTCCCATACTAAGAGGATGGCAAATCTAGTCCAAAATTACAATTTAAAGCATGCATCATCATGGATATTTGATTGTGGAGCAACAGATACCATGTCTTATGACTCGTCGGATTTTTCCGTACCATCCAAGCCAACAAAATCATATATACACACGGCAAATGGAGAAAAAATGATTGTTAAAAATGGGGGAACTATCGAGTTATCACCAACGCTTAAACTTTCAAACTGTCTATATGTCCCTGCACTTTCACATAAACTCCTATCAATAAGCCATGTAACAAAGGAATTAAATTGCTCAGTTCTTATGCAACCCACCTTTTGTATCCTACAGGATATCAGGACGGGAGCGATCATTGGGCGTGGCATTGAGAGACAAGGGTTGTATTACGTGGATGAGGTGACTCAAAATGGATCTGTACTACTTTCTCATGGAACAGTAGAACGAGAAGCATGGCTATGGCATAGAAGACTAGGACATCCATCCACTGGTTATTTACATGTCTTATTTCCAAAATTATTTTCTTCTAATTGTAAGTCACATTGCGAAACTTGTGTGTTAGCCAAAAGTCATCGTAAGACATTTAAACCGAATAATACAAGGGTTGATTCACCGTTTTCATTAATCCACTCAGATGTGTGGGGTCCAGCCCCGATTATTGGGGGTCAAAACTTTCGTTTTTTGTTATATTTGTGGATGACTGCACACGAATGACTTGGGTGTATTTATTAAAAAACAAATCTGAAGTATTTGATAAATTTACCATTTTTTACAACATGGTCCAAACTCAATTTCAAAAAAACCATTCAGGTCTTTAGATCTGACAATGGAGGAGAATTTGTCAACTCTGACATGAAACATTTTTTTTCCAAAACAAAGGGATTATCCATCAAACCACATGTCCGCACACACCAGAGCAAAATGGTGTCGCAGAGCGAAAAAATCGTATTCTCTTAGAAATAACGCGGGCCCTTCTAATAGAATCGCAAGTTCCAAAGTTTTTTTTTGGCCAGAAGCACCGGTTACAGCTGCATATCTCATTAATCGACTTCCTACTCATATTTTAAAATTAAAAACCCCATTACAAGTTCTTACATAATACACTAATCCTCCATCTGTTCTTACCCTTGAACCACGAATTTTTGGGTGCACCGTCTTTGTCCACATACCCAAAACACACAGAACTAAAATCGATGCATGTGCTGAAAAATGTGTCTTTGTTGGATATGGAATAACTTAGAAGGGATACCGATGCTACAACCCAAAAACCCGACACATGTACACAACTATGAACTGTGATTTTCTTGAAACCGAGTATTATTATGCTTCCCAACACAGTAGTGAAGGGGAGAGGGAAAGTCTTGACACACTGAGTTAGTTAAGATATGTCACATTTGAAGAGAAAAAAAATCACAGCACCCCAAATGAGTCTCATCCATCCACACAACCTGAAGACTCAAATGTTAGTGCCACCCAAAGCGCCCAAAGCGCTCCCAACCTGATACCCGAGGTAAGTAACACTCATTCTTCTCCTGTACTTGATCCGGTTGAAACTAACACACTCGAGCAAGATGAGAATGTACAGGAACAAGAAGAAAATGACACAGCAGAACATGATGAGCAGGTGCAAGAGCAAGATAACTCTCCCGCACAAGAAGACGCATCAGAGAAATATGTTCTACCACCAAGAGCAAATCGGGGAGTCCCGCCGAAAAGATATTCCCCAGAAAAGGAGTCAAGAGGAAGCAGATACCCAATGGAGAACATAGCCAAAGGAAATCTATCAGAAGAAGCCAAAGCTTTTACTGCGTCTATATACTCTAATGAAATTCCAACTAATACAGAACAAGCTTTAAAATCAAGACAATGGAAGAATGCAATGAAAGAAGAGATGGAAGCTTTGAAGAAGAACAACACATGGGAAAAATGTGTCTTGCCACCGGGAAAGAAAACTGTTGGGTGTCGGTGGGTGTTTACAATTAAATACAAACCTGATGTAGAAATTGAAAGACACAAAGCAAGATTGGTAGCTAAAGGCTATACACAAACATACAGAATTGATTACTCCGAAACTTTCTCTCCAGTTGCAAAAATTAATACCATCAGAGTTCTCTGTTCTGTTGCAGCAAACAAAGGATGGCCATTACACCAGTTCGATGTGAAAAATGCCTTTTTACACGGAGATCTAAAAGAAGAAGTCTATATGGAAGCCCCACATGGTTTCACAAACGAATTTGCAAAGGGGAAGTGTGTCTCCTAAAGAAAGCTCTTTATGGACTGAAACAATCCCCAAGAGCATGGTTTGGTAAATTCACCCTAGCCATGAGAAACTATGGGTTTACACAGAGTAACTCAGATCATACATTGTTTCTCAAAAGGCGGGGACATCTTATAACTTGTTTAATAATCTATGTTGATGACATGATTATCACAGGAGATGACAAAGAAGAAATATCAAAACTAAAGAAGAACTTGTTCACAGAATTTGAGATGAAAGACCTGGGAAGACTCAAATACTTCCTTGGGATTGAAGTCTTGAGGTCAAAACATGGGATTTTCATGTGCCAAAAGAAATACGTTCTTGACTTACTTGCGGAAACCGGCATGGTTGATTGCAAACCAACAGAGACACCCATGATTGCAAATAAGAAATTATATATGGAAGACAAAGCAGAACTAACCAATAAAGAAAGGTATCAACGGATAATAGGGAAACTGATTTACTTATCACACACTCAACCAGATATATCATATGCTGTGGGAATTGTGAGTCAATTTATGCATCAACCCCAAAAGGCTCACATGGAAGCAGTTTTAAGAATCATAAGGTATCTCAAAGGAACAGCAGGACATGGAGTCATGTTCAAATGTAATGGGCACCTAGAAACTCAGGTATACACTGATGCAGACTGGGTAGGGGATAAAGGAGACCGAAGGTCCACATCAGGCTACTTTACTCTGGTTGGTGGAAACCTTGTCATGTGGAGGAGCAAGAAACAAAATGTGGTCGCTCTTTCAAGTGCAGAAGTTGAATTCCGAGGAATTGTGAGGGGACTAACTGAGGTGCTTTGGATTCGAAGACTCCTTACAAAGATAGGATATCCTCCACAAGAAGCTAGTAAAATTTGGAGTGATAATAAAGCCGCCATTCAGATTTCAGAAAATCCAGTGCAGCATGACCGAACAAAGCATATAGAGGTGGATCGGCATTTTATTAAAGAAAAGTTAGAAGCAGAGATCATCACTCTCCCGTTTGTTCGATCAGAGAACCAACTCGTTGGTATCTTGACAAAAGCTGTGAATGAAAAAATCTTACACAAATGCTTGAGCAAGTTGAATTTTGGGAATCCCACTATCCAACTTGAGGGGGAGTGTTAAAAGGAAAGGATTAACATTAAAGGGGGATTAGCAAGAATTGCTCATTAGCATCAATTCTCATCAAAGACATTCTGTTTTCCTTTTTTGTTTGATAGCCAACATTAATGCCTTCCATGTTTAAGGCTTTTGTAATTTCTATTTAAACCAATTGTCTGTACTCTTATTTACACAAAAAGAAATAAAAGAGCTCTTGATATCATTCAAACCAAAATTACATTAAAACTTAAATGAACTTGAATCTATACTAATGCGTTCATAAAAATAAAAACTTAAGAAACTACTATAGGGTAAAATAAAATCTTTAAAACTTGAGTGGTCAAAGTAATATTTATAAAGTTAGAGGGTTATTGTCGACACTCCAACAATGTTTGGGGTAGAATGGGCTACAAGTTAGGCCAGCCGGGGTGGTCCGTGATGGCCACCCCGCGATACCGTGGTGGCCGTGAAACACCGGCCCGGTCAAAACTATCACGCCCACGATGAAAAATTTCGTGATGGCTATCACGGTGAAAACTAGCCGTTGGCCAACGGTCTTGTGACCGTTTACTTTAATAAAAAAAAACTTTTATTTTTCCCAAATCACTATATATACATTTCCATTTCAAATCAAAATACACACAATCAAAACACAATCAAACACTACAATAAAAAAAATGGAAGGATCAAGCAAGTAAGGATGAGTCACTTTTGTCAGCTGAAAAAGTTGGTTTTCATTAAATTACAAAGTTGATGGGTGACTTTTGTTATTTTTGAGACTTGGTCGGCACCGGCATAGGCACCAACCTTTATGGCCAAAACGTGGTCCTGTTTTAAATTTGAAATATAAAGCCTTGGTGGTCCACTCCATGAGGTGGATGGGCGCTTGAATTTGTGGATACAAGTTCTGTGCGTCTATAGGATAAGAAGAACCCAATTCTAGCTTTTGATCTCCAAATTGTTAAGAAGCTTTGAAAAATGGCCGACAAAATCCCTCTTCTCACCCCATACAAAATGGGGAATTTCGAGCTTTCTCACAGGTGGTATGCACATATTTATATAACATCACTCAATTACTATGTTGATAAGGATTTGCAAACCAAATGTATGATCCTCTTTTGCTGAACTTAATTTATATCATACGTACAGAGTTGTTTTGGCACCTCTAACAAGACAAAGATCGTTTGGAAATGTCCCTCAGCCACACGCGATCTTATACTATTCGCAAAGAGCATCCAAAGGAGGGTTTCTTATTGCTGAGGCCACTGGTGTTTCCGACACTGCCCAAGGGTAAGGATGCGTATATATCTATCTATGACTAACGGGCAATTAATTTCATCTGTGTTTTGTGATTGTTAAGGTATCCAGAGACTCCTGGTATATGGACTAAACAACAAGTCGAGGCATGGAAACCAATTGTTGATGCTGTTCATGAAAAAGAAGGAATCTTTTTCTGTCAAATTTGGCATGTCGGAAGGGTTTCAAATGCGGGTAAACTTGTTCATCACCACCTTTTCTGAAATTATAGATCTACACAAAACCAACAAAAACCCGTCAAATTGTACACAACATAAATCAGTCAAACACATGGAATAGAAATAGGCCAGGACAACCCGAATGTAAAATGATGTTCCATCCACACGGACTAATACGAGTAGGACGGACACGTGTCCTGAAACCCCTTCTTGGGTAAACCTGTTAGTTTGTTAAAAGTTTATCAGCAACTGGGATTCCCAAATATATTGCTTACTATTTAATTTTTAAATAGATATATTATTAAAGGTAATTATATGTATAAAAACTAAAATGTAGTTAATTAATTTTCTTTTGAGCAGCTAATTACTAAAATATAAAGAATTAATACAAACTATGTTGGGTTAATCTTGATGTTTTGGATCGGTTCAGGTTGAGTACGGTTTAATTTTGGTTACGGGTCAAGTAAAAGTGAACGTTAGAAGTCTTTATTTTAACATGTGTTTTAATTTCTAGCTGGGTCAAATGTTCAGTTGAGTTTACCGATTCCTTAGCATGATTTAGAGTCATTTAGTTTGAAAGAGTCTTGTGTGTGTTGCATGTAATTGCCTATATAAGGCTTTCATTGGTTAATAATAAAGTGTGCCTCAAGTTTAGTTTCATCTCTTGTGCATTATATTTCTTTTCTCATTTCATACATACATACATACAGTAAGGAGTTGAGTGTGATTGGGGCCTGAAACCAACAAACTAAACATATAAAATAAAATAGTTTACGGGTATGTATGTTTTTGGTAAACAGACTGGGTATGAACTAAAACTACACATATCCGTACCTACGAATCAGACAACAATTAACGGAAAATACCATAGTTCGTTTAAAATCATTACTCCATATCGATGAAACCCTCATTAGAAGCAAGGTTAATGAGGTTTATTATTTATTTAAGAAAGTATAAAGTACGTTGTTACCATAAAACTTCAATAACCTTTTGTAGAATATGTTTTTTAATCAGGTTTTCAACCAAACGGGCAAGCACCTATATCTTCAACAGACAAAGGACTGACATATGAAACTCGAGGCGATGGCATTGATGCTTCACCTCCAAGGAAGCTAACAACAGAAGAGATTCCTCTTGTTGTTAATGATTTTAGAGTTGCAGCTAGAAATGCTATTGAAGCTGGTAACAATTACTACCACATAAGTTTTTGATCAATTCTAGATGCCTTTTACAGCCTAATTGACCAGTCTTTAATTAAAGGTTTTGATGGAGTTGAGATTCATGGGGCTCATGGCTATCTAATCGACCAGTTTATGAAAGACGGAGTAAATGACAGAACAGATGATTATGGTGGTTCTCTGGAGAACCGTTGCAGATTTGCTCTAGAAGTAGTTGATGCTGTAGTAAAGGAGATCGGAGCGGATAAAGTTGGCATAAGGTTGTCGCCATTTGCAAACTACATGCAATCAGCTGACTCAAATCCAAAAGCTTTAGGTCTTTACATGGCTGAATCTTTGAATAAGCATAGGATTCTTTATTGCCATATGGTGGAGCCAAGGATGAAATATCTAGGTGAAAAGGTTGATAGCCTTAATAGTCTTGTACCTATGAGGAAAGCATTCAAAGGGACATTTATTTCGGCAGGCGGGTATGATATGGAAGATGGTAATAAAGCTGTGGCTGAAAACCGAACTGATCTTGTTGCTTATGGTCGTTTCTTTTTGGCTAATCCTGATTTGCCAAAAAGATTTGAGCTTAATGCTCCTCTTAACAAGTACAACCGGGAAACATTTTATACGCCTGATCCAGTTCTTGGGTATACGGATTATCCATTTTTGGAAACCATGGCTTGACACGGTTGGTGTCGTTTGATTCAAGAGATGGATAATATAATTGAGTTTGATGAATATGAAGATCTTGTCAACAATCCTGGCTGCCTAGTGAAATTGATCAGTCATCGATCATCTTATAATTTTCATTTATGTACAAGTTATGTTGGTTATTGGCTATGCAAAAATAGTACGTGCTCCTTTCTTTGACACAATTTTCTTTTAACTTAATTATCATTCATAAAAACTGAACTTTTGATGTTTGAAAACGCGAAATGTGTCGATATCTTGAAACGTCATTTCTTTCAGTGACAACATGCCTTCCCGCCCTTTGTTGGTTTTGAACCTCTACAAAGGACAATCATAAGTACAAGTATAATCGAATTATGTTTAACTAGTTTTTATCCCGGGAGCGTCCCGGGTTAAAATATCTAATATGACATATTATTATTATTATTTTAAACAAATCTCTGCCATAAGTTATCATATTCAAATATAAAAAAAACGAATCTCTGCGTCGGGGTATAAATCTAGGGCCATTACAATGAATTCGGAAGTTTGTAATCGATCATTCTAAAAAGAACTAACATGAAATAAGAGAAAAAAAAATTAATTATTGAAATATCGAACACATTA
This sequence comes from Ambrosia trifida, assembly GCA_028751855.1. Classification (NCBI taxonomy): domain Eukaryota; kingdom Viridiplantae; phylum Streptophyta; class Magnoliopsida; order Asterales; family Asteraceae; genus Ambrosia; species Ambrosia trifida. The sequence continues at coordinate 99,977,010 of CM054123.1, read as the reverse complement.
GTCTAAGGGTTGTGTGATGCATTAAAAAATTCATGGGTATATGATAGGGTATATAGTTCGGGTATTTGGGTATGTTGTTTCGGGTAATCGGGTCGGGTATCACCTAATCCCAGACCCGACCCAAACCCATAATTTTTTTTAAACTAATCCCAAACCCGACACAATACCTGTCGGGTTACAAAAAATAGTCATTTTTTTTTCTCCGTTTTTTATATAGCACTATGGCACTTGTTGGAAAGATAATAAAACGCTCGTTAATTTGGTGTAATTTTTTTTTTTAAAAAATCTCGTTTATAAAAGATATTAACGTTTAAAAGTTATGGGAGGAAACATGAGAGAAAAAATAATAATGTTTTAATATTTAGATTTAGTAGATTAGGTATTTAATAGATTAGCTTAAAGATTATAATAGATTAGGTTAAATCATATTTATTCCTTTTTTTAATTGGTTTACACTTGCCACATCACATCTTATGTGGCATCTCTAAAAGGAGATATTACATAAGAGTATGACATGTAGGATTTACCCCTTTGCAATATATATATATATAGTGGAAGTATATAGGGAAAACCCTTCAAAATGGAAAAACCCCAAGAAACCCATCCCTTGGCCCATATTGTGCCACATCATCAAAGCCAATCTCACTTTATATTATATTAAGAAGGGTATAATAGACAATTCAACTCTACCCTTCTCTCTCTTCTTATATATATGTTTCCTCCCTCTCTCTCCCTATTATTTTTCAAAAACAAATTCAAATTCTGATCTCTCTCAACCCTCCCCTCTCTCTATCACTCAACCTGAAACCACCACCTGCAATCCTCCATCCACTCGCCAACACCATCGTCATCATCTAGTGGGCTGGTTCAGATCTCCGGCCACCACGACCTGACACCACCACCGGCCACCACCTGCATCCCCTCTCTCTATCTCTCTGTTCAGATCTCCGACAGCAACCATCTTCATCATATTGTCATCATCTCGTCATCATCATCATCTAGTGGGCCGGTTGGATGTCCGCAATCAAGAAAACAGATGCTCTGTTCAAACTTTCGACTGGTGCTCTGTTCAGCTATTGACATGTATTTTTTGTTCGTAATGGTATTTTCACATATTGTGATTAATAGTTCCAATCCTTTTCATTTTATATTGTTTTTTTAATGGTATTTGTTTTTTTTTTTCCAATTGCTTTTCCTAACTGTAAGTTTTGAAAGTTAATATTTATTTCATAATTTGCTTTTTTAATGGTATTTGTTATAACCGATGCATTCAATAATTATATGCATTCAATAATTAGATTTTTCATTTGATTTTTGTGTTTGATAGATAATAATAAAAAAAGTTTTTTGGGATAGCTTTTGTTTGCATACCAAGTGTTCGATCAAATGCTTGAATGAAAAAAAAAACTTACGTTAACGTTTTTGATTTTTTTTTATTATTATTATTTTGTTTATGTTAGATTTTTATTGGATTGGGGACATGAGGTTGATAGATCACATGTGATTGATGAATAAATGTGTAGTCTTTTTATGTTAGCATATGTTAACACATGTTAGCGATGCCCCATTTTGTGTTTGAGGATCCAAACTAACATGTGTATCTGTCCCAGTGTTGGTTTTCATGAGTAGGCTATAGGAAGAAGGCGGCGTTGGTGATGTGGCTGTGGTAAGTGATGTTTTTTTTATAAAGATTATAAATTTTTAATCTTTTGGTGAATGGGGTGTTTAAATTAGCTTTGATTAAATTGGGTTCTGGCTTTGTGAAAACTGAAACTAATGGATGATGGAGAAATTGGTATATTTTTGTATTCTATTTAATATTTTTTTGGCAAGTGAAAGTGTTATGGACTCGTCTAGGTTGCATGTTTATTTTTTGCGGTCCGAGTCTTTGTATGCTCACACATGTTAGTGATGCTAACACATGCTAGTATATGCCCAACTAACAGGTGTTAGGGTTCATATAACATACGTTAGTTTCAGTAAAACATATGTTTAGAATATGCTAACACATGCTACTGATGTATTGTTGGATTTCAAACCATATTAATCGTATTTGAGTAGTTTTATTAACATAGTTGTAAAAATCCCGTTTAGTGTTATTTATACACATGTTTGAGTATGATACACTTGGCACTTAAAATTGAGTATGATACACTTGGCACTGCAAATTTGGTGTTTTTTATACACATGTTAGTGATACTAACACATGCTAGTATATGCTAACTAGCTAACAGGTGTTAGGATTCATATGACATACGTTAGTATGTGCCCAAGTAACATGTGTTAGGGTTCATATGACATACGTTATTTCAGTAAAACATATGTTTTTAGAATACAATACACATGTCATTGATGTCCCATTATGTGTTTTGGAGAGCCCAACTAACACGTGTTACCTTTTTTTTAGGTGAAGAGATGTTTTGAGTTAAAGATGATGATGGGGATCAAGAACGAAGCATAGCTAGATCTTTTCTATGTTGTTATGATAGTTTTTTTTTTTTTTTTTGAAAATTCACAAATAATTATGTTTGTATTAAACGTTTTTTGATATGTTTTAGTGTTGATTGTTATGATCGTTTTTATTATTTCTTAAATAAATACACATTTTATGTGTTCTTTTATTATGTTCTTTTAGTATATGTCTGGTAACACATGTTAGCGATGTCTCACACGAGGTCAGTTTTTTTTACCACAACACTAACGTACGTTAATATTCATGCTGGAAAAAGTGTCATGAAGTAGGAGAGAGGTGACTTGACAAGTGTCAAATCAACATTTTTAAACCTAGGATTTAGAAAATTAAGATTACCATATTGCCCTTATTTCACCTTTTTAAGCAAGTGGCCCACTTGCTTTTGATTATTTAATTGAAATTAATCATGGACCATTGATCTAGTTAGATCAATGGTCACCATTAGGTTTTCAGGGTTTTTTCAAAACTTAGGGTTTTCATATTATCCATTCCCTATATATATATATATATATATATATATATATATATATATATATATATATATATAGATGCTATAAAGTAAGGGTCCAAGTGTAAGTATGAGTAACTAGTCTATCATAAAAAGTAACATGGAAATTAACAAGTATCTACTTTGCTAGAACAGAGGTATCGTTTGCCACATTCTCTTCTTCATACAATTGGTTTTCTTACGTCTTTTTTTTAGCGGCAAATTTTATACCACCTTATTTCCCTTTAACCTTGCATTTGTAAGGATTTAAATTCATAACCTAATATTTATAAAGGGAGACACCATACCACAAGACCTTTTAATAGCTTTATTATCAGTTGGATATTACTATTACGCATGATTGTTGTTATTTATTATTTCCAAATCATTGGGTTACGAATATATTTATTTAAGCAAGTAAATACAAATTCATTCAACAGTGTTTCACCAAATCATTAAATATGTCAGTAGCTACATAATTCATAACTAGATTTTTGTCGTACGCCGCACGTTGCGGCGGCGATGACTTAGTTGTTTATAGTCAGTGGCACGGTATGTGATGCGTTAACTATACGAACACGCACAAAAGCAAACATCAATACCGTACATATAATTATAGTCTCAATATTAACGGCGAAGGTTTTGACGGCGTCTCGGACTTCTCCGCCAGACACCACAACACGGCCACCGCCACTGACGCCACACAACAAAGCCACAACTTTGATCCTTATAGTGCAATTTAGGTTCGGCGTAATAGAACTGAAATAAGTTTGCTTACAGAAACCATAGTCTTTGTCAAAATCGTTGTTCCACCATATGATTATGCGTTTGAGACAGCCAACTATGTTATACATATATATATATATATATATATATATATCCCTCATTGTAAACGAACATCCTACCACCACTATCGCTTGCCACTACCATCCACCACCTTCCATCACTGTTACAGTTGAACGGGCCACTGTCAACAACTAATAATATGTATATTTGGTAAATAGATATGATGTAACTAATCATAGTTAATGTCTCCATGATTTTAGGATCTTGATTTGTATTTCCTTTGTATTATAAATATTCTCATATCAATGAAAGAGAGGCAAGCTTTCTATTGTCTATTATGGTATCATACCATTAAATCGGTCCTCTTCTGTGACATCCGTCACTTTTATCACTATTATTATTATATATATATATATATATATACATTTTTTTTATTTCGCACCTCCTATCTTGTACGCCACATTTTATCCTCATAATAATAATAATAATAATAATAATAATAATAATAATAATAATAAAGTTAGTCATTATATTTTACCACCTCTAAACCATAACCAAACTTATACCCAAAACACTAAAGCCTAACCATAACCCAAAGACCTTGTCTTTTTTTTTTCGGAACCCAGACCCGACCCGAAGACTGTGGTCAACACCCAGTCACTTTCCACAATTACGAGCCTTGTTTTTGGTAGAATTTTAACTCCCTTTGACCGACTAACATACCCTCATAAATATAATCCATGATTTCAGCTTGAATTAATCATCCTTGACTCGGTTTTGACCGACTTTGGTCAAGACTTCAAAACCTTCCATTTCACCAACCCGAGCCACATAGTATAAATTGAGGTATCCACAACCAACTAAATGTGCCAAAAAAAATCATTTCCCTTCTCTCAAATCTTTCTGTCCAAGCTTTAATTCACGATTTCAAGACCCGTTGACTTTTTGTTTGACCGAGCATCATACACGAATTAGTGTTTGTAAGTTGTTTACTTTTTTATGGGTTTTATTATTCATGATCAATCGATCAATAGCCCTAACATTACTGAGGCTATTGACCGTTAATTGATTCGATTCAAGAAACTAGGGTTCTTAATTATCATTCAAATTGGGGAAGATGACCAATTCACGCATGTGATAAATATTTTTCAAAACTGAAACATTTACAAATCTAAGGTACAGACCAGTTGGTTGGGGTGTTTGGCTAAAGACATTGAACCGGGTCTGACCCAGGTTCGACCCCCACCATAAACAACCTTTTATTTTATTTTTAATTTTTTTTGTGTTATCCTTTACACTTATATTACCTTTATTCTTTTGAAAATCGTTTTAAAATACTAAAACTATTTTATAAATTTTACAAAATTTATTTTATGTTATTTCAATGATAAACTTTGTTGTCCAATTTTTAGTTTTTCAAAAATAATTTATTTAATATATATTATAAATATTACAAATTTATTCATTTAAAATTATAAAATTCAATAAAAATATCTAAACGATTTTATAAAATTCCACAAAAATTATACTAAACTTGTATAACAATATACATTTCAGAATTTATTTTTAATTCAGAAAAACCGTGCATTTCATATTTTTAATTAATTTTTGTTATTTTAAATCATAAATAATTCATAATAAATTCATTTTTCAATATTTTTGTACCAAAAGTTTACATAAATTATTTCTTTTCATTTAGAACAGAAATACAATTTTTAATTCAATAATTCTTTAATTTTAATATTTTTAGATATTAAAGTCATATTTTGACAATTTGAAATAAATAGATTAAATATTCTATTTTCAATAAAATAATTTATGAAAATTATTTTCATACTAAAAACTTTATTTTGTGACCATCTTTAACTTAAAATTTATAAAAAGACTTTTATTCATTTATTTATTAAATTTCTTATATTTAATAAACAATTTGACTATTAATCAAATAAATACTTATCCCCAATTCGAAGCCCTAGAAAATACTTATAGACTAGATAGTCTTAGACTTATTTGTTACCTTATACATAGGGTGATACTCGACAAACGTTGGATTACACTTAATCAATTACACAAGACTTACCACCTTGCCAAAGGTGAGTATTACTTATCCCCTTTTTCACTTTTACAACTTTTGGGGTGATTCATGCACAAGTATACAAAACCTTCATATTCATTTACACATACATTTTATTCATTTACAATTCATATACGTGTCTTGTTTATCTTTGTGCTTATGTTTTAACATGAACGTAGCTTACATACAAAATCATACATACAGACATAACTTATGTTATGGTGCTCTTTACATACAGACGTAACTCATGTTACGGTGCTCATTTAGACATAACTTTGTGTTATGGTGCTCTTTTAGACTCACACGTGTTGAGGTGCTCATTATCAATTTCATTGTACAACTTTACATATGATCTTTGTCTTGTTTTGTTACTTGCGTGTTTACATAATGCCTTAGTAATGCTAGACACATGAATTGTACTACCTTTTCAAACTTATATTATATGTACAAAGCTAAGTAGTACTCACCAACATCATATGTTGACAAAATTATTTTCGTGCATGTTTCAGGATAAGCTGCTTGACGCTTCACATAGGACTTTGGACTTAGATTAAATCAATCAACTATCTTTATCTTGTTGTCTTGTATTTAATTTCACATGTTGTAAAACAATATTCAATAATCATATATTTACATTTTAGTACCATGAGCTTTTGAACAATCGTCACTACGTGGCACCTCGATGATTCCGCCATCGGTTGGGGTGTTACATCTTCCCTACCCCATACCTTCCACCGCCGCACCTGTTAGCCGGCTGCTCCCCATCCTTTTTCATTCTTCCTTCACCTCATCTCTCACCTTCCTCATGGACCCGAAATCCCTACACCCCGCACTTATGGTATCCAATATCAAGACTCATATCCCTATCGTCCTTGAGAGAGACTCGCCTTACTTCTCCAATTGGAAAACTCTATTCCAAGTACACTGCCAAGCCTACGAGGTTCTAGACCACCTATCTCCTATACCTACAGCCGCTACTACCCAATCTCCCTCTGACCCAATCGCCGCTGCCAAGGCAGAGGCCGCGGCTCTTGTCGCTGAACAATTATGGAATCGCCTAGATGCACTCGTGAAACAATGGATTTATGCCACAGTTTCACAACCTCTTCTCAACATTATTCTTGAACCGGGTCAAACCGCTTATGAAGCCTGGAATGCCGTGGAAAGTGAATTCAACGACAATCAAAATACTCGAGCCATATTTCTTGGTCAAGAATTCGCAAACCTGTGTCTCGAAAATTTTTCCTCTATGGGTGATTATTGTGACCATGCGAAACGCTTGGCAGATTTGTTACAAAGCGTAGGTTCGCCAATGGATAATAGGATGCTGGTACTCAAGGTTTTGACGGGCCTCATAGAACAATACGATAGCATCTCTACGGTTCTCCAGAACCGTGACCCGCTGCCTTCATTCAGTGAAGTTCGCTCACGTCTCAATCTAGAGGAAAGCAAAAAGAAGCGACAAGTCACTCGCGGATCTCAAGCCGCTGCCACAACCCTTACCGCAACCACATCCTACCACCCGAGATCCAACCCTACACCTACACCTTCCTCTCAGTTTACAACAACCAACAGATCCCGTGGTAACCGTGGTCGCGGACGTAATAGACCCGCAAACAGTAAGCCTCGAACCTACACTAATAATCAACCCAACCCGAGTCACCCATATATCGTATTCCCTAGTAATTGGATGACATCCCAGTGGGCATCCATTCTCAATTACAAATCAGCCCAACCCCCATGCCCTTACCCATCCAGGCCCAACTCTCAAAACTCTCAAGGGATACTTGGCCCACGGCCCGATCAGGCTCACCACACAGCTTACTCACCAACCGACAACGAACATGCTCTCTACTCATTGGCCCTCAACCCACCGGACCATGGACTGATGGACACTGGATCCTCCTCTCACTCTGCCAATGAACAAGGTATATACTCCCTGTCTAATTTTAATACTTGCACTAAAAATATTATTGTTGGTAATAGCATGTCTATACCTGTCATGGCCCAAGGCAACCAAGTCTTACCACCACCTTACCCTCCCCTTAAACTTAATAATGTACTCTTTGCCCCCAAAATAATCAAAAACCTTATTTCTGTTCGTCGGCTTACATCTGATAATTTAGTTTCTGTCGAATTTGACCCTTTTGGCTTTCTTGTGAAGGATCTCAAAACACGGGCTCCTATCCTACGATGCAATAGTACTGGCGATCTTTATCCTCTCACTGAACCTCTACCTCTCAAGACCACTCAACCATCCTCCTTTGTTGCTGTCTCTCAAGATCGCTGGCAACAACAATTGGGTCATCCTGGAGACAATATACTCTAGTCTTTGAAACTTTCATCTTTTGTTAATTATGAAAAACTTAATAAAACCACTTGCCAATCTTGCATTTTTGGCAAAAGTGTTCGTTTGCCGTTTTATGATTCTGTTAATTCTACTAGTTTTGCATTTGACATTGTTTACAGTGATTTATGGACCTCTCCCATACTTAGTACGGGTGGTCATAGATATTATATCTTATTTTTGGATGATTTTACTAATTTTTTGTGGACTTTTCCATTATCAAACAAGTCACAAGTATTCCACACATTCACTACTCTCCACAACCTAATCCATACACAATTTGAACGTAAAATCAAACAATTCCATTGTGACAATGGCACTGAATATGCAAACCAGAAATTTAAAAATTTATGTAATCATAATGGCATGCAATTTCGTTTTTCATGTCCCTACACCTCCTCCCAAAATGGCAAAGCAGAACGCAAAATCCGCACCATAAACAACATGATTCACACCTTACTTGCTCAAGCCTCTCTACCTCCCAACATCCCTCCTATACAACTGCACCCCTGAGTACGACCATCTTCGTATTTTTGGGTGCCTTTGTTATCCTCTCACTCCATCAACCAAAATACACAAACTCAACTTCCGATCTCACCCCTGTGTCTTTCTTGGCTACCCCCTAAATCATCGTGGATACAAATGCCTTGATCTCACCTCCCATCAACTTATCATCTCACGCTACGTCCACTTCGAAGAACTATTTTTTCCATATGCCATTCAATCCCCTACCACACCACCATCCTATGAATTCTTAAACCCAACTATCAACCCTCTTGTTTGGGATTATTTGTGCCACTCATATAACCCAACTCCCTCCCCAGCCACTGTCCCCGTTAACGCCCAAAACCCCACTGGCCCACCTACGGTCAGCCCACCTCATGTCAGCCCAACATACACCAGCCCACAATCAATTCCTTCTCCCACTCCGTCGCACAACACTACTCACCCCACCTCTCATCAATCATTTCCTTCTGGCCCATCAACTCACTCCATTACACAGGCCCATTCACCCGAGCCCATCCCACCTACCTCTGTTGCTGCCCCATGAACAAACATCACGGCCCAACCTCAACCCTTATCACCCACAATAAACCAACCTACACTAAACACTCCTCCCACTGTTCATCCACCCCCACCTCCTCCTCCTCCTCCTCCTACTCGTACCATACACACTCGCTCTATGAGTGGTATTCACAAGCCCAAACAACAGTTCAACCTTCATACATCCACCGTTGTCCCTATACCTAAAAATCCCCAGGTTGCCTTGTCCACCCCAGAATGGCACAATGCCATGGCCAATGAATTTAGTGCACTTATTAAAAACAAGACCTGGGAGCTTTTACCTAGGACACTAGACATGAATATTATACGTTGCATGTAGTTGTTTAAACATAAATTTAGGTCGGATGGCAGCTTGGAGCGTTATAAGGCTCGTTTAGTGTGTGATGGGCGTAAACAACAGACATGTATTGATTGTGGCGAGACTTTCAGCCCGGTAGTCAAACCCTCTACCATTCGCCTTATTCTCTCCTTGGCTCTCGCAAAATCCTGGCATATTCACCAGTAGGATGTCACTAATGCATTTCTTCATGGAAACTTGGAAGAAACTGTCTATATGCATCAACCCTTGGGTTTTCGTCACAAAGACTTTCTTGATTATGTTTGCCGCTTACGAAAGTCTTTATACGGCCTAAAGGAGGCCCTTAGAGCCTGGTACCAGCGATTCATAGATTTTGTCACCATGCACGGGTTTCAACAGAGCAAATCGGACAACTCCCTATTCATTTATCACCACGGGTCCGAAACTGCCTATCTTCTTATTTACGTGGATGACATTATTCTCACTACATCCACTGATAGTCTGCGCACCCGCTTGCATCACACACTATCCAGTGAATTTGCTATGAAAGATTTGGGTCATCTCTCTTATTTCTTGGGAATTCAAGTCACCAGGAATGGCAACAAGATGTTTCTCTCACAGTAGACTTATATAAAAGACATCATTCATCGGGCTGCTATGGATTCCTGTAAACCGGTAGCTACACCAGTTGACACTCAGTTCAAACTTTCGGCTAACGCTGGTCCTCCTCATGATAATCCCTCTACTTATGGTAGTTTGGCCGGTGCTCTTCAGTATCTCACGTTCACTAGACCAGACATCTCTTATGCGGTTCAGCAGATTTGTATGCACATGCATGACCCTCGCCAGGATCACTGGAACGCATTGAAGCGTATCATCCGTTATCTTCAGGGTACCATGGATCACGGACTCCATGTTGGTCCGGTCTCTCATATGTTGTTGGTTTCCTATACGAATACCGATTGGGCTGGATGCCCTGACACGCGACGCTCCAGGTCTGGGTATTGTGTTTACTTCGATGACAACCTCATATCCTGGTCCTCTAAGCGTCAGTCCACTATCTCCAGGTCAAGTGCTGAAACTGAATACCGGGGCGTTGCAAATGTAGTGGCAGACATTTGTTGGCTTCGCAACTTATTACTTGAACTTCGCCATCCCCTCACTCGAGCAACACTGGTTTACTGCGACAATGTTAGTGCTGTATACCTCTCAGGGAATCCTGTTCAGCATCAAACGCACGAAACACATTGAGCTCGACATACATTTCGTTCGTGAACAAGTTCACCGCGGCCACATTCGGGTATTACACGTGCCTTCCAGACATCAGATCGCGGATATCTTCACCAAAGGTCTTCCTCGCGAACTGTTTGATGACTTTCGTTCCAGTCTCAGCATCAGTCCACCCGACGTTTCGACTGCGGGGTGTAATAATATGTATATTTGGTAAATAGATATGATGTAACTAATCATAGTTAATGTCTCCATGATTTTAGGATCTTGATTTGTATTTCCTTTGTATTATAAATATTCTCATATCAATGAAAGAGAGGCAAGCTTTCTATTGTCTATTAACAACCACCACCACTGTAAACAGCCATTGCCGCTACGACCACCAGCACCACAATCAACATCATTTTCGTCTCTTACCCTCTCTCTCTCTCTCTCTCTCTCTCTCTCACACACACACACATCACCTGCATCTCAACCGACGCTAGACTCACCCCTTCGAAACCCTAGCTAAAACCCATCACATCCACTTCTGAAACAACATGCGAATCAGACTCAAACCCACTAGAATTCGGAGTGCAAAAAAAATTTAGCAGTATTTACGCAACAATTTTGTAAATTTATGTTAGAATCATAGGTTGGAGAGAGAGATGTCAAGTTGAGAGAGAGAGAGAGAGAGAGAGATGTCAAGTTGAAATCATAGTCTTTAAACTTGAGGCCACTGTGAAAAGTTAGAAGACAAGAGTCACGCACGTAATAAAAAATGAAACGTGGCGAGTTGGTCGGCACCGATGTTTGTAAACAAGTATATATAGAATAAGCAACAATCAAAATAAGTTTAAGGTTGTAAAAATAATAGTGTAGGCATCTAAGAGGAGTGCTCTTTATTTTTAATTTAGTTTCGACTCTTGTTCCATCAATGGTTGAATTCAGGGTTACATGCAAGTTGTATTTCAGTATACAATTATAAGCGGTGCATGTATAATAACTTATCAACATTTTATTTATGGTGATAATAAGCGGATTGAGGTACACTGTCACACCCGCCCAGGTCGGGCACTTACAGTGATCACTTGGCGGCTGGCACAACTTAAAACGGAAACGTAATTTTATTACATAACTTAAGTGCTTGTTACAAGTCAAAGTAAGAAAAGTACACCAAAGCTACACATAGCTTAATGATAACACGACAACCCTCTGCAATCTTCCAAGGCTCAACATTTATTTTCCATCCCTTATTTCCTCAACCTGAGATACATGCTCGAGTAATAAAAATACGTCATCACAAAGCTGGTTAGCCACATAAATTGACTCATCAGTAAAATAACCATATAAACATTTTATTGATCAAGTATGAGCTCCTTGCATGTCATCATAATCATAATCCGGACTAAGCGTTATATATTCACACCTACAGCCTAAAACCCGTAACAAGGCCTGTAAGTGTATGTCCACGTCTGGAAAATATAATAATCATTATAATATATATAACACCCTGGATGCCACACATTTATGGTTGGATGCATATACATGATCAATCACCATCAAAACAATTTTATGAGCAAGTATCAGGTTTTGAAAATAGTTTAAGTAACTCACCTCTTTATCAGCCATTTTGCAATTAACAACGCTAATACAACCAGGTAATATTTCAGGTCATGACACAATTATACAACCCTAGGTTAGGTAATGGTACACCTAACTAATTATTATTATAGTTGGATATTGGTTAACGCTACCTTGTTTAAGCATCGATGATCAGTCCATGCCTAACAAAGGCTAGGCTACCTAATACCCACCCCTAATAATAATTCTAATATCTAAAATAATAATGCTAAACTACTCCTAATAATCATGCTAATAAAAATAATAAGATAGAACTACACAGATTGTCCTTTAGTTATTAGCAAAATTACACCTTCTGTCCTTTACATTAATTTTTCACTCCCTCTGTTCTTTATTTTCTAAATTTGTTACACTCTCTGACCTTTAGCCTAACTTTGTTAAAAAAACTTGGTTAACTTTATTTTCTAAATTTACACTTTTAGCCATTATAGTTTCAACATCCCAATTCAAGCCTTTCGAACCCTAACCCTTGAACCAATTTTGATTGACCCTGAATTCGAACGCATCAATTAATGAAATCAAAGGGTTATTATAGACCATCAAATTCCGATCAAAAAAATGTATAATAATCGTACTGACCTGGTCGTTTTCGAAGCTAAATCGAATAATTAAAATTGCAACTGGTTGATCTTGTTCTTCAAATTGCGAACAATTTGGTGGCTGTTTTTAGTATATTTTTGCACAGAAACGGTCGACTAAGGCATAAGATGTTATAGTAGGTTTCAATTTATGGTATAGAGGCTCGGTTTGCAAGTAGGTTTTTAAACGTTTAAAGAATTGGTCATCTGGATGACAATCTAGAACCTTTTACATTTAATATTGGAATGCATGGTGCGATTTAAAGTTAAAAACACGTGGCTTAGTCCAGATTCAAGTTTGGGTGTCATTTGGAGGTGTAAGATCCGTTTTTGTTAACGTGGGTAAAGTTTGGTTTGGGTTTTTGACTCGTTTTGAGATCCGGTTTGAATCGGTTGGATTCAATATAAGTTTTTAACAAGTTTTGGTCATGTTTAATGCTTGTTGGGTTATGTTTGAAGTGAATTCACTAAACTTTGATTATATATATATTTGTGTGTGTGTGCATGTTTATATATAAAATGACTTTTTATAAAAACAAAATATGTTTTTCATCAATTGTTTTACTTCAAAATTATGGTTTTGATCGGTATTTGATGTAGTTTTTAAAAGTCCTATGATTTCATTTTATGATGTGCCTTAGTTTCGTCGATTGATTTGAAGTTAAGGCTTAGGAAAACTATAAGGGCTAAAAGTGTAAATTTAGAAAATAAAGTTAACCAAGTTTCTTAACAAAGTTAGACTAAAGGACAGAGGGTGCAACAAATTTAGAAAATAAAGGAGAGTATGAGTGAAAAAATTAACGTAAAGGACAGAAGGTGCAATTTTGATAATAACTAAAGTACAATCTGTGTAATTCTCTCAAATAATAATGAACTAAATATAACTTAAACGAAAACATGCATCAAAACTATCTACGGTCAGTTTGTGTAGAGTCTTCCCTACTCGTGCTCCAGTTTGTACTCTAAAAATAACTAATAACAACACCCAACAGGGTATCGTAAGCTCGGGTTTCTCTTATACTAGAGCGTTCCCAAAATTTATATACTCTAAACCAAGCTTAATAGCTCTTATTTATAAGGGATGAGATATGTTGAATTTTCCTCATGGAACCGATGTGGGACTAAAGTGTCGTGTATGCCTATGTGCTTGATTCCTCATCTATGTAGCTTGTTTTCAAAACGTAGAGTTATACATATTATTATTATTATTTTAGTATTATAATTAATTCAGCTGTTTAGCTCGTTTAACTTTTATAACTATTAAGATATAGCGTTTTACAAATTTCTGAATATATTGCTAAGACGAGCTAATTTTTATGTACGCGTCAACCTAAATTTCATTAAAAACAGAGTATGGTTCAAACATAATATTATATATTATTATCAAACGGTCTCCTATAATAGTAATTAATCGCTTAGATCTCACATCTCAAGTAATCATGTTGTTCGTCACATGCTCGTTAACTAGCTATAAATATATGAGTATCCATCTCACATATTATTGGCTCGTTTTAACGATCACGAACCCGTCTCATTCACAAATAAATATGAACCAAGACATTTTATCTATATAACAAAACGAGATGTTACAAATATCCCCTACCAATTTAGGGTTTCGTCCTCGAAACCTTCTAGGTAGAGAATAAGTGAGGGTAATGCTCTCGCATTTCTTGCTTCGATTCCCAAGTTGCCTCAGACCCTTTCCTATGTTTCCATTGTATTTTAACTTGGGGAATTTCTTTATTCCTGAGCTTCTTTACTTTCCGATCTAGGACATCCACCGGTTCTTCAACATAGTTGAGTTTATCGTCCACCACGATGTCATTTAGTGGTACATAGGTCGTTTCGTCTGTTAAGCATTTCCTTAGGTACAACACGTGGAAAGTTATGGATACTTTTTTAATTCCTTGGGTAGGTCCAAACGATAAGCAACATTCCCTACACGTACTATGATTTTGAAATGTCCTATGTAACGAGGACTTAGTGTCCCACGCTTTCGAAATCGAATGATCCCTTTCCAAAGGGAAACTTTTAGCGTGACAAAATCTCCAACTTGAAATTCTATGGGTCTTCTACGGTGATCAGCATATGACTTTTGCCGATCTTGTGCCGTCTTTAATCGAGCCTTAATTTGATCAAGTCTTTCGGAAGTAAGCTTCTGGCCATTTCTCGTACCGATTTCACATTCGATCATTTCAATAACAAGTACGTGTCATATTTACATGTAACAACTTTATGTTAGTCCAGTTTACCCAATATTTACCGATGTCAGTTCATTAACTTTAAACGCGCAACTCTTTCTTCAGCATCAAGGCGTCTACGAACTTTGAGAAGCACATTGTAAGACTCGTAACAACTTAAGTTAATTAAAATTAACTTTAAAACATGTTAATTATATAGGAAACTTAATTAAGGTCCTGTTAGATGTTGACTGAAATTTACGGGTTGTCACAAGGTTTTGGATAAACCTTTTGTTTCTCAATAGCCATGTTCACTAAAGGTTACTTCAGTTTCTTCTCCAAAGCAATTCGGTTGTGATTGTCATACACAATCGGTTGGTTTCCTCTTTGTGGATAAAAGCGATTTTGAGAATAAAATTGTTGTCTTTGAGGATAAAATTGTCTTTGCGGAAAAGACTGTTGGCGCATTTCTGTGTGACAACAACTTATTAGATAGAATAACTAGTAGATGGTCGTTTTGTATAACATGTAATCGTCTTTATTGTACCCTAGCAAACAAAGAAGATAGGAAACAAAGAAGTTAGCAAACAAAGAAGATAGTCATGCAAGAAGATGTAAAACAAAGAAGATAGTCATCCTCTTTGTTCTGATGTGGGCATCTTCTTTGTTTGCAGGCCAAGCCCATACTAGTATAAATACCTAGCATAGGGTGTACGCTAGGGTTGACAGTTTTGAGAGATCGTTCAGTAGTTGTCTGCAACGTTGTCTTGAATTGATTGTAATCTGTTTATAATCGATAGAAGACATTTTTATAATATTCTCGTGTTCGTTATCGTTTGAGTCGATTCATACTTTGCATAAACATCTATCAAGGGATTTCGCATCTTGATAGATCTGATCTGGCTTGTATCGATCCATTCCAAGGACCTACAATTGGTATCAGAGCTTATTACGCTCGATTGTATGGTTCAAGCTTGATTGTTGTAAATATTGATTCGATTGGAACGTGTTTTTCGTTTAAATCTTCTGTTTTTTTGTGTCAAAGATCATTCTCAATCAAAATTATTGCTTTACAGAAAGTTTTGTGTTGATTTGGTGGTGTTTTGATCGACAAAAAAATTTTCAGATTCGATCAGGTATATTAACGAAGATAGGGATTGATTCATCTTCGTTTTTCTTGGTTTTCTGTGTTGTTGGTTATCTTCGCTAAGGTCAAAAATTCATCTTCTTGATTTGATTTCATTTTAAAATCATCCTCGTCATCTTCGGTTGTCCATTCTTTTCATCATCGTGATTGTCAATATTCATCTTAAAACATCTTCGTTAACTGGTAAAGAATACTTTGATTTTTGTCTTATTCATTCATATTCAATTTAGTAAAAAAAAGAAAAAATGGCATCATAGATCTTCGTTTGAATTTCAAGTTTTCTCTGACTTTTCTTTCACAGTTACAAAAAAAAAAATAAAAAAAAATGTGCATCTTCGTTGTAAGATTCAACTTAGTTTAAAAGGACCTTCACTTTGTAGCAGGGTCATGTTATTTACACCTTAGATCATATGTAGTGGTTCAAGCCTTTAGGAGGCGTTTTCTGCTATGTGGATGCCACATCAATATAAGCATTTAAAGTAAAAAATAGGTGTAATGGTTCAAGCCCCTTTCTTGTTTCTTCAATCATTACCCAATTATTTACTTTTTTTTTACGATTTTTTATTAGATTATTTTAAAATAAGAATGAAACCTTAAAAATTAGATGATACCTCTTTGAATAATTTAATTTTGTAAAAATAATGATAATTTAATCTTTTGAAGTGCCTTTTGAAAGAAAAAGAACACCCACACATTACATGGGCCCAGCTAAATTTTTATTATATATCAGATTTTTTTTGAAAGGCAAAAACAAAGCCACGCACAAACAAAACATATTTTACACTACAAAAAAAAAGTCCATTTAGTAACACACATGCTTAGTAACATTTAACTTTTATGTCACTAATTTATATTTTTAATGACACTTATGTATGACATGTTTACATACTATGCACTTTAGTGACACTTAAATTTTATGACACTAATTTAAGAGTTTAATCGCACATTAAATCTGCCACTAAAAGTATCCCCTCAAGACCCTTCAAAATTTTTGGGTTCGGTCATATAGCGCTAATTATTTTCATCCTAAATTATATTTCCCCCCAATTTGACATCTTCAGTTTAGTAACTTACAAACCCTAAAGTCACTTCTCACAAATCTTGTTTCTCTTTAGCACCACACATACGCAAACCTCTGATTAGGGCTCAGGTAAGTATATATAAAGCTTCTTTTCTTTCGGTTCTTGTGTCAATGCTTATCATATAACTGTGCTTCTGTTGAACCCTTCATACTTATTGATTGTTTGGGGGTGTTATATTTGTAGGCTTCATCTATTCCCCTCTATTATACTATGCTGCCATCTGAGTGGTTGGAACCCTATCCCTAACAAGGCTTCACCAATTTTGTGTTTATGGGTTTAGTGGTAGTTTGTTAACTACAATGTTATACGGGTCAATAGTCTATTATATGATTACTTGGACATCGTTTTACATTTCTTTATGAGGTTGCTTTTTTAGATTGATTTTTTCGCTAGTTAGTTTTTGAAGCTTGATTACCTGTTCGTCGTTTGTTTATTAATCAATTTCAAATGGTCGTAAAAAAATTAAAAAATATTTTATCTTATTACTAGGGGTGCAAACGAGCCGAGCCGAGCCCGAGCTCGACCAGGCTCGAGCTGGAGCTCGATTAACTTATAAGAACTCGGGCTCGAGCTCAACTCGATTCGAGCTTTGTTTTCAAAGCTCGAGCTCGGCTCGTTGGTAATTTCTCAAGGTCGAGCTCGGCTCGGGCTCGGCTCGTTTGTTATCTATTAGTTAATTTATTAAATAAAAATAATATAAATAATAATTCGTTTATGCTTGTGAGCTCGATAAGTGAAGCTCGAGCTCGGGCTCGTGAACTTAACAACTTTAAACGAGGGGTAAATATGATTAAATATAAAAAAAACTAATATTATACATAGGCTCGATAAGGCTCGACGAGCCTAACGAGTTTCATACGTCAGGCTCGAGCTTGGGCTCGATAAATAAACGAGCTTCGTTTTAGGCTCAAGCTCGGCTCGAGCTCGATAAGGCTCGGCTCGTTTCGAGCTTTTTACCGAGCCGAGTTCGAGTAGCTCGCGAGCGGCTCGGCTCGTTTGTACCCCTACTTATTACTGTCTTCCATGGTTAACAAAAATTGTTCTTTGAGTACTTTGAATTGTTGTATTATTTTGCTTCTGCTACCTATTATCTGTTTATTTTCTTCTCCAAAATTTTCAGCCTAAGTTTGTTAGTTGTCTGTCTCTATCACAGGTATGTGCTCATGTTTCGAAACATGGTATTAATTTATTAGTTTTTTGTTAGGTTGATTATTGATTAAGAATCTTGGCCTTTGTTTTGAAGTTAAGGTTTTTTTTTTTTTTTTTTTTTTTTTTTTTTTTTTTTTTTTTGTTTGTTTGTTACAAAAAGTTGTCTTCTAGATGAACTATGGGATTCATAGTTTTAACCAGATGCGTTCTGTCATATTATTTCTTGGATTGTTCTTAACAGGGTGGTGTTTCTCTTATGTAAGATGGTTTCTAATAAAAAAAATGGATTATTTATTCAAGCATGAGTTGTTTAGGTTGTATTTTGTTGTCTGCTGCGAATCGTGTGATTATCATTTTATTATACTGGTTTTTGAATCTTGCAACGTTTTACAAGTTTCTTACATGAGTTTTCAATTTAGGCGTGGTTTTAATACTTTATAAGTCATGTGATTTTTCGTTTTATCATATATGTATTTTCCTATCGAGCATTTTTTATATTTATGTATTAATAAGTAGAAAAAAAAATCCACCGAACTTGCGAGTGCGACCAGTCTATAATAATATACTCACACACATCATGTATCTATCTCCATCCCCAATATCCACCTACAACTTCTATTGCCTTTCAAAAAAAAAAAAAAAAACTAACGTTGTAGCAACAAAAATGCATGAGAATGAGTGTGCATTAGGCGTTAAGTAGAAAACGCCCAGCCAACAAAACGCCGAAGGGGTGGTGTACCCGGCGTGAAATGGCGTTTTTGAGGGGGAAAACGCCCCATTACGGATGGTCTTATGGTTTTTTAGGGTTTCACAGGCCTCTACGGCTCGCAGAGGCCTCTGTGAGCCGCAGAGGTGTCAGAGCATTGAAAACAACAACCCTATACGACTCATAGAGGCCTCTATGAGTCATATAGCTTTATTGCCCTAAAAACCTAACCATTCTGTGGCTCGAAAAGCCCCCTGCGGGCCGCAGAGGTGGGTGCCCACAGAACATTCAATGTCCAGGCTGCAAAATAGCTTTTGTCAGTGAGCTCTGTGGCCCGCATAACAACTTCGAAGCAGCTGGGAATTCTGTTTCGCATACATTCATCAATGCCTGGTCAGCGTCAGTTACTATAACACGCGGTTCCATACTTTCCTCATGCAGCAACTCTCTCAGCCTATTTAGCACCCATTTGAAGTTATCCATCTCTTCATGTATGATAAATGCTTGGGCGGCAATAAACGACTTGGATGTTAATGTGACACCCACAATTTGAACAAACGGGATCCTATACTCGTTCGTACTGTAGGTCGCATCAATCAACAACACATGCGGGAACGCACGCCACGTTTTTAGAGATGTATTATGAACAAAGAAAATATCTTCAATCGCATTTGTCTTTGGATTCACTCGGGTGAAGAAAGTAAAATCTTTATCAACCAGTAAACTTTTGAGTATCTGCATAGCAATAATAACAATAACAACAACAACAATAATAATAATACCTGCATTTGAGTCTTGCCATTATACAACTCCCGTTTAATCTTGGTTAATGCGTTATGGATGTCTTTTAAAATAACGGGGCACTCTGGGTATTGATTTCTAACGGCCGAAAAAATTTGTATTGGTAAAACGTTTTGTAAATAAAGCGAGTTCACCAATTTTAAGCAGTCCTCGTGCATCCTCCGAGCATATGCGTAACCCTCAATAAATTCAAACGGTGGGTGGTTATGAGTTGGGTTGATGACCCTCAAATGCCAACCACCGTATCCCAAGTTGTATTTCGCCTTAACTTCAAACGGGCATTCACACTTTTTACTACCCGTCTTCCAAAGTGTGGGTACACTACGAGGTTTGCCATGTAAGGTACAACCTATAGTAGCTGAATCTGGTCTCTTATTCTCCCCCTTTCCCTTGTTTTCAGTACGTTTATATACAGTGACGTAACCAAGAACTCTTGCTCTAAGGGAAACCCAATCTGTCACCTCTTTAAGATTTGCAAATACCTGAAAGTTTATATACGAGTCTAGTCAAATTTTTATATATTAACAATATAAATTACGCATGCCCACAAACAAACATACATGCATACATACCTACATATATACATACAACCATACATACATGCATACACACATACAAACATACATACATACATGCATACACACATACATACGGGGCAACATATATGCATGTATAAATTATAAACAGGCGTAAATAAATAAACACACCTGAGTTGTTTCAAACGAAATATTCGGGTTCGGTTCCATGCTACAGTCACCCGCCTCGTGTGCGTATCGTGGAGCCCTTGGAGGAACGTAACATGATTCCGGTTCTTCTACATACTCCTCGTTTAAATCAGGCAGCTGTGGCCGTTCATTTAAATCCGACAACGCTGCTTTCCCGGATATAACCTCTGGCTCACCACGCTCACTATCGCTTTCCGGGACGCAACATACGTCAAACCATTCACCCGAAGACATTGTGTTATGAAATGGTTGGTCGGATGGTATTTTAGCCAGAGAAATTTCGGAACCGTCGGAGAAAAAAATTTGAAATTTTGAGGTTTGGACTGAAAATCGTGCATGGTTGATGGTTTAAAGTGCTCATAGAAAACTCTGCTGCTCGCAGAGGTCTCTACGGGCCGCAGAGGTATTTAATTGTTCTCACTGACAAAAGTTGTTTTGCAGCCTGGACATTGAATGTTCTGTGGGCACCCACCTCTGCGGCCCGCAGAGGGCTCTGCGAGCCGCAGAATGGTTAGGTTTTTAGGGCAACAAAGCTATACGACTCGTAGAGGCCTATACGAGTCATATAGGGTTGTTGTTTTCGATGCTCTGACACCTCTACGGCTCGCAGAGGCCTCTGCAAGCCGTAGAGCCCTGTGAAACCATAAAAAACCCTAAGGTATAAATAACATGATCCATTCTTTTATTATAAGTTATTATAGATTATAGATTTAAAGGATAGGCTTGAAAATTTAAAACTAACAATAATAAAACTTTAACTCTGTTTTAACTTTAAAAAATAATATACATTGAAATTTCATTGATTTTAGTATATATTAAAAGCTAAGAAATATAGTGGACGAAATAGTCGTATGAATTGTATGGCCCCACGCTCACCTAATTTCAATTGAAACTAAGTTTATCAAATCTCCAAAGGCAAAATTAAGAAGTTGTCGTGGTAAAAACCAAGAAACCAAAGGTCCGAAAAGCAAACACTAAGAATATGGTGGTAGAAAGCAAAAAACAAAAGAATATAGTGGCGCATATGTTTTGTTATATATAATAATAGTGGCGCATATGTTTTGTTATATATAATAATATGCACGGGTATATATAATAAGAGTAAAGTTCACGTACAAATAGCTTTATCGTACGAACAGTACGAACTGAAGTAAAAAACACGCGGTGGCATTTCTGTAAATATTGGAAACTTTATATAACTAGAGTAATTATATAATTACTCTAGTTATATAACTAGCGTAATTACTCTAGCGTAATTATATAACTAGAGTAATTATAAAATTACTCTAAAGTAATTATATAGCGTAGTTATATAACTAGAGTAATTATATAATTACTCTAGGGTAATTACTGTAGAGTAATTATATACAATAGAGTAATTATACAACAAGAGTGGTGGTCATTATTTACGAAAATGCCACCGCCACTTTTTTACTTTAGAGTAATTATATACACTAGAGGAATTATACAAACAAAGAGTGGTGGTCATTATTTACGAAAATGCCACCGCCACTTTTTTTTTTGTTCCCTTCAGTTCGTATGTTCGCACGATAATTTTGTTTGTATTTGAACTTTTGTCTATATAATAATATGCACGGGAAAAAGGTGGTTTTACATTAAATATGAAACATAATGCCAAGAAGCTGGTCCACTCCATGGGGGTATATAGATGCTTCATTGTGTGAACGTGAGTTATCCGCCTCCATAAGATAAAAAGAAGAACCCAATTATTTGATCTCCAAATTGTTCAGTAAGCTTAAAAAATGACCGACAAAATCCCACTTCTCACCTCTTACAAAATGGGGAATTTTGAGCTTTCTCACAGGTAGTTTGCATGTAGGTCTTATCTCACTCGCGTGTCTTTCCTTCAGATATATATTAATGAACCTTATATTATACAGAGTTGTTTTGGCACCCCTAACACGGATGAGATCCTACGGCAATGTCCCTCAGCCACACGCGATCTTGTATTATTCACAAAGAACAACCAAAGGAGGATTCCTTATTTCTGAAGCCAGTGGTGTTTCTGACACTGCGCAAGGGTAACATTGTGCATATATCTATCTATGATGTTTGGTTGATTTCATTTGGTTCTCAAGCCGGCCTCGTTGTTTTGTGATTTTTAAGGTATCCAAATACTCCTGGTATATGGACCAGACAGCAAGTAGAGGCATGGAAACCCATTGTGGATGCTGTTCATGAAAAAGAAGGAATCTTTTTCAATCAAATTTGGCATGCTGGAAGAGTTTCAAATTCTGGTATACTCGATCTTAATTTGTTCATGAATTTGAAATATAGGGTTATATTAGTAACGTGTCTCATACCCAATTCTAAAATGGTGTCCCATAGTCCGGTATCCATTGGATAAACACATTTGCGGGTATACCCATTAGTTTGTTAAAAAAAAAAAAAAACCCACATGGATTCACAAATTGACTACTTACTATTTAATTTTTATCTAATTATATTACTAAAGGTAGTTTGAAATATAAAAACTAAAATATAGTGTGAACTTAGTAGATTATCGCCGACAAAAGAAAATACTTAAAAGTATGGTTTGGTCAATATATTTGTATGTTTCTGGTAATCGGAACACCTGATATCATACTTGCTCTATATATATCCACAGAAATTAATTTTTAAAACTAATCTCATGCCTTGTGTCATTAATTCCCAAATACTGATCCCCCTTTTTTTTTTTTTTTTTTGTAAGGTTAATTTCATTAAAAACCGCCCGAGAAGACCTCAAAGTAAGGACAACCGGGCCACACAAGCGAAATTACAAAGCGTCTAACGGATATTTACACCACTCTTTCCAATCTAAACTAGAAACATTAGTTCTATTTTTAAACCAAAAATACGACGTCATCTTTATGCTTTCAAACACTTCCGGAGCACGCCTTCTCTTATCTTGAAAAATCCGCATATTACGCTCGTTCCAAATGGTCCACAAAGACGTGAAAATAATCCCCCGTAAGACATATTTGGCATTCTTGGACATAGGCTGGTTCCTTTGACTCTTCAACAAATCGCTAACATCGAACACAATCATCGGGCTCAAACGACACCATTTTTCCACTCGGGTCCAAACTTCGGCTGCAAAAAAGCATCCTGTAAATAGGTGGGTCGCAGTTTCAGAATCCGAGTCGCATAACCCGCATATAGTATTCTGGAGATCAACACCTCTCTTGCATAATTCGGCCTTAGTTGGTAACCGATTTAACATCGCGCGCCAAACCATGATCTTACATTTTAATGGAGTCCAACCCTTCCACTTCATCTCTGAACGTCTGGCCGAAGAAGGATGGTAAGAAAGAAGAGTTCTAGCGCTTCTAACTGAAAAGACGCCAGAGCCGCTTGGTTTCCACCTCCACCTATCCGCACCATCTTTCCATTCAAACCCAAACAGATCCTCCAAAAGGCTGAACAAAGCTGCAACTTCAGCAGCCGAAGAAGGGGAGTTTTTCCAGTCCCAAAACAGAGTTTTGACACCATTAACCATGCGCATGCGCTCCGATATAACAGCCCACTTGTTCTTCTCGAGTCTGAATAAATGCGGGTATGTTATACGAAGAGGTTCATCCCGGAGCCAAGAGTCCATCCAGAAACTAATAGTAGACCCATCACCCACAACAGCTTCAAAGTGGCTTCCAAGCGTGTTTCCAGACCAAACTTTTTTATCGCCTAGTTTAACAATTTGTCTCCAACACCCACTAGCCGAAGTCCTACATGGAAGTAACGACCATTTTCTACTACTCCCATGACAACCAATAATGACTTTTTTCCACAAGCGATTGCCTCCGGTCTTAAAACGCCACGCCCATTTGAGGAGGAGCGCGTTGTTAATATCTTCAACTTTGGAAAGGCCTAAGCCTCCCTCTTTCTTTGGAGTCGTAATGACATCCCAAGCAATCCAATTAATCTTCTTCTCTGCATTGCAACCTGTCCATAAGAAACGTCTCAAGATTTTCTCAATACTCTCTATGACCGCCTTTGGGGCTTTATAGAGAGAAAGATAATAAATAGGGAGATTCTCCAAAACCGACTTGATAAGCACTACCCGACCACCCATAGATAAGTTCTTAGCTTTCCAACCAGCTAGGCGCTTATTTAGAGTGTCCAAAACAATATCCCAATTACCAATACGAGTCATCTTCGCGCCCACTTTAATACCCAAATAGACACACGGGAAATCCCCTCTCCTACAACCCAAAACTTCCAACATGCCATCAATCTCTTCATTACTAACACCAATCCCAAATAGGTTAGACTTATGGATATTGATTCGAAGCCCCGTACATAAGTAAAAAATACGAAGGATACGGGCCGTGTTTTGAATGTTCTCTCTAGACCATTCTCCCAAAATGAGAGCATCATCCGCAAAAAATAGGTGATTAATATCCATATTATCAAACGGGAAACTAATACCTTTAATCAAGCCTACCTCTTTCGCCTTCTTCAATAACCAAGTGAGGCACTCCATAACAATGAGAAATAAAAAGGGTGAAATAGGATCGCCTTGACGTAATCCTTTCTCACTCTTAAATTGGTACGTGGGAGACCCGTTCACAAGCACAGACGCACAAGTCGAGTGAAGAATACCTTTTATCCAGCGACACCACACCTCGGGGAAACCCATTTGAGAAAGAGTAGATAAAAGGAATCGCCAATTGACGTTGTCGTAAGCTTTCTCAAAGTCGATCTTTAAGAGAAACGCCTTTTTCTTATTTCTCTTGAGCCATTCCAACACTTCGTTCACCACAAGAGGACCATCTAGGATAAAACGCTCAGACAAGAAAGCCGACTGATTTTCCGAGATAAGCTTACCAATCACCTTTTTGAGGCGATTTGCAAGGATTTTAGAAACAACCTTGCTAATCACCCCAACTAGGTCTATAATCTTTGAGGCCTACAGGCGTTTTTACCTTAGGGATCAAAGTTATAAAGGCGGAACCACAACCCGGACTAATCGCACCGCTACTATGAAAATCCGACATGATGCGCAAAAAATCTTCTTCTAAAGCATCCCAGAAGCGCTTAAAGAAACGGAAATTAAAGCCATCGGGGCCCGGCGCTTTGTTCGAACCACAATCGAAAACGGCTTCTTTTATTTCTTGTTTAGTGAACATTGAAGTAATGTTTATACTATCCTGTTCATCTAGACGAGATATACCAGCAAACTGTAGGTCTGGCCGAACATGGTGAGTTTCTTTGAAGTGGTCACGAAAGAAACAGAGAACTTCTTTTTTTAATAATGTCGGCTTCGAAACCCAATCGCCTCTAATATTCAATCCCGGGATCGCATTTGTGGCTTTACGACCATTTACTATACTGTGGAAAAAACTAGTGTTTTCGTCCCCAAGAGACGCCCATTTCGCTCGAGATTTTTGTCTAATGTCACGATGTCGAAAAAGATTTTGGTGACCAAATATTTTGGTGACCAAGACTCATTAAATTGCCCACAAAGAACACCTATTAATTAACCAGGCAATGCATAACTAAAAATCCATATATAATTGATTAAAAACGTTACCCCAGTTGATCAAACCCTTATTAGAACCAAATTAGTTAACCATGAAGTAAGTATAAATTGTTTCCATTAAATGATCAGGTTATCAACCAAATGGGCAAGCCCCAATATCTTCTACAAACAAAGGATTCACGAATGGAAATGACATTGATGTTGCAACATTTACCCCTCCAAGGAGCCTTACAACAGAAGAGATTCCTCTTGTTATTGATGATTTTAGAATTGCTGCTAGAAATGCTATTGAAGCTGGTAACACGCGCGTACTTACTTCATCATAAATTCTTAATCATTGTCTAGAATCCCACCAATTTAATTATGAGACTACAGGTTTTGACGGAGTCGAGATTCATGGGGCTCATGGCTATCTAATTGACCAGTTTCTGAAAGATGGAGTAAATGACAGAACAGACGAGTATGGTGGATCCTTAGAGAATCGTTGCAGATTTGCTCTAGAAGTAGTTGATGCTATTGTGAAGGAGATCGGAGCAAATAAAGTTGGCATACGTTTATCACCATTTGCAAACTACATGCAATCAGGTGACTCAAATCCAACTGCTTTAGGTCTCTACATGGCTGAATCTTTGAATAAGTATAATATTCTATACTGCCATATAGTGGAGCCAAGGATGAAATATGTAGGTGAAAAGGTTGATTGCCTCCATAATCTTGTACCAATGAGGAAAGCATTCAACGGCACTTTCATTTCGGCAGGCGGCTATGATATGGAAGAAGGTAATAATGTTGTGGCTGCAAATCAAACAGATCTTGTTGCTTATGGTCGTATTTTTTTGGCTAATCCTGATTTGCCAAGAAGATTTGAGCTTAATGCTCCTCTTAACACATACGATCGTGAAACATTTTATACACCTGATCCGGTTCTAGGGTATACGGATTATCCGTTTTTGGAAACCACATTTTAAGACCGTTGGTATCGGTTTTTTTATGTTTTATATCTCTGTAAGTTTCTTTTAAAGTATAAGGTTTTATATAATTCGGAGAAGGCCGTTCCGAGATGCTTTTATTCAAAATCGAAGAGATTTTCACTAAAGTAAGGGTTAATTACACATAGAACGACAAGTTATAGAGCAAGAAAAGTAAACAATTAATTTAATAATAGCGTTCATAGAGACCTTAAGATTGTTTTCAAATCTTATATTACTTAATTTAACCGAATCACCAATCCTTTAACTACAATTAAAAAAAAAAATTGAACGGTTAGTTTCTTTCCACATTTTATACCATTTTTCCTTTTATGAGGCTTGAACTCCCAAAACTACATTTTTAATTGTTTGACCATAATTTAAAAGTAGAGAGTAAACTATTTAAAATAACTAAGAAATGTCTTAAATTGAAACAAGAGTGTAAACTATTTAAAATAACTTAAAATTCTTTTAATTGTTTGAACTTAATTTGAAAGCAGAGAGTAAATTATTATCCTATATATTGATATGCAAACTTTGATGAACAGTGAGGTAACGTCATTAGAGTATTATATCAAACTTAACAGAAGAATATGCTACTGCGTTTTGTTTGTGGTGGGCCACGTGTTGTTTTGTTGCCCTTCTTTCCCTTGTGACAAGTATTGTTTTCTTTATTTTCCTTCTCTCTCCATTCACCATCTTGGTCACCTACATCCTCTTCGGCGCTTCCTTTTCTCTCTCAAATTACAATAACCAGCATCTTCACTCTCTCTATACGACCAACCCCCCCCCCCCCCCCCCCCCCGCCGACTGCACCACCACCTTCGACTCTCTCTGTTGCCTCAAACACCACCACCACTACACAATACGACCTCCAACACGTTCCACTATAACTAGCAATTATTCACTTGCAACCGTACCATAAACCACTACACTGTAACTGGTAACCATCTTGCAACCCCAACCGTTGACCACTGCCGTATGCTCTCCATCGCGCACAACTTTGAATCTGCAACATAAAGCAAGCCCAAACCATGGCTAAAGTCCGCCGCACCCGCCGAAGACTTGTCTTATTTTTTGCTATATACCTTTATGCATGTTGTCTTTCATTCTTTCAAAGCTTATTTTTACTGTCAAGCGAATCGTGGTTTGTGATGTTTTTCTCTTTGGTGCTTTTATTCTTTGTCCTTCCTCTTCATTTTGTGGCGACGAGGTTGGAATTTTTGTGTGCAGGTTTGCTTTTTATTAGTTTCTGTTGAAGGTTGGTTTTTGGTTTCTTCTCGCATTACCAAGTTGGTTCTAAGTTGTTATTGCGTTTTATTGCATAAAAAATAATTTTGAATGTTCACCTATATGTTTGCTTGCCAGATGTTCAACAATATGTTATGCTTCAAAAAATTGTTTTTTGATGTTCACCTGTTATGTTCATATTTTATTTAGTATGGTGTATACTTATCACCATTTGACTAACAGACCATTTAACAATACAAAAACTATCCTATGTAAGTTAAAAAACAGTTCTATGCAGGTCTGGTTGTTTAGTTATTGTTTGTTGATTTAGTTTTGTTGTTGGGTTGATGTTTTCTTAACTTCGGGGTAATTTGGTATTAAAGATAGTTGAGTTTTGAACTTGACGATAGATGTTAACAAGATTTGTATGGTATAGTTACAGTTGAAGCTTTCATTTCTACGATTTTTGTGCCACATTAGAGTAAGCTTTTATGGTGATTATAGCTGAATGATAGTCTTGATCCATGAGATTTGAAATATCCGAACATGTTAGCTTTTTATTTGTCGATGAGGTTGGAATTTTTGTGTGCATGTTTGCTTTTTATTTGTTTCTGTTGAAGGTTGGTTTCTTGTTTCTTCTCGCATTGACCAAGTAGCTTCTAAGTTGTTATTGTGTTTTATTGCTTAAAAAATTAATTTTGAATGTTCACCTATATGTTTGCTTGCCAGATGTTCAACAATATGTTATGCTTCAAAAAATTGTTTTTTGATGTTCACCTGTTATGTTCATATTTTATTTAGTATGGTGTATACTTATCACCATTTGACTAACATACCATTTAACAATACAAAAACTATCCTATGTAAGTCAAAAAACAATTCTATGCAGGTCTGGTTGTTTAGTTATTGTTTGTTGATTTAGTTTTGTTGTTGGATTGATGTTTTCTTGATTTCGAGGTAATTTGTTATTAAAGATAGTTGTGTTTTGAACTTGACGATAGATGTTAACAAGATTTGTATGGTATAGTTACAGTTGAAGCTTTCATTTCTACGATTTTTGTGCCTCCTTAGAGTAAGCTTTTATAGTGATTATAGCTGAATGATAGTCTTGATCCATTAGATTTGAAATATCCGAACATGTTAGCTTTTTATTTGTCGATGAGGTTTGAATTTTTGTGTGCATGTTTGCTTTCAAGATATATATATCACTTCTCGGTTTTGACCCATTAGAAACGAATTAGTTCGGTTTTAACCGTTTGACCCGTTAAGGCCTTAGGTTTTACACAACCTTATTTACCCATTCAAAAAGCATAACAATCATATTGCCAACCCGTTGAACAATTGTTAAACTAATTAACACTGTCCGATTTACTTATTATGACTCGGTTTATGGATTTAGCCTTTAGCAAATCTTTAGAATTCCCAAAATACCCTTAGAGGTCTATATTCCGTTTTAGTCACCCGTGAGCGACAACACTTGGTCATCACCATCATTTTAGACTCGTTAACATGTTTGGAGCGTATCAGATGTTCATGTTTGCTTTTTATTTGTTTCTGCTGAAGGTTGGTTTTTTGTTTCTTCTCGCATTAACCAAGTTGCTTCTAAGTTGTTATTGTGTTTTATTGCTTAAAAAATTAATTTTGAATGTTCACCTATATGTTTGCTTGCCAGATGTTCAACAATATGTTATGCTTCAAAAAATTGTTTCTTGATGTTCACCTGTTATGTTCATATTTTATTTAGTATGGTGTATACTTATCACCATTTGACTAACAGACCATTTAACAATACAAAAACTATCCTATGTAAGTCAAAAAACAGTTCTATGCAGGTCTGGTTGTTTAGTTATTGTTTGTTGATTTAGTTTTGTTGTTGGGTTGATGTTTTCTTGATTTCGGGGTAATTTGGTATTAAAGATAGTTGAGTTTTGAACTTGACGATAGATGTTAACAAGATTTGTATGGTATAGTTACAGTTGAAGCTTTCATTTCTACGAATTTTGTGCCTCCTTAGAGTAAAGCTTTTATGGTGATTATAGCTGAATGATAGTCTTGATCCATGAGATTTGAAATACCCGAACATGTTAGCTTTTTATTTGTCGATGAGGTTTGAATTTTTGTGTGCATGTTTGCTTTTTATTTGTTTCTATTAAAGGTTGGTTTTTTGTTTCTTCTCGCATTGACCAAGTTGCTTCTAAGTTGTTATTGCCTTTTATTGCTTAAAAAAATAATTTTGAATGTTCACCTATATGTTTGCTTGCCAGATGTTCAACAATATGTTATGTTTCAAAAAATTGTTTTTTGATGTTCACATGTTATGTTCATATTTTATTTAGTATGGTTTATACTTATCACCATTTGACTAACAGACCATTTAACAATACAAAAACTATCCTATGTAAGTCCAAAAACAGTTCTATGCAAGTCTGGTTGTTTAGTTATTGTTTGTTGATTTAGTTTTGTTATTGGGTTGATGTTTTCATGATTTCGGGGTAATTTGGTATTAAAGCTAGTTGAGTTTTGAACTTGACGATAGATGTTAACAAGATTTGTATGGTATAGTTACAGTTGAAGCTTTCATTTCTACTATTTTTATGCCTCATTAGAGTAAGCTTTTATGGTGATTATATTATAGATGAATGATAGTCTTGATCCATGAGATTCGAAATATCCGAACATGTTAGCTTTTTATTTGTCGATGAGGTTGGACTTTTTGTGGAAAGAATAGTTTTTAACTAAATTAACTATTTATCTAATTAACTTCTTTGATTGTTTTAGAGAATTAGGAACACTAATAATTTTGATTTCTAGATAAAAACAATAATAAGAACAAAGTAACCTCCTCGAAACTTCAGGTTCTAGGTTTCACACAGTTTTTAGTTTATAGATTCGGAACCACATTGACATAGTTCTGGAAATTAGCTAACTAGCTAGTAGCACAGGTTCTTGTCATCAACCATATTAACAACTCAATTGTAAGCATCAAGTCAACCCTCTTTATGTCATCCAACCCACTACTAAGTTTTGTCATCAACCGAACAAGTTGTAAAGAAAAGACTTAAAACATAAATCAATTGTTTGCTTAACTAATGCATCAATAATGTCTTAATTGTTTGTCATCACAAGCAAAACATAATCCAAAACTCAAAATAAATAGAAAACGTGCAAAACCTAATGAACCGTTCGTCTAGAGGAAGCTACAATAGATTTAGCGTTGCATCTCGTTTGCTGTGGCTTCTTCTTTTCATTCTTTGTGTGAGGTATGATTCTCGCCTCCAAACTGTCGTCCTCCTTGTGGCAGCCCCGTTCAATTGCCGACATCGTTTTTCTTTATGTATTGTATAAAATTGCCTTAGCATTTTATGTGGGCCCAAACCAAATTAATTATTTGTTGAAGCCCTCGATCACTATTAATAAAATGGACCTTTTTTTTTCTTCACTCGAGATGCTGCCATTTTACTAGCTCCTTCATGGTGGCAGCTAGGGCTGTAAACGAACTGAACTTTCAACAAACAGTTCATGAACTGTTTGGCGGGAAATTTGTTTATTTAGTTAAATAAACGAACACAAACAGAGGCCGCGTTCGTTCGTTTATGTTCGTGAACGTTCGGTAACGTGTTCGTTTATGTTCGATAGTTTAATAGGGTTTATAATTTTTATAATTTTTTATTTTCTTTTATTTACCCAAATAAATAATTTATGTGTTTAGTGATATTTTGGGTGGATGTAGCTCATGTGTTAAAATTATATCTTATTCCAAAGTTAATATATGTTAGTTTGTCTTTGCTTCTGTTCATGAACATTTCATTGTGTTCGTTTGTGTTCATGAACACTTGTTTGTGTTCATTAATGTTCGTGTGCGTTCATGAACAAAATTAACAAACGAACACAAACAAAAGTGTTTTCTTAACAAACGACCATGAACATTTGAACACACGATTTCCTTAACAAACGAACACGAACAAAGCTTTGTTCGTGTTCGTTCGGTTCGTTTGCAGCCCTAGTGGCAACCCATTTGCATGGCCATATACTTGAATCCATTGAGCCGACATACAGTTTCGTCATGTAGCCCATTTTAATTGTGATTGCATTTAGTTTAGTTGTTGATTTCCTGATTACCTGCAACATTAAAGTGAGCCTTGCACCTTAGTTGTTTTTTGTGAAATTAAAAGTCAATTAATGTTTATAGGAACAATCAAACAAATTAATCATCTATATCTATATTTATATCAATTAATGTAGAGGAGGAGGCATGGGCAAATATGTTCAAATTGTCCAAGGTTAAGATGTCATACAAATGGTTTCTTTACGATTTTTTAAATTTTACCACTTTTCTTCCCTGAGGCCTTTGGGTGTGGACGAGGTCCATCATCCATGATGGTCGGTCCTCCACCTCAGATACCACGTCATCCTAGGGTTGGAGCATCATGGGGATGATGGTCTAAGGGTGTGGAGGAGGCCCGTCATCATTTAATTCTTTTTTTTTTAAATTAAATTATATTATAATATTAATATTACAGTAAAAAAGTTA
Organism: Ambrosia trifida; assembly: GCA_028751855.1. Classification (NCBI taxonomy): domain Eukaryota; kingdom Viridiplantae; phylum Streptophyta; class Magnoliopsida; order Asterales; family Asteraceae; genus Ambrosia; species Ambrosia trifida. Next base: position 99,944,048 of record CM054123.1, on the reverse strand, counting down.
ATATTCTAATATTAATATTAAAAAGTTAATATTACATTAAAACCATTACAAATAATTTAAAAAAAAAAAAACACAACTAAAATTAAATTAACCTATTCGACATAAAAAAATTACAAATAATCTACGCTTGTCCGTTGTTTCAAATATATTAAACCAAGTCCGCTTGAAGATTGTGATGCGTGTACTCGTTATGTAACGAGAACTCGTTTAAATCTTGTTGATGTGGGTCGACAGGCACGGTATTCTCCGGCGGGGCATTCTCGTCATACACACAGATGGCGGCGCCTTCGTCTTCGAGTATCATGTTATGCAACAAGATATAAGTATACATACAGTAACGCAACCTTATTGGGGTGAACATACGTGCCGGGTTTGCAATAATGTGCCATCTTTGTTGTAGAACCCCAAATAACCGTTCAATGTCCTTTCTTGCCCCCTCTTGAAACTTGGCAAATTTCTTTCTTTTTTCATCGAACGGGTGGTGAATACTTTTAATGATCGTCGCGTAAGGTGGGTAAATCCCATCAGCAAGATACTTCCCGCGCCTATACTCCACCCCTAATACTGTAAACCTGGTATCCGGACCGGTTACTTTTATGACATCGTCAAAAACCTCTGATTGGTTAATGACATTAATGTCGTTGTTCGAACCAGGAATGCCAAAGAAAGCATGCCAAACTAGGGATGGCAATGGGTCGGGTTCGGATCGGGTATTAGTAATACCAAACCCGAACCCGTTTATAAAACCGTATACCAAACCCGACACAATACCCGTCGGGTTTTAGTCGGGTAATTACCCGTCGGGTATCGGGTATACCCACGGGTATCGGGCATACCCGTTATGTTGTTAAAAAAATACCCATTGGGATTTGTAGTAGAAAATACACACGGTTGTTGGGTATACCCGTTATTTTATCAAAACATATAATACCCGTTATGTCAGTCACAATAGTTTCTTCAAAAAAAAAAAAACGAAAGAAAAATAAACCTGGTAATAGGCGCTAAATATATTGTTGAAATTGTATTCGGTCAAATAGTGGTTACGATCTGTTGTTAGTCAAGAGAGTTTATCTCCATCTTTCTAGGATATACTCTTGTATATATTGGGATGTACATTTCTTTGTAAATCAATTGAATTGAATATTTTAATTTTTCACCTCGGTTGTGCATTGGTAGGTTGATACAAGTTGCAGAGATTCACAAATTAAAACTTACAAAAAGATTTATATAGCGGGTAATCGGGTATGTACTTATCGGGTAATCGGGGCGGGTATTGCTATATACCATACTCGAACCCGAACCCGAAATTTTTTATTTTTTAAAACAAAACCCGAACCCGAACCCGGCGGGTTCGGGTTATACCCGACCCTAATATTTCGGGTTTCGGGTTTACCCGTCGGGTTTGGGTTTTTTTTGCCATCCCTATGCCAACCCTATAGATCTTGTGAACATGCAGCCTCCAAAATTATTGATGGATGTCCTTGATCCCCTCGTATGAACATTCCGCGCCATGCATTCAGAGAGTTTTTCCAAGGCCAATGCATGCAATCAATGCTTCTTAGCATTCCTGGAAAACCATGTGTTTTGGTGGTGGAACTGATACAACTGTTGGACCTCACTGGAGTTTGGCTTTTGCAAATATTTCTTGCTGTAAAGCTTCACTACACACTTGCTAAACTTGTAAAGACATTCTCTCGTGCAGTTCTTTTTGACATCCTTAAATACTCGTCCCACGCATCCGCCGTAGTCCCGTACTCTAGTTGCCGAAGTGCAGCTATGCATTTTTGTAGTGTGGTGAACCCCCTTTTCTTTCTAGCATCGTATCGTAAGGTAAAAAATGGGTGAAAATTCGCCACATCATCAGCAATACGTAGGAAAAGTCTTCTACTCATTCGGAACCTACGCCTAAATAGTTCCGCTGAGTATAAGGGTTGGTCGGCAAAATAATCGGCTACTAATCTATTATATGCACCTACACATATTTTAAAAAATATAAACTCAATAAAAATCTACACTTTTAAAAAATTTAAATATAATAAACAAGTAAAATGTTAAAAAAAAAAAAATATAATATACATAAATAATCTGAAAAAAATAAAACTTACCTTCTCGGTCTCTATTTATAGCCGCTTGCCTATTTCAAGGTACCGATTCGACTTCTTCTCCTTCCTCCTCAGCAATGATCAGCGCCGCTTGCGCACGACGTTTATAATAAACATTACGGCTTCGTTCATAGACGTTGAACCCGAAGAAGACGAAGACGACGAAGAAGATGATAATGACATGGTTTTTTGAGGGTTTAGTTTTTTTAAAAGATATTGGATTAGTTTAAATATATTGAGAGTGTTTAAGAGAGTGTTTAAAAATTTGTGGGTGAAAATGGAATGGTTTGGTTGTTTAAATAAAAAAATAAAAATAAAAAACCCTTTTTTTTAAATCTAACGGTCAAAAGAAAAGGGGCCCAACGTTCAAATAACTCCAACGGTCAAAAAAGGAGCCCCGGCGTCACAATCCTCCTGTTGCCGCCCATGCCGTGCCGGGCCAAGGGAGCGGTGTTTGTCGGGCCGGCATGGGCAAGCCCCTCCTTGCCGTCCCTCTTGTCGGAACCACACCCAAAGGCCTAAATGACCCTAGAAGATAATCAACTTTTATATGAAAATGGAACTCACCCAAACTAAATAAACACATGAGATAACAATATTTTTTAACAAATTTCATATAATGGCGATGGAAAATAATAATTTATGTTACCACAATGAATAATCTTATCTCAGCTAAACTTGTATGAGTTTAAAAACCATGCCATAATAATACTTATGTTATAAACCATTTTCATATATATGTGTCTACCCAGCGGCAAAGTGGACGGGATGGTTCGGCTCACTGACTACATTGGGTATTTTTTTAGCTGCTGGGTCAGGTTGGGTAAGTTTATTACAAACTTACAAATCACAACTTTTAATTTCTAAATGGACAGTGAACTTCATATGATAGTGTACATAATGTCATATTATTACTACATGCTTTTGTCATGTAAATGAACTTTATCATTTAGCAATGTGTCTTTAATGGTACGATTATGTAGATATGCAATGACCAGACAGCTTAAACAACAGTGATGTTTATGTTCATATTGGTTTGTTACAGTAACATACCTTTGGTTTATTAAGATTTGTTCAATAATGTGTACATGGTTTTTGTGGTGAACTGCAATCAGTTGTAAATGGCGGTGCACATTTCTTTTCTTTTCTTTTCTTTTCTTTCTACGAATACTTGTTAAAACATAGTGTGCATATTTATATTCTTTTTGCGCAACTTGCGGCAAAAAACCCTTAGTATCATAATGTTGTATTGCAATGCATTTGTGAATCCCGCTGCAACGCGTGGGTAAACCCACAAGTACTACATTATAAAGGGGGAGACATTGACAAATATGTCCAAATTGTCAAAGTTAAGATGTCATTTGAAAAGAGATATGCTTTAAACCTATAATGTCATATAAATCTTTCCCATATTACCCCTTGATGCATTGTTACTTGTAGATTCATTGCCCCCACTCTTCACATATCATTTTACATGAATTTTAAGATGGCATAGGAAAAGACTCATGCTTAAAACCGAAATGTCATGTAATTTTTTTCCTTTCTACCCTTCATGGAAAACCTACTTATACATATTCTTTTATCATAACCTTAATTACCATTAATCTATATCTATAATATCCTTATGTCTATGTTTGTACCACAAAAAAACTACACGATTTCACCTCCGCGATGATATCCACCACAATTTCATGTTTATTTAGAAAGATAGTTTTTTTGTTGTAGTATAGACGGGCTTGTGCCATATAACCACACATCATGTTTTCAGAAAAATGTTTTTAAAGTTGAATTACTATATATGGTGTATGAAAAAATATTAACATCTTTCACAAAAACAATGCATTTACTTACATACTTTGTTGGTTTTAAAAATAAATTTTATCTTATATATATATATATATATATATATATATATTTCGTGAGAAGTGTGAGAAGGATTAAGAATTGATATGTAGGCATCATTTTTTGGACTTACTGATAATGTTTTGGATTGTTTAGGCTAAAACAACACCAAACATAACAATTAAAAACACAAAACAATATATTTTAGGCTTAAAACCTTAAAACACAATGCCAAAAACATATGTTCTAAATTGTTGTGTTTTAACTGTGTGTTTTAGCTATGTTGTAAATTTTATGGCTATAATACATTGCATTGTGTTTTAAATTGTTGTGTTAGGTGTTTTTCTAGCAAAAACAACCCAAAACATCATACATAAATCCAAAACATATGCATACATGTCACTTCTTTATCCTTCTCACACTTCTCACGAAATATAGTTTTTGTACCCGAACCTTTACCTATATATATATATATATAGTGGAGGGTTCAAATGAGAAGAAGTTTTCTTGTAAGAAGAAAAGAAGAAATTTAGACCAATAGAAATCTTCCATTTTAATAGTTATATTTGATGTTAAATAAATTTTTAAGTTTTTGTAACTCCCATAAACTAGTTAAATAAATGAAATCATAATTCATTTTTAAATCTATATCTTTAAAGCAAACATAATTTATAGTGAAGGATAAATTTCGGTATGTGTAGGATGAATTCCTGCATGTGTAGGATGAACCTAAAGATAATTTCGATATGTGTAGGATAAAACTATGCAATTTCGATGTATGTAGGATGAATTTTGATATGTGTAGGACAAGTTTTGATGTGTGTAAGATAAAATATTTAAAAGTACTTAATTGAGTAATTAATGTGAAGTGAGTTAAAGTATTTAATTTTATTTCTTCTTTTTTCTTCTCAAATTGAAATTCTTCTCAAATGATCCCCTATATATATATATATATATATATATATATATATATATATATATATATATATATATAGGGTGGGGTTAGCATACAAAAGAGGTGTTTTGTAAGAAGGGTGAGAAGGAAAAATGACCATTGGATCAACTTGATGGAGAGATGTGATAATAGTAGTGGCAATTTTGTAATATGTGTTATAATAATATTAGATAAATTAAGATTGTGGGGGTAGATGTGTAATATTACACATCTTAATTAATAAAATCTATTTAATTCACTTAATAACTCTCCTCTCTTTCCAATCTAATTTAATTTGCCTATTTCTCTTTCTTCCTCTTTCTTCTCTCTCTCCACACGATTATTCTTTTTCTTTTTCTCCTCTTTCATACGATCGATAATATGATTGGTTTAGCGGCCGACAAAGAAGATTCTTGGTATTGTGTTTTAGCTTCTTGGAATGGTGTTTGATGGAAAGTCGTATTTTTATATTTTAGATGTGTTTTCAACTTTAATTTGTTTGCTGTTGAGTTTAATGTTTTTATGTTTTATATGATAGTGATAAAACACATTGTTAATCAGATCGATGTGTTGGAGTGGAAAAGTTGTGTTGTTGTTTATGTGTTTTAATGTTAAAACACAGTTTTATGTACAAAAAAGTTTGTATTTTATGGGAAAAGTCTTATTGTTCTTGGTTGTGTGTTTTATGTTTAAAGTTAATTGATAAAACACAATGAATAATCAAATGTCACTTTTATCTGGTAAAACACAATACTATGATCTGGGTATGTTGTCCATGAAGATAAAACACAAATACTGTGTATGTTGTCCATGAAGATAAAACACATAACGATGAGCACCTGGTAGATAATGATGAGCACCTATCCTTAAATGAATATACATACGCCATTTTATTGACGTAAAATATATCTTGAAAAAAAAAGAATCTGGTAGATAATTAAAAAGTAATTTAGACATATTTGATAATGATGAGCACCTCTAAATAATCATTACACGTTAGACATTTAAAAAAAATGTGAACAAGATATGGATGATTATGGACAAAAAATACCTCTTAATTCAAATGCTTTAAATTAAATTGGCCATAAATCTCTCATTTTGACTAAGAGGTTGATTTTTTATAAACTTGAAAAAATAGTGTATTTACTCTATTTCACTTCTTATTAAATTAAAACTTTGCCACGTGTTACTCCCACATGCGTTCTTACCCTTCTCGCAAAAATAGGTTTTTGTACCCAAACCTCTACATATATATATATATATATATATATATATATATATATATGAATCCCAAAAACACAATTTACACGTAAAAATTTAAACGTATACGGAAATAAATTGTTTTTACACATGTGTAAATTTACTGTTTGTACATGTGTAAACTGTTTCATTTACACATGTGTAAAAAGTTAATTTGAAAGTGTTTTTGCAAGAAAAGATGAATTATTTGGAAAGAAAACTTGTTTTTTAATATTGTATTTTGATTACAATTAGGTTTGTATTGAAAAAAAATGATTTTGATTGGTTTTCTCATTTGTTCTCACGGTTCTCGCGATATTTAGCGTTCTCAAGATAACTCTCCCCTATATATATATATTTACACTTTTTACACATGTGTAAATGAAACAGTTTACACATGTATAAACAGTAAATTTACACATGCGTAAAAACAAATTATTTTCGTATACGTTTGAATTTTTACGCGTAAATTGTGTTTTTGAGATTGTATTTTAGTAATAAAGACAAGTGTAAAAAGAAATTTTGAATTTGAATGGTTTTAGATGCCGTTCTCACGGTTCGCACGAAATATAGGTGTTCTCAAATTAACATTCCCATATATATATATATATATATATATATATATATATATATATATATAGTAGGGTTTCTATAGAAAAATGGTTTTGTGTAGGAAGTGTAGAAAGTGTTTTCAACCAATAGATTTAAAGATGGTTGGTGGAAATTAAAAGATGGAATGTGTTTAAAATCTAATTAATATATTATAGAAATTAAGGATAAGATCGTTAATATGTGTTTTAATTGAAGGTATCAAAGTCATTTGTATCAAAGTATTTTAGAAACTGTTTTAATGCCCCTACATTGACGGTTCTCTCTCTCTCTCTCTCTCTTTCTCTCTCTCTCTCTCTCTCTCTCTCTCTCTCTCTCTCTCTCTCTCTCTTCTAAATATTATTATAGATAATTAATATTCATGACCCACTCTCTCCTACATTCAAACTCAATTCGTCTTCCAAAAGAAAACGCAACTGCACTCACAAGATCTTTTGCGTCGGTTTGTATTCATCTTCTATAGTCATCGTCAATTCATCTTCTGCGCGTGTTTTAAACAACCTACTAGCAGTGTTTTAAAACACTACTAATTCGCATCTGTTTAAAAACACTACTGATCCGTGTCTGTTTAAAAACACTACTGCTTTGCATCTGTTTAAAAACATAACTTATTCACACATGTTAAAAAAAAAACACTCATGTTGTTATCCTTTTGTGAGAATGCTTGTTATTTTATATAAAACACTACTTATTAGTATATATTAATAAACACTCCTGATTTGCATCGGTTTAAAAAACTACTAATTCGTGGATTTCAATAATTTGTTGATAATTGTATGAATTGAAATTAAAAGAAAATGTGTGAATTTACATAAAACAATGAATATTGAATTATTTGGGGTTGAAGATCTAGATAATTAGTGAGATATTTTTGCTAAAAAAAGTGGGATTAAGATATTTTAAAAAGGTACATAAAGTCTATAATGCTCCTAATATAAAAATTTGATCCAAATGCTATAACTCTTTCTACACTTCCTACACAAACTAATTTTCCTATCAGATCCTCTACCACCTATGTAGAGAGACGTTAAAAAAAAAAAAAAAACATTAAAAACAAAAAAAAAATTAGTTGTTGTCATGTTACATCCATTAATTGATTAACCGCACTTTGAATCAATCAAACGAAAGAAATATTCGTTCACATGGGTTTTAAATATATAGGATAATTGAAACATTGGTAAATTCTCGTGTCCCAATTTTAAAGTTTTAATACTTATTTTTGGGGGACAAATTGGTAAAACATGGGATTTTTTTTTTTTCGGGTCTATTGACAAGTAACCTTGTTTATAATTCTTTGAAAGTAACAGATTTCGCCAAGTTGAAACATGCCCCTATAATATAACAATCACCGATTGATCAATCCAACATTATGCTTCAACCATCTCAAATTTGGGTTAACTCATACAAGTGAATAAATAAGGTCATGTTATTTACACCGGGTTTTTAAGGTTTTAAAACTCTCTGTAATGATTGACACAAGCCTCTACAGGTAAAGGCCTCTATGAGCCGCAGAGGACCCTCTACAGCTCGAAGGGACCTCTACGAGCCGTAGAGGCTGGTGCAAATAAGTTTTGGGGTGGTGCAAGGGGCATAAAATGTGTCAAAGTACTGTCACAAGCTTCTTTTTATTTCTTGTGTTCATTGTTTTGCTGTTAATTAGTTGTTCAGTTTTAATTATAATTTAGATATGAAGGTTCGCCGATTCAAATCATCTTGTAATCTTATTCATCATTACTACAGATGTAATCCCTTGGTATCGAAGGCTCATCTGTTGGGGTTCGATTGAGTATCGTGTTTCCTCGTTAAACTTGTTTGATCTATGAAGATCTGCTTGCAATGGTATCAGATGCTTTTTCTTGTGAAAAACATATAGTCGTATAGATAATACAGCCACTGGTCTAGTTGTATAGTGTTTGTTGCCATAAAAAATGTTGAAGTTCAAATCTGTTCCAACTATAAAACGAGATCATAAGACTGTGAGGTGTGGCTCGGGAAAGAAGCTCGGGGAGCTGATTTGGCATTTTCCCCGAAGGGGAACACCGCCCCCCCCCCCCCGAAGCATGCTCGGTGAACTCGGGAGAATTCCCCCGTCCACCCCGTCCTCATTCCCAAAGCTTTTTGACCGTTTGAAATTTTTTTTTGACCGTTTATTCTTTTTTAACGGCTAGTTTTTAAAAAAAAAAAAAAAAAAAAAAAAACTTACCTATATCTCCTTTCATCTATATACATTTTATTTATTCATTCCAAACAATACCAAAACACAAACAAAATATCTCCTTTCATCTATTTTTTTATAAAAATTCATGGATCCAAGACGCCCCTTCAACCCGAACACACCCGTTCACCCCACTAATCAACCACCATTCGGTTTTCCCTCGACACCCGGTACACCCTCGTCACAACCTTTTGCCGGGTTTAACACCCAAACCGGGTTTAATCCTTGGCAAATGCAAGTTCAACATCACCAATGGCACATGCCACAACATCAATGGCAACCTCAACCCCAAACCCAATCCCAACCCGAGCACGATTTTGTTTCTTTGGCCTCCCATGATGATCACGTGCCCGAAACCCAAGTCCCTCCTCCCACAACCGAACCGGCCCGTACCAAAAAAACTACAAAAAAAGGAGGAAAAAAACGTGCCCAAGATGAAGGTCCGAGTAAAAAGGCGGATCCCATTCATTGGGAGCCCAATGAGTTGGAGGCGTTGGCCAAAGCTTGGGTTATCACTTCTACCGACCCTATTCTAGGTAAAAGTTTATTTTTTTTAATTTATTTTTTTTTTTGGTTTTCTATGTAATTTTCCCACTGTTTTTTTATTTTTTTTTTCTTTTTTTCGTTTTTCTTTTTAAGCTTCTGTTTGTTTGTTTTTTTTTTTTTGTTTATAATTATTAAGTTTTTAATGTTTACTAAGTTTTTTAATAATATTTGTAGCTACAAATCGTAAAAGGGACGGCTTTTGGAACCAAGTGGTGGTGGAGTTTTACAAGTTGTTACAACGTGAACAAAACCGAACCACGCACGCGGTTAGTAGCAAATGTAGGGAAATGATGGGAAAATGCCAAGGTTTTGCGGGTTACCATCAACATGCTTGGAATAATCGTACCACGGGTCAAAGTGACGAGAACGTCTTGAAGGTGGCTATTGAAACATACACCAAAAAGAACGGGGCGTTTGGGTTGATGAAACCGTATGACATTTTCTCGAAGTGTGAAAAATTCAAGGTTGTGGAAAATGAGGTGGAAAAAGCAAAGAGGTCGAAAACGAGCACATCGGGGAGTTATAGTGGTGGTCGGTCGGATGCTCGTTGTACTATCAACATCAATGACGACCCGGAGTTTGAAGACGATGCGCCTACACCGCGTTCTGTGAGGCCGCCTGGAAGGGACACCGCCAAGAAAGCGGCATCGGGCGGAAAAGGAAAGCGTGTCGAAACCGGTTCTGGTTCCGGTTCAAAAGAGGTGATAGATAAGGCGGTGGAGAAAATTGAGTTGTTGCTTCAAAACTTTAGCGAGTTTAAACAGGAGCAAACAGAGAGGTACTTGGAAAGAAAGAAGGAGAAAGAAGAGGCGAGGGAGAGGGATATTGAGAGGCTAAACATGGAAAAAAAAGAGAAAGAAGAAACGGCGGCGAGGGAAGCGATGAGGCTAGAGTTGGAAAGAAAACGCCTCGAAATGGAGATGTCGAGACAAGAAGCAACAGAGTTGGCGTTGATGCAAGCTCCTCTCGATAACCTTACGGAGGAGGAACGTAAGGTGGCGGCGAAAGTTAAGGATAATATTATCAAAAGATGGCTCGGGGGATCGATGAATATGTAGTGTTTTTATTATTTATTTTCGGGTTTTTTTTTTAATTTCTATGTAATTTTCGTTTTTTTTTAAGTTAAATGTAATGTGTTTTTTAATTTTAATGAAAAAAATATTAATGAAAAATAAAATAAATAAAATAAATCAATAAAATAAATCAAAAAAAAAATAAAAAAAAAAGGAAGGGGGAAGGGGAACCATTTCCCCTAGAAGGGGGAGGAAAAGGGGAAAATGAGGTGGCGCTTATGTGGACAAGGGGAAGGAAGGGGGAAGGGGAACCACACCCCATAGTCTAAGATAACATCTGGATGTAAAAAAAACAACAATACAACCAACTGAAAAAAATAAAAATAAAGGAAGCCTAGATTCTGTTACATCATGTGCCAAGACACATAGTTGTTGGTTCTCTTGTTTGTTGACAAAAATATTTACATGCATCCTAGCTTTTTACAACTTCAAAGAGAATACACTCTGCACCCATCTCTAACTCGTTCCTTGCCAACTCACACAGTTAACCCGAGTCAACTCACTCTATTCTATCTACAAATCTCCGATCCCACAAAACTCGCACTTTAACCGGGTCCCCAACAGTTCATGTACATGACTTGTCGGATTGAATCATCCAACATGCCAGATAAGGGACGGAGATCAACGCCTGGGGAGGAATCAAACGTCGCCTTCTTAGTTTGTTGGAACGACTTCATGCCGGGATTCAGGTTGTTTCCTTGGTCGGTGTGGCTGTTAACAACGGCCACACCGGCCGTCAACCAGACTCGATTCAGGTAACTCATATTGTTTATATGATTTAATGGTTTAGATTTGATTGTGTTATGTGGTTTGTGGCAATTAGAATTTGTGTCGCGGTTTGATTAGAAGAGAGGGAGGTTGTATCTATAGGAGGTAATAAACCGGAAGGGATAGTGGCGGTCTAGAAATAAGGAGCGTAGAGATCGAGAATTTTGGATGCATATGCTCAGAAATCAGAATTCTTGAATATATTCATCTCGTGTATATATCGTAATGCATTATCTATTTTCTCGTACTTAGAAATCATACACTCACTAATTATGAATATTTAGAGTTATAAAAGAACACAAAATCCTAATGTAATGTAAATTGGTGATTGCGGTCTGGAACGTAATCATGAATTTACAGCTACGTTAAGGTAGTGTGAAATTCTATCAAGGTTTTCGGGAGGTACCCAATTATAAACCCTAGTTAATTAATGATCCATTTAACCTTGATGGTCATAGAATCCCTATCTCAGACCAATATTACTCAAACCCTTGATCATGTCGCTCTTAAACTTTTACCTCGGACACCTTAGCTTATACCAAATACCTACACCCATTCCCAGCAACCTCTCCCAAATCAACTTCGAGACGAAGTTCCCTAAAATAGGGGAGACTGTAACATTGTGCTTGTTTCCCAAAGTTTAATAAACAAAAGTCCTTATTATCTTTCTCATTCATTGGTACAAATATTCCTTTTCCTTACAAAATTTTTATTTGTGCTTAAATCTAGAAAATCAAAAATTTTCAGGTAAACTATATCTCTTGTAACCATTTGAAATAATAATAATAATAATAATAATAATAATAATAATAATAATAATTTAAAAACATTTATTTTATTTGATGTTTTAAAAACATCTATAAAGCTTAGTTTTATAAACTCATAAAAAAAAGACCACAACTAATCAACTTAAACACAAGCATAACCCAACCCAACCATCCCTTTTAAAAATTCGGAGCCCAAACCTTCTGAGCCCAGTAACCGGCCCAGCTCCACTTCCTTCTTCCCTCATACCTTTCCTCGCTGCACAACCAGACCCAACCCACTGACTAAGATTGTTCGAATTGGACGCGTCTAAAACCCATTTTAGAAACAATAGTCAACCTTAATTATCAACAATCATTGGACGCGTTTTCACGCCACGTATACAGCTCATAATGAGCTTGATTTGCTCGACATTGACCAAGATTGGCCAATCATTCCAAATCTTCCAAATCGAGCATTATATTATAAATTGAACACTCCTCCTTGTAAAACAATGTCCGAAATACAAAACCCCACCCTCACAGTCCTCTCTCATTTTCTAAATCGTGGGTCTTATTCGTTGATTTGACTTATGCGTTGACTTGCAATATTGGCCGATTAATACCTTGTAAGGCTCAATTAAATTTGTGTTTCTGTTCTTCTTTATGGTCCGAACAATAACCCCTTGAATTTAGGGGCTATCGTTTGCTAACTTAAACGATGATAGAAGCTAGGGTTTGTTCTTTATATTTGGGGGAAGATGACTATGTCTTATAAATGCATTTAATCTTTTCTGTGTCAAATAAAACACCAACTGATCTATAGATCAGATGGTGGTGAACCTTGTGTTAACTATTTGGGCCGGCTATGGTCTTGGGTTCGATCCGAGGCACCATGTCTTTATTTTTTATAATTATTAAACCTAAGAAGCCTATACATTAAACTGAAACTGATTGTTCTTATTCTCAGGGTCCAGCCCAGTTGGTGGCTGGGCTTGTGATTAAAACTTGAACCGGCCAGAGGCCCGGGTTCGAGTCCTGGCACACTCAAAACTATTTTTTTCCTTTTACCTTTATATTTATGTCTCTTTATCTTTTAAAATAGTTTTAAAATACCAAATATAAATTATAAATTCTATAAATTTTATTTTATGTTATTCAATTGGTAAAATTTATTATACAATTTTTATTTTCACAAAATTCATTTATTTAATATATATAAAAAATATTACAAGTTTATTCATAAATAAACTAAAAATACTAGAAAAATATCTAAATAGCTTCATAAAATTTCACAAAAATTATTTGAAACTTATAAGCTGGTAAATTTCTTAAAACTAAATTTTATTTTCGGAAAAACAATTATTAATTATTTTTAATTAATTTATGTTATTTTAATCATAATAAATTCACAATAAATCTATTTTTCATCATTTTTGCACCAAAATTTCACATAAATTATTTTTATTCATTTAGATCAAATATAATTTTATAATCTGAGATTTATGAATTTTAATGTTTTTAGATATTAATACCATGTTTTGACTAATAAATTACAATATATTATATATTCATTAATTAAGAAAATTATTTTATAAAAATTATTTTCACACTACAATATTTTGGTACAACCACTTTTGGCAAAGATCTTACAAGATTCTTTTTATTTATTTATTTTCCCAATTTCTTTATTTGTTATTTAATTAACTATTATTATAAATTAACTATTAAACGATCGTCGATCCCCAAATTTGGAACCCTAGAATACTTAGAGATTTGAAAACTTAGACTGTTAAGTTTTCCCAACACTTATTTTATTGCCTTAAACATAGGGTGATACTTGGATACACTTGAGCCACACTTATTCTATATCAAGGGATTCGATACATTTGGTGAGTTTACATAGCCCCTTTTTACTATTTTACAATTTTTAGGGTGAAACATGTTACATTTTCAAATGCAAATCATCATAAGTGTTTATGTGTGATTTCTATGTTGCATTATGTCTTAAACATTACTTTGGTAAACACAAGTAGACTAGCGTAATCATTAACACTGCGCAAGCCGACGATACACAATGATAGATCTATTGGATTGACAACCCCACCGGATACTTGTACCTCCAGTATGGGTAACGTGGGTGATTGTTATCGAACACATAAACACAAACGAGTGAACCATATGCGTATGGGATGGACCACAATAAACATGTCACAAGGGTTGATTATGCAAACGATTTACCGGGTAGTTTTGTTTTCACATATGGACTAGATTTGCCATGATACTAGAATTGTACAAGTTTTAAACTCATGATACAATATTCAAACCTATGTAATTCTCACCAACTTTTGTTGACCCAAAATATTTTCCAACTTAACATGTTTCAGGTTATAGTGTTGCTTGGAAATTAGAGTTCATGTTTGAAGATTTATTATTAGTGTTTCTCATTTGATGTACAATTTTTAGAACAATTGTATGTAATTCATTTAATTAATTATTAAAATTAACTTATTATTTACCATGGGCTACTAAACAATCATCAATACGTGACATCCCGATGTTTCCACCATCGGTTGGGGTGTTACACACTACCACCATCAAGACCTTGCCACCACTTACTAACATTATTTGTCACTATCTCCACCACATCAATACCTGTCACTAAGCACCCACATCCACCTCCACAACCTCCTGCCATCGTCACCTCCACGCCCGCCATACCTACCATTAGCCACCACCGTTGGGTTCCTGGAAGCCTAATTCCATCCCTTTCTCTCTAAAACACCCACCACCACCACACCCAAATGTTATGTCACATAACGATATAAACAAAAAGCGGTTAGAAGGGATTAATTTGGTCGTTAGAATAGAAACTGTTACACATTGTCATCGTCAGTCTAGCTTCGTTCTCGTACCCATCGTCGCCGGAACTTCCAGGTAAAACCCTAGGGATTGAAACCCTAAGGTACAACGCCGAGGATTGGGTGATTCCAGTGAAATTTCTTGCAACTACAATGTGAATAAGCCGCTTCAAGGCTTCGTCTTCAGCTGCTGTTGGCGTTGCAGATTACTAACCATGGTTGGAAGTGGTGGTTGCAAGGGAGTATGGGTGGGAGTTCAGATCTTGAGAGAGGGAAAGAGAAAGAAAATGAGGAGGCACGGTTTGGAGGGTGGGTTATCTATACATAATTGTTCTTGTATTATTTAAAATAGTAAAAAATAGAAACAAATAGTAGTTTGGTTAAATCACATGAAATTAACTAAAAAATTGATGGAGTTGATGAATCGAATGGAAATGGTAAGTAAATGCAGACGTTAAGGGTCCAGTTACACAAATAAAAAATTTGTTTTGGATGTAACAAGCAAAACTGGCTAAACATTAGGAATGATTTTAGTTGTTAACTCTAAAAAACTTTTATCCATTAAAAGGTAAAGTATTATTGACAAGTAAATATAGATATTTTACACACCATGTTACTAAAATAACAATCCTCATCATTTGATCTTCCCACCTTGCTAGCGGAACTAATTTTCATGGGAGGCTTTGGGCTAGGCTGGGGAGGCCAACCGGACAGGGTCTATAAATTGCAGGGCACATTAAAAAAAATCCTATATGTATATGAGCCCAATACCTAAAACCGTCTGTAACTTCACTCATGTTAATACTATTGTTTTGCTAAATGTCATGTTTATTGCTACACCATTTATCGTACATAAAATTTTGTTTGAATTATTTAATTTGTTAATGCCTAAAGAGCATATTTTAGCAACTCTGATAGGACACCTAAAGCTCCAGGGACGCCTCTGCTAATTTTGTTAGGGATTGTTACAATATAGTTAAAATCATGGTCTAGGATAGTGCAATAAGATCTGATCTGACAAATTAGTTTAAGTTGCTAGACAAATTTTGTCCTAGTGTTAGTTAGAGGGGTTAATAGTAAGTTTATTATTGAGTTGTAGTTTAGGGTTTTATTTGTTTATTTGGTAGGGATGATATTATTTGGGCATCCCCTCTACGACTCATAAATGCCTCTATGAATCGTATAGGGTTAAGATGTGCCTATCTACGACTAGTAAAAGCCTTTACGAGTCATATAGGGTAAAAATGCACCACTCTACGACTCGTAGATGTATCTAGGAGTCGTATTGGGTTAAAAAGGCACCCCTCTATGACTAGTAGAGGCCTCTACGAGTCGTAGAGATACGAGATGTACGATGATCAGACTGAACTCCCTGCATTGCTGGGTTTTTCAGTCTGAAAAGCAACCATTCTACGAGTCGTGTGGCAGGTGGAGCATTAAACCCTATACGTCATTTATATAGGGTTATAGGAGTCGCAGAGGTCCATAATTTTTGCATGACGAGAACCATTTAATAGAACACAACCCTTAAAATGCAAACACAATCACAATTCCCTCTACGCCAAACTAAAATATCCGATCAAAGTCGTAGGATGCAGGTTTTCCGCCTATGCGTGACCCCTTGCAATTAGGGTGGGATGCAGGCACGCAGCCCGGACCGTCCGGTACATCGTATAAGGACATGGATGAGTATTACTTTTACCGTTTAGTTTGTTTTTTTATCTTTTATTTGTTATTATTCTACGAACTTCCAGATTATTATATTATATTATCAATTGTTTATTTATATTTGTCTTGTTTGTTTGGTTTGATTATATAATCGCTTGTGTTTATGCTTATCTGTTTATCGAGATGACAACCGTAAAAAAAAAAATAACATTTTATTAAAACAACAAAACTTTTTTACGCAAATTAAAAAAATGTAACATAACATCACATTTAGTAAAAAATACAACATTTTATAATTACCGTTATTATAGAAAACATGTAAAGAGACTATTTACAAAAAGCAACATTTTATAAAAAACAACATTTTGTAATAATACAACATTTTATATAAATAACAACATTACACTCATTGAAAGCAGCCTCTTTATTCCCACAGGGTAGAGGTAAGGCTGTCTACATCTTACCCTCCTCAGACCTTACTTTAGCTTTTGCTATTGGTGAGATTAACTGAGTATGATAATGATGATGACACTCATTCAATCCATCTTACAAACCCATCCAACTCATTCCTTCCCACCAAACTTGAAGCTAAAAATAATCTAAAGGGTCTACGAGTCGTAGAGGGCTATACTGCTTCTATATGCCCCACCCATTGACATTAATTATTATTGATTGGGAGGGCTTATATATAGTAAAAAACTTCTACATAGTTAATGTAAAACATAAATCTATTACATAAATTTAACATTACAAGTTTGGTTCACTTAGGTCATAACGGTTAACCAAAACTTCATAACCATAAACAAACCATTGGTTATTTTGGTTATCGATTAAAATCGGTTCGGTTATATTGGTCATGGTTCGATGATCGGTTATGGCAGTTGATTTGAAGTTAGGCTTTTACATCAATTTTTTTGAACCCATGAATTATCTATGATATTGTGATGTTGTAATTAACGTACTAACGGACACATCTTATCCTTTAAAGTCTTCGTCGTTTTGCTTTTATTCTAGGTTCTAACTCCACAACAAAAAGATATATTGGAACCGGCAAGAATATTTATAGTTAGTTTTCACGATACACTCAATATGAGTTGCCCCACAATTGTGGGGAGAGACACGTGTAGTGCTTATCGTCTCCATACAAAGATGACTCATGAATACTCCTACATCCATAATTCTATTATGGGCCCATTCGTCTCAACTTATATATTCTTAGAGTGCAGGGAGTGGGAAAAAGGGGCGTGAAGTAGGGCTGGCATAACAGGTTATACGAACATGTTAAGACACGAACATAAAATCTGTAAACACGACACGAAATCTAATCGTGTCATTTTTCTTAAACACGAACACGAACATGTGTATAACAGGTTAACACGATAAGGAACACCTAGTAAAACAGGCTAACACGATGAGCTTGATATTTACTTTGTGCGGGAACACGTTCAGCGTGTCACCATTCGCATTTTACACACGCCTGCACGTTTTCAAGTGGCAGACATCTACACTAAAGGATTACCACGGATACTCTTCGAAGACTTCAGATCCATTCTCAACATTCGGCCACCTCTTGCTTCTATTGCGGGGGTGTAATAGAATATACCATAATATTTGTATTTTAGGAAGACTTTAATGTAATTTATATTGATGTATAGCTCATCCCTTATTAGAAGGATTGTAATTGTGTACATAATCATAGTGATATTAATAAGAAGATCAAGTTTTGGACCATTCTATTCTACAAAAACGAAAATAAAATGAGATCAAGTTACATAAAATTGGAGATGATCGAAGGCTCATCTGTTGGGATTCGATTGGGTATTGTGTGTCCTTTATACTCGTTAAACTTGTTTAATCTATGAAGATCTGCTTGCAATGGTATCAGATGCTTTTCCTTGTGAAAAACATATAGTAGGATAGACAAGACATGATAAGAAACACGATAAGACCTGTTAAGACACGAACACGAAATGGGTAAGCACGAACACGTAACGAAAATACACAGGTCTTAACGTGCCGACCAGTTATAGACACGAAACCTGTTAAAATCGTGTTCGTGTCAGGTTATCGTGTTCGTGTCTTAATTGCCAGCCCTAGCGCGGAGAGGGTTTCAAGCCCATCTACACCACCCCCTGGTGGCGTGGGGGGGGGGGGGGGGGTCACGGGCGTGGGGACACTTGAGGTTGAAGATGATTGGTTGGTTGTTTTTTTAAATTTAAACACACAATTATAATAATAATAATAATAATAATAATAATAATAATAATAATAATAATAATAATAATAATAATAATAATAATAATAATAATAATAATAATAATATTCCTCCCACCCCCCCCCTCTTTCCACTTCTCACAATTTTTACCTTTCAAACGTGGACCCCACAGATGTCATATGACACTTCATGCCCCTCCCCCCACCCAGTCCTCATAGTCTTATGTTTTTATGGGTGGTTTTTATATTTAGTAAGTAAATTATTTCCTGAATAAATAGTAATTTTAATTTTAATCTTTATTGAAATTAAAAATAAATCTAAGCATGAATTAACAAAAAGTTAAATATTTCATATACGACTAATAAAACATGAACGTAATCAATAGTTAAAATAAAGTTTATAAGTCAGAAAAAACAACATATAATTCAAATACCATTTGAAATGTTAGATAATGACGTTCGTTCCATGTTACCTAAAAAAGAAACAAATTCAATATAAATTGAATTATTAAATTAAATGTCGGTTAAAGTTTAGATTATTTTTTTTTACATTGATTAATTAAAGTTGTAAGAACTTACCAATTAAAGTGTTACATTTCGATGAATGCTTAGATCACTTAAAAATATCTTGTTTATATTTGAGGCAAAAAAAAAAAAAAAGTAAATAATCTAATTGGGAAAAAGGGTATGAACGATGAATATATTAGAAGAATCTAATTCAAGGAAATAATCAAGTCCGAGTCAAAGTCAACCGCCACAATCAACTTGCCGAAAAAATTAAATGAAATTTTGAGTTATTAAACAAAATGCAAGTGAGTTCATTTTACTACATATGGTGTCCGAAAGAATGTTTATTGTAGGAAGAACTGAATGTAATATCAGTGTTATATATGCAAGTTATATGCTAATATGTTATGCATTATTTTGAAGTTGCACTAGGATGATAAGTTATTAATTGTATTTTAAAGCATTTTTTTTTGTTTTTTTAAACAAATACCAAATATATATATATATATATATATATTATATGTGTGTGTGTGTGTGCGTGTGTGTGTATGGGACATAGATCTTGTACGAAAATACGTTTTTTTATGAAAAGTGTGAGAAAAATTAAAAATTGATATGTATGCATCATTTTTTGGATTTATTCATGATGTTTTGGATTGTTTTTCCAAGAAAAACACCAACCACAATAATTAAAAACCGAAAGCAATATATTTTAGGCTTAAAACTTAAAAACACTATGACAAGAACATTAAGCAGTGTGTTGTAGTGTTTACTAGTGTGTTTTATATGTGTTTTAAATTTAATGACTATAATACATTGATTTGTGTTTTAAATTGTTGTGTTTAGTGTTTTTCAAGCCAAAACAACTCAAAACATCATTTCTAAATCCAAAACATGATGGCTACATGTCAATTCTTAATCTTTTTCACACTTCTCACAAAACCAATTTTTATACAGGATCCTCTATATATATGTGTGTATGTGTGTATGTTAATAGATTCATAGTTTATATAGTTACACATACGTCGGAGTATTATAATAGAATACAACCACAATAAACTTAATAAACAACCATGAAACCATATCATAAAACTTACATGGAAACGAAGAATATGATGAAGAACAACTCTTTCAAAACCAACTGTTTAAATAATTATGCTTGAAATGTCTTTATATTCATCGAGAATTATGATATCTAGGAATGAATCAAATGATAAATTATTTTGAAAACCAGAATATATATATAATGATTTGAATTAGGATTAGGAAAAAAAATTTATAACCGAAAATATTAATTGTTAAAATTTAAATATATTAGAATATCTCTACTTTAAGTGTAATAAGTAGGTTTAATTGTTACCATTACTAACTTAAATGCAAAAGTTTGAATTTTTTTTAAAGAAACAGATCATTCAAAATTTTGAGTTAAATGCATCAATTAAGTCTCATTAGTACCATTATTAGCTAAAATTCAAAATTTAGAATTTTATAATATTAACCAAAATTTAAAAATTATTATTATAGATATTAAAATTTGACAGTATATACTTAAATATATTATAAAATCTCTAATTTAAAGGTAATGCGTATGTGTAATTATTACCATTATTAACTTAAATTAACAAAATTAAATTTTTTAAAAGATTTAAATTACTCAAAATTTTAAATTTAATTTTTTAAATGTATTAATTAAGACTAAATGTTACCATAATTAACTTAAAGTTAAAATTTTGAATTCTTATAATATTAACCAAAATTTAAAATTTTAAATTATAGATATTAAAAATTGAAATTAAATACTTAAATAGAAGATTTAGTATTCGAATATTCATAAAGTTTAACCGAAATCTTTAATTTCAAATTCTAGTATTTAAAATGTCAATTTTAACTTTTAACTAATTTGATAAATTTATAATCGAAATTATTAATTGTTGTAATTTAAATAAATTAAGAAATATTTAATTTAAACACAATAAATATATGTAATTCTTACCATTATTAACTTAAGTTTTAAATTTTAAATTTTTAAAAAGATTCAATAAATCAAAAATTTGAATTAAATATACTAAATATTGTATTTGTGTCTAATTTTTGTCATTATTATCTTAAATTCAAATTTTTATATAACTGAAAATTTAAAATTTAAAAATTAAATTAAAATTATATATGTTAATATTTGAACTTAAATAGTTAAATAGAACATTTAGTATTCGAGTTATTTTAAAGTTTAACCAAATTCTATAATTTCATATTTTAGTATTTAAAATTTGAATATTAACTTGTAACTAATTTAAGAAATTTATAAACGAAATTATTAATTGTGAAATTTTAAATATATCAGAAAATCTTTTATTTAAATGTAATAAATATGTGTAATTCCAATCATTATTAACTTAAATTCAAAATTTTGATTTTTTTTTTAAAAATTCAGATCATTCAAAATTTTAAATTAAATTTAATAAATGAATCATAACTCTAATTGTTACCATTATTATCTTAAATTCAAATTTTTGAATTTTTATAGTATTAACCAAAAATTGAAAAATTAAAATTGTAGACATTAAAATTTGAAATCAAATACTTAAATAGAACATTTAGAATTCAAATATTTTAAAGTTTAACTGAAATCTATAATTTCAAATTCTAGAATTTAAAATTGAAATTTCAAAACTTTCTTTTTTATGTAGTTAAATAACATTGACATTGGTACTCATTGAAGGTAATAGGTTATAAGGTCCTTAATACATAACATGATTTCACAGTCAACTTTATTTCTATAGAACATGAATCCTTCAAGACATTGAATATAATTTCCGAAACTAGACATCATATTGAGTATCACTAAATCCTTCATGATATTGAATATGATTTCACCGTCAACTTTATTTCTACAGGACATCAAATATGTTGACAATGTCTAAGAAAATTAACATCTTCATAACACATAGATCCAACCATTATAAAACAATCTATAATAGGTAAATCCAACAATTCGAATGTTTTGATTCATATACATGCAAATTTTGCATATGTAATGTTCTATAAACAGGTAAATCACAACATTCGATAGTTGTAAACAGTATGAAGATGTTATAAACATATTAAAACATCTGTAAATTTTTTTACCTAATATATTATAAAGATATTATACCATTATTCAAGAGGTTAAAACATTATAAAGATTCAAAATTTAATTAGATATTATCAAGATGTTTAAATATCCGTAATCGGAAAAAGACGATTGACTAATTCATAATCGGAATACAACGATTACCTAAAACTCTATCAAGATTCACAATTTAATCAAATATTATCAAGATGTTTTAAAGAACATTACAAAAGACGATTACCAGAGAACAACACAAGCAGACGACGATTCCGGAGTTATACACAATATCGATTTTGGGGATTAGATAGAGAGGTATATAGGAAAATCATATTAGGGTTTCTTAAATTTCAATTGTATCTGGTAAAAAGGAAAGTCATTAATGGTTTGATTATCTATTCTAGAAGGATATTATTACTCGAATATGATGGGTCGGTTTCAATATACGACAAAATCACGAGATTGTTTAGAGTAGGGAGGAGGGGATTGACAACTCAATGAGAGAGTCCCATGTTGTAACACCCCAACCGATGGCGGAAACATCGGGGTGTCACGTATTGACGATTGTTCGGTAGCTCATGGCAATACATATGTTTAAATAATCATTTATTCCATTACATATAATTTAAACTAAATACATCCAATTGTTACAAACTGAAATTTTACATGCAATGATAAGAAATAACTTCAAATAATCTCCTCTTTGGATAGCAATAAACTTCAAGAACCATTGTTCCCTGAAACTGTTAAGTTTGGAAAAGATGGGGGGGGTCAACTAAAAGTTGGTGAGAATACATAGACCTAATCTAGCAATAAGTTTGTAAGTTTCAAAAGTTTAGCAATTCATATGTCTATTGTATATCAAAGTCTACATGTGGAAACAAAAACACAAATGATAGTATGCACATAATCAATCCTCCGACAAAGTTTAGGTCCATCCCGCATCCACAGTTATCCTTATAAAGTTTAGGTCCATCCCGCATTCACGGTTCTCCTTATAAAGTTTAGGTCCATCCCGCATTCACGGTTCTCCTTATAAAGTTTGGAACGATAACAATCACCCGCGCTCCGCATAGAAATTGTCAACGAATCTAAGTGGGGTTGTCGATCCAATAGATCTATCATTGTATATCGCTGGCTTGGCCAAAGCTAATGATTATGTAAGGTTAAGTTTAAGTCTAACAAGTTTTTGTCTATGACATGTGGCAGCAAAGATTTACAACTAGACACGTATGAAGAATTGCTCAAGTATAAAAGCATAAAGTTTTAAGCATAAAAAGTTGCATAAACGAGGCTATGTAAACTCACCTTAATGATAGTATTGAGTCTCTTAATATAGAATAAATGTGGCTTGAGTGTATCCAAGTATCACCCAATTTTTAAGGCAATAATATAAGTGTTGGGAAAACTTAAAAGTCTAAGTTTTCTAGTCTAAAAGTATTATGGGGTTCATAATTTGGAGATTGACAATTGTTTAATAGTTAATTTAGAATAATAGTTATTGAAATAATAAATAAAGAAATTTAGAAAATTAATGAATAAAAAGAATTTTTGTAAGATATTGATTAAAGATAGTTGTATTAAAATGTTGTAATGTGAAAATAATTTTTATAAAATTATTTTCTTAATAAATGAATATATAATACATTATAATTTATTTGTCAAAATATAGTATTAATATCTAAAAATATTAAAATTCATAAATTTCAAATCATAAAATTATATTTCTGATATAAATGAAATAAAACAATTTATTTGAAATTTTGATGTAAAAATAATGAAAAATGGATTTATTGTGAATTATTTATGATTAAAACAAAATAAATTTATTAAAAATAATTAATTAACCTTTTTTCCAAAAATAAAATTTATTTTTGAAAATTTTATTAGTTTCTAAGTTTAAAATAATTTTTGTAGAGTTTTTGTAAACTGTTTAGTGGTGTTTCTAGAATTTTTAAGTTATTTATGATTAAACTTGTAATATTTAATATATATATATTAAATAAATGATTTTTCTGAAAATAAAATTTGTATAATAAACTTTATCACTTATATAACATAAAATAAATTTTGTAGTATTTATAAAGTAGTTTGGTATTTTAAAACCATTTTAAAAGTTAATAACAAAAAATATAAAAGAAAGGATTTTTAAAAAAAATGTTGCTGCTTATGAGAATCGAACCCGAGCCTCTAGCCGGTTCACGTGTTTATAATCACAAGCCTAGACCATCTGGTCTAGACCCTGAGAACGTTTATATTTGATTTCAGTTAATTAAAAGGACTTCTTAGGTTGAATTCATAATTGTAAAGAAAATAAAAACATGTTGCTAGGGTTCGAACTCAAACCCATGCGGTTTAGTATCAAGTGTCTCTACCATCAGATCTAGATCAGATGGTTGTACTATTTTGTTTTTGAAATGGTTTTAAACAGGTATGAACGGGTATCATCTTCCCCAAATTAGACCCTACGAACCCTGGATTTTTAATCGACTAAATTAACAAATAACAATCGAATCTGATAGGGGGCTATGATTCGGAACAGAGTAAGAAGCAGAAAGGGGGATTAGATTTTAACTTACTGTTCGCAAAGCTTTCCAAACCCGAAGTCAAAGAGAAAGTCAACTGATGCGATTTATTCAAGATAGAGCGTATGTGAGGGATAAATGAGAGTTTTTGGGAGTTATTCGCTAGTTTATGGTCGTCAAGAGGCTACCAATTTATACGGTTAAGGGTAATATGGTAAGTTTTGAATGTTTGACTTTTGGATAGTCAAAGACGTGGGTAATAAGTTCGTAATGAGCTGTAATAGGATGAAAAAGGCGATGATTTAGGTGTGGATTGTAAATCTATAATTAATGACGAATTTGGTTGCTAAAAATAGGTGGAAAACACGGTCAAATTGTTCAAATGTGTCGGTGTCTGCATCCGGGTCGGACCTGGTGTTGGGTCTGCAGTCGGGTCACAGGGAGAGGGGATTTGGGCCGGGTACTTGGGCTTGTTTGTGTGGGCTCAAAAAGTTTTGGGCTTAAGAGTGGGTTTGGTTTGGATTTGTTTTGGAAAAAAATGGTTATAGTTTTGTTAGTGTTTAAGTTTATAATAAATTTTTATAAACTTTAAATACAGAAAAAAAATTAAAATATGAATTATTATTATTATTATTAACTAAAAACCAATTGAAATATATATATATATATATAGGAAATGGATATTGAGGAAACTCTTCTTATTTAGTAAACTAT
Organism: Ambrosia trifida; assembly: GCA_028751855.1. NCBI lineage: Eukaryota > Viridiplantae > Streptophyta > Magnoliopsida > Asterales > Asteraceae > Ambrosia > Ambrosia trifida. The sequence goes on along the minus strand of CM054123.1, from coordinate 99,918,382 downwards.
GGAAACCCAATCCTAGCCATCCATCACATAACATCTATGGCTAGGATTGAATCAATGTACCTGACCATAGATATATTAGTATTTTAATACATAAAGACACATGGAGGGGCATTTTGAGGACACAACAATTGTTTTTTCCAATGCCATCACCTCTCTCCTCTCTCATCTTTCTTATCATATTTCAAATCCTAACACAATCTCTCTCCTCCCTCCTTCTTCTTTTTCATCATCTTCAAAGAAATCATCAACCACCTTCTACACTAATGAAAAACAACAAGCATACAACTTCAAAAAAATCATCAACCACCACCGTCGTTCCATCTCTCTCTTAGCAACCCTCTCTCATTTTCGTCTTTATCTCTCTCTCTCTCTCTCTCGTCCATCTTCCCCCCCCTTCTTCATATTCTTGGTGTTCTTCATCTTGTTGTTAAATGTTAACAATAGTGGTGGTACACGGATCTATTTGGTTTATCTTCATCTTCTTGGTGTTCTTCATCAACCACCACCACCACCACCGTTCCATCTTTCATCTCCTCTCTCCTCTATCATTCCCTCCCTCCCACGACCTTAAATGTTTAGATCCGACGAAATTGGTGATGATCTTCAATTTTAACAGGTATGTATGTGTTCTTGATTTGGGTTTTTGTTGGGTGATAACCCAGTTTTTTATTTGGTTTTTTTTTTCATTTATTCAGTTTTATTATTTTTATATAAGAAAATTGAAGTGGGTTTTGCTTTGATTGTGAAGATATTCATCCGCGGTGTTAGACGGTGACCGGAGACGGTCATAGAGGATGTCCAGTGTGTACAGAGAAGAAGGGGTTGAAGGTATTCTTTGTGGTTGTGTCCTTAATGTGTAAGTTATTTGTCAGAATATGTAACATGTGTTATGTTTTATAGATGTTCTTTGTAGTTGTGTCCTTAATGTTTGGTCTGAACCTGTGGGAATCAACACAAAAAAACACTGTTATAATTTTTGTTAACACGTGTTATTGTTATGGTTGTAAGCTAACATGTGTTAAGTTAAACAAAAGAGTAAAATACTATGTTAGTTTGAGATGTGTGATCACATGTGTTATCCTTGTGTATGCAAATATGGTAACATGTGTTAACCTGGTAAAAACCTTTAAACCACGTTTATGGTGATTAGAGTGAGACGTGTATTAACAGTTGGTAGTGCTTGATATATGTATTAACACGTGTTAACCTTGTTGACTATGTTGGCACGTGGATTAGAGTTAGACATGTATTAACAGTTGTTTATGGTGGAATAGACTAACACGTGTTAACCACGTTGACTACGTTGACAAGTGGATTGCACGAGCATTGTCATTTTTTTGAATTGACTAACAACTGTTAACTTATGAATAACATGTGTTATATATAAAACCCTGGTTGAGGCATAAGTTGACAAAGTTGGCAGTCGAGGAATAAGTTCTTGTCAGTTTTGGCAATGACTAACAACTGTTAACAAGATAATACAAAGCAGCAATTTACGCAACCACATACAGCCTAGATTCCAAAAGGGAAACCATGGGCGTCGCATAGTTTAACTAATACATAATAAAGGTTTTAAAAAGATCATACGCACTAAGTAACTGCTAGACGCAAAAAAACATGGCGACATAGATACCCAATTCATATGAAAGCCATACAAGAACAAACAGCTGTGTTATCACTTCCGTTAAACTTAACCTGTGGGAATCAGCACAAAAACACCGTTATAATTTTTGTTAACACGTGTTATTGCTGTGGTTGTAAGCTAACATGTGTTAAGTTAAACAAAAGAGTAAAAACTATATCTGTTTGAGATGTGTGATAACATGTGTTATCCTTGTGTATGCAAATATGGTAACATGTGTTAACCTGGTAAAAACCTTTAAACCTCTACCAACAAAAAAGAGTAATACTAGGTGTGTTTGTAAGGTGTGATTACAAGTGTTACCCTTGTTGTATTAACAAACTATTAACACACGTTATTACAAAGTATCATTACAAACTATTGAACCACACAAAAAACAACCCATGACATTCAAATGAACTGCATGGAAGGTTAACATATGTTAATGTTGCATAAGAGGTTAACATGTGTTATTTGGTAACATATGTTCAACTTGTGTTTATTTTGTCAGCCTTTTTTTGTCTTGCTTACCCCCTATAGTTTTCACATCATATGTTTACTGAGAAATAAAGCACACAAACTATTAACACACGTTATTACAAAGTATCATTACAAACTATTAACCACTTAAACAAAATAAATCTAGTAACTCTATACATTGAGTACAAAAAAGAAAACGTTATTAAAAAGTTTTTTTACATATTTTTCTCGGCTTCCTTCGACTTCGTTTGTTAACATATGTTAACCAGTGGGGGTCTTCGTTATCAACTGCAAAACAATAGATGAGATATTAACCGGTGTGACCAACTCATCATCTAACATACTAAAACAGGAATAACACATGTTACTCGGGGCCCAAATGTGAACATGTGTTAACAAACACAATTGTGGTACACAAAAAAAACATACGTTGTGTTGTTTAACGGGGTGTAAAATACCAAAATTATACCGAAAGGAAAACACCCATCTATGTAATGTCTTAACATGTGTTAGCACCTCATTTGACTAAAGCCAAAGATTAGGTGTTCATATTATCTTATTAAATTAAAACACCAAGACTTGATATAACTTGTGGAAATTTTTTAATTGTCCAAGAATATATGATTATAAATTTTCAAAACAAGAAAAACAAAACATATTAGATCAATTAATAATCTAAGCAAATATAACCCTAATATTTTAGTCTAATATACATGATTATAGTATGCAAGTATCTTGTCACGGTTTTACCAAATCCAAATTAAATTTACTTATTATATTTACTAATATTAAAAAAAAAACAAATTGGTAGTAAGCAATTTTAGCATATTCTGTCACTAAATTAACCTCTTTTTGGCCGACTTTTTTAGGTGAAATACCTTTACTCGTCGGAATTGAGAGAAAGGTGGTTCAGATTTGGAAATGTACCTGAAAAAGGAAGGTGAGATCTGGAAATGTTTTTAACTCCGGTCATCTTCTCCGAAAAGTTCTGGCTCCGACGACCATTAACACCTACAATATTTTCTCTTACAACACTAGACAACTAAAAAACACTCCCCTCTCCAAATCCTACGACCATTAACACGATTTTGTTGAAATCTTCTGTTTTAAAGAACTCTTCCACCATTTTGAATGTTGAAGAAGCTGTATCAAATGGTGGTTTTTTTGGAGGTTTAATGGTTTGATAATGGTTTTTTTTCAAAGATTGAAGATGATGATGGTAAAAATTGGTAAAAAGAGTTGGAGACAATTTGTCTAATCATGAAAAAGCAAGCATGGGGGGAATAAAAAGGAGGTATTTGTACTTGAAGGTGGGTGACAAATTGAGTTGATTGGAGGGTAAAATTACTTTACTACCCCCATACTAATAATAAAATCAATTTTGGTTGGGGTGATGTGGCTGAATAATAACCATAAGAAGGGTTTCTAAAGTTTACCAAATAACTTGGGTTTTCTCTAGATACTTATACTATATATATATATATATATATATATATATAAGAAAAAAGAAAAATTGTGATTTAAAGTAAATAAAAAAACATAGGCAAAGATGTATAAAAATAAGGGCTTTTAGTTGTTATAGAATTATTATAATTTAGTAGAATTCTTAACAAATAATTATTAACACTATTTTTAGTAGCTTTGGATTATGAACGCAAAGACACTATTGCAACTTGTATAAATATGTAAAGCATAGTCAGGGCCATGTACAAGTCGTGGTCCGAGCAGATTAGGGTCGTGGGGAGTGGTGTCACACCACGACAATGGCGGAAACACGTGGCGCGACGGTTCAAGAGCATAAAGTCAAGGTTAACGCAAATCACAAGTAATTTAAGAAATGGGTCATTTATTTAGGCGTCAAAACTTGTTCACAACATTACATAAAAAGTAAATTGTTTATAACACAAATGTAGAGGTTTCTCAAATATATCCCATAGCCTTGGGAAATAAAGGTGAAACCCCGCAAAATATTTAACGCCGCATCGGAGGATTCCATGACCCAGCTTGCCCAGATTGCCTTCATCTAATTACCTGAAAGATATGTTTAAAATTTCGTCAATATAAATATATTGGTGAGTTCACAGGTTTTTAGTTTCCAAAACTTGAATACTTGGGAAATACCATGTTATGACAATATATAGGAGTTGCAAATTCCTATAATTCTACTTGAGACTATAATCAAACCAAGACGTATAATAAATATGCCCCGCTCCAAGTCGTTACTCGGTATCCTACGACTTAAGTTCAGAATATATGCACCCCAGGCATACACTAATGCATAATCGACGCTATCGATTAGGGGTGGGCCTTGTCAGGCACCAATAGTACTATTCAATATTCCACTGGTTTCATTTCCCTGAATAAATGATTATAGAGGCGAGGACTCAACCCCGAGTGGCGGTCACACCTCAAGTAATAAATCCGTCAAACATTTTCCCTAACATATCTTTCCCCCGAAAACGTAAAAATAGTTTAAAATGGGGCCGTGAAACTCACCTGTATCAACGTCCGGCTCACTAAGCAGATAGCAAAAAGGGTCTCGCACCTACAAACGTCCTAGACGTATAAGTCACTATTCCTATAGTGCATGTGCCTTGACAAGTTGTACACCCAACTCCCGACCACAAGTTATTCCAAATCCCGTTTAATTAAGCGCGTATCCTAGGTTTCGTTGGCGTTAGATTACCCTTGTGTTACAAGTTATATATATTACTCTTGTTAATATTTCCTTAACTTGTCCTTTATTATTATCGACTCGACTTCACTTAACATATAATTATTTTCCCATTTAAATAATTATACTTAAGATCGCATCGCTCGATATAATATATGTTCCACCACTCGACCCGACTCACTTTGCCGCACATTTGTTTTCCCATTTAAACAAATATGCTAAGATCTTGTCGTTCGATTGTATATTCTCAACACCCGATTCAACTCACCATACCGTATATTTATTTTCCCATTCAAATAAATATACTAGGATCTTGTCGGCACGGCATACACATATATATATCTTTGTCTACTCGTCTCGTTTTCCTTCCCACATATCTACTTTCCCATTAAGTATATATACTAGAATTTTGCCGAGACGAGCGTACATATATATAAATGTGTAATTTTCTTGTTAAGTATATACGTTTGTTTAACGTCTTACTTGTTTACGTCATGTTTTTCTCCCACGAATAATTCCTTCAACACTTAGGAAAGTGTTTATTAGTTTTCACCCATGATGTATATATATATTTTACTTCCTAAAAATATATATTTTCTCATCTTGCCGCAATGGCATTTTTCTCATGTTTTGTCCGTGTACGGTTTGTTAACGCGTCTTAGTTCGATATCTTAGCTCGAATAGTTAATTTTTCCAAGTTTTTCCCAACATGTGTTTTATAGAAATATTATTCATATTTCTTCCTCCTAACACATGTTACTTGGAAGGTTTAAAATACTTATGTATTTTTAACCCAACTTGTTAACTTAACTACAAAAATGTTTCCAATACTTTTATATTCCCATTTATATAAAAGTATTCATTTTTGTATAAGTTTCTCAAGTTTGTTTAATATTTTTATAAAATCCCTATTTTATAAAAATCCTTATGTTAATACAATCCATATTTTTATAACTTTTACTTTTATAAAAATATACTTTTTATACAAAAATACCCAAGTGTATCTACTAGTATTTACCAAATCAACCTTGGAAAATTATTACTTATACTTTTGACACCAAACTTTCCATTATTGCATTTTTGGACTAATAGTTTCTAAAATGTTCATTTTAGTCCTCTAACTTTCAAAGTTACAATATTAGTCCCTTAACTTTCAAATGTTGCATTTTTCCACTCTAACTTCCAAAGTTAGCATTTTTCACTCAAAATAGTGGACTTTGAAGATCCATCTTTTTATTGGTAAGTTATTTTTGTATCAAAACACTTTTATTAGTCTTATATTTCCTATATAAGGCTACTTGTATGTGTGTTTTATGTATTTGTCCATTATATCAAAATGTCATTCTTCTAAGTAAGTAAACTTTAATTTTTCAATTTCTTTATTCATGACCTTCTAACATGTTCCATCATTTATTATGTCTTAGATGATCATTTTAAGATGATTAAAGTTATCTTTTAACACATTCAAGTTTATTCCATAATATTAACCAAATCATCATCCTACTTAGTGTATGTGTAGCTTTTATACATTTTCAAGAACACTACTTTATCATCATCAAATCCATGATTCATTCACATATCTTTAATCATTTATTTTACTCATGTAAAACCTATTAAAGATTATGTTTCAAACCACATTTTAAACCCTTCATGTACAACTTGCTTCTAAGAACACATACATGAATATTAATAATCAAAACAAGGTTAAGAAGCTTACTACTAGCACAAGGCTAGGGAAGACAAAACCTTGGATTTTGAGAGGGGTTTAGTGTGTTCTTCCTTAATGGTTAAGCTCCAAGCTTGAAACACACAATAGGGTTTTGATGGATGGAAATTTAGGAGTAATTTGGAGGTGTTAAACTTGAAGGAGAATGTGTGTGTGTGTGGTGATACCTACGGCCACAAGGAAAAGAAAAGGGAAGAAAGCTTGAAGGTTTAAGTCTCTAACACATGTTGCTTTATAATATCCTTCCAATATCTTTCCTAGATTGCATGTGATCTTATCAAAGATTCAAGAGATTGTGTTGTACAAAAATTGATTCTTGGATGGATATTAATAGGGTGCTTGGCCGTGAGTTTATGGATGGATGGAGAAGTTAGTGATCTTGCAAGGATATTTTATAATCATACTTAACATCCTAGTAAGATATGAAATCTTTGGAGCATGCCTACATGTGTGTACTAGTGTTTGATTAGATTAATCCTTGTCTTGGATTATTATGGCCAAGGGCCGATTTTTTTGACACAAAAGCAAGGTTTAGGCTTGCTTTTGTACTTCCTATTCTTACACACAATCCTTCCATGCATGCTTCCTTACATGATCACCTTTTGGATGTATGTAAGATACTTAGACAAAGCAAGGAAAAGATCATGTATGATGGCCTTTAGGACGGCCCCTTTTTAAGGGTTTAGGTGGGGTCCACCACACTAAGTATTTATCATTATTATGTTAGGCTTGATCCCTCGTCGTTCGGGTGTCGTTCGGGTATTCTTCGGGATTTAATCGCGCGTTATTTGGACATTAAAAATACCTTTAATAACCCTTAAATATAGTCTAATTTAAGCGTTGATTGGTTATTTAGGCTTTTGCCGGGTGAAATTATGAGTTATACGCGTATCGGGTGCGGTACGCGCACTTTATTCGTTACCGGGAGATTTGTATGAGACGTTCCACTTATGGTTTTGGAGTTCCAAAACTCATTATATTTTGTGAAAATACCCTTTATTTTATATCCTGGGTGTCCGGGATCCTTTTCGTTTATTTAATTATTACCGGGTAATTGCCAACGTCCATACCGGATAGTTTATTCGCACATGATCCAATCATGTTTTACCATTAAACGTATGCATTCCTATGCATTATTTGGAAATTGCTATCTCTTAAGGCCTTGATAATTAAATCACACATAATTGCATTTAATTACGTTAATCATATATTAATTAATTTGTACGGAATTACCTTATTTTTGCCGGTTGTTACATTCTCCCCCCGTTAAGAGAATTTCGTCCCGGAATTCACTTCGAGTTCTCCGGTATAGGTGCCTTCTCGAATAGGGCGGGATATTTTTGCTTCATCCGGTCCAGCCTTTCCCACGTGAACTCCGGTCCACGCTTGGCATTCCAGCGCACTTTGACCAATCTGATCTTGCTGCGCCTTAGTTTTTGGACCTTCCAATCAGTTACCTCGATTGGTTCTTCCACAAAATGTAACTTGTCGTCAATTTGGATTTCGTCTGCTGGGATGATGAGAGTTTCGTCGGATAGGCACTTTTTCAAATTTGACACGTGAAACGTGTCGTGTACTCCGCTAAGCTCTTGAGGCAACTTGAGCTTGTATGCCACTGTGCCTACCCTGGACAAGACTTCGAATGGTCCAACATATCGTGGGTTCAGCTTTCTGCGCTTTCCAAAGCGCGCGACACCTTTCCAAGGTGACACCTTTAGTAGGACCCTGTCTCCGACTTGAAATTCTAAAGGCTTTCGCCTCATATCAGCATAGCTTTTCTGGCGGTCACGGGCCGCTTTGAGACGTTCCTTTATCAAAAAGACCTTGTCCGTCGTCTCTTGAACAATTTCGGGCCCGGTGAGTTGTTTTTCTCCAACTTCAGCCCAACATAACGGAGATCGACACTTGCGTCCATATAGAGCTTCAAACGGTGCGGCTTGAATGCTCGTATGATAACTGTTGTTATAGGAAAATTCTACCAATGGCAAGTGCGTATCCCAATTACCGCCGAAATCTATCGCGCATGCCCGCAACATATCCTCCAAGGTCTGGATGGTTCGTTCACTTTGACCATCCGTTTGGGGGTGATATGCGGTACTCATGTCGAGACGAGTACCGAGGGCTTCATTTAAACTTTCCCAAAATCTTGAAGTGAAACGACTATCTCGATCTGAGATGATCGAAATAGGTACACCATGCTTAGACACCACTTCCTTAATGTACAAACGGGTCAGTTTCTCCAACTTGTCCGTTTCGCGAATCGGAAGGAAGTGTGCAGATTTTGTCAATCGATCAACGATTACCCAGATCGTGTCATGGCCGCTTGTTGTCTTGGGTAACTTGGTAATGAAATCCATGGTAATTCGTTCCCATTTCCATTCCGGTATTTCCGGTTGCTGGAGCAAACCGGAAGGTCTCTGATGCTCAGCCTTGACCTTTGCGCAAGTCAAACATCGCGCAACATATGCCGCTATATCTCTTTTGAAATTCGGCCACCAATAAAGTTCCTTCAGATCGTGGAACATCTTGTCTGCACCAGGGTGAACCGAATATCTAGAACTGTGAGCTTCGGCCAATACTAGCTCACGCAATCCCCCGTACACTGGGACCCAAATTCTATTCATGAAATACAGGGTCTGGTCCGCCTTTGGTTCCAGTGAATCAATCATCTTTCGTAATCTTTCACCTTTGACATTCTCGGGTTTAAGGGCGTTAACTTGAGCTTCACGAATTCGTTCAGTCAGATTCGTGTGGATAGTCAAACCCAAAGCTCGGACACGCAATGGTTTAACCCGTTCCTTGCGACTCAAGGCGTCGGCCACAACGTTCGCCTTACCGGGATGGTACTTTATCTCACAATCGTAATCGTTTAATAATTCAACCCATCGCCGTTGTCGCATGTTTAAATCCTTCTGATCAAAGATGTGTTGCAAACTCTTATGATCAGTGAAAATCGTGCACTTGGTTCCGTACAAATAGTGCCTCCATATCTTGAGAGCGAATACCACTGCACCCAATTCCAAATCGTGTGTAGTGTAGTTCTTCTCATGGATTTTCAGCTGTCTGGAAGCATATGCTATTACTTTTTCTCGCTGCATTAATACACAACCCAAGCCTTGATGTGAGGCATCACAGTAAACCACAAAATCCTCCGTACCATCGGGGAGTGATAGTATCGGAGCGCCACATAACTTGTCTTTTAATAATTGGAATGCTGCCTCTTGCTTTTCCGTCCACTCGAATTTCTTATCCTTTTGGGTTAACATGGTTAAAGCTTGTGCTATCTTTGAAAAGTTCTCGATGAACCTTCTGTAATAACCCGCAAGGCCAAGAAATTGTCGTACTTCGGTAGGAGTTCGAGGGGCTTCCCAATTTTTAATTGCTTCGATCTTGGCGGGATCGACGTGTATGCCCTTCTCGTTTACCACGTGGCCTAGAAAGTGAACTTCCCGAATCCAAAAGTCGCACTTTGAGAATTTAGCGTAGAGCTTCTCCTTGCGTAGTACCTCAAGGATTAACCGAAGGTGATTCTCGTGGTCTTCTTTGGTGCGTGAATAGATCAAAATATCGTCAATGAAAACAATGACAAATTTATCCAGGTATGGCTTACACACGCGGTTATTAGGTCCATGAAAACCGCTGGTGCGTTGGTTAAGCCGAACGGCATTACCAAAAATTCATAGTGCCCATACCGGGTTCTGAAGGCCGTCTTTGGTACATCCTCTTCTTGTATACGCAACTGGTGATAGCCAGACCTCAGATCAATTTTGGAGTAATAGCTAGATCCTTGGAGCTGATCAAATAAATCGTCGATCCTGGGGAGAGGATAGCGATTCTTGATGGTTAGCTTGTTCAGCTCTCGATAGTCAATGCACATGCGGAATGTGCCATCCTTCTTCTTTACGAATAAGACGGGAGCTCCCCAAGGTGAGAAACTCGGTCTTATAAAACCTTTGTCCAATAATTCTTGTAGCTGGCTGGACAGTTCCTGCATCTCTGATGGAGCTAGGCGGTATGGCGATCGTGCCACAGGAGCAGCTCCAGGGACGAGGTCGATGCGGAACTCGACTTGTCGAGGTGGTGGCAACCCCGGCAAATCTTCTGGGAATACATCCGGAAAATCTCTAGCTACTGGAATGTCTTCCAACTTTCGCTCGTCGGCCTTCTTGTCCACTACGTGTGCCAAGAATGCGACAAGCCCTTTTCTTAGGCACTTACGAGCCTTCATGCTTGAAATAATCCTTAGCGGCGTCCCGTGCCTTTCCCCTTGAATTGAGAGAGTTTCACCGCTTGTGAGGGGGACTTGAATAACTTTATCGTTGCAAATCACGACGGCATGATGCGCGGACAACCAGTCCATGCCGACCACTATGTCGAAACTTCCCAACACGATTGGCAAAAGATCAATCCCAAACTCGTGCCCACAGAGTTCTAATTTACAATCCCTCGCTACTTCTCTCGTTTCAATAGTTTTACCATTAGCCAGTTCTATGGAGTAGGGTGTATCTAGTTTATTAGTTTTTAATCCAAGTAATCTTTTAAACTCAATGGATATGAAGCTAAAGTCAGCACCGGTATCAAATAATACAGAGGCATAATGACCATTAAGAGGAAACGTACCAGTGACCACGTTGGGGTCTTGTCGTGCATCACCGGCTCCAATCACAAATGCCCGCCCGCGGGCTTGGTTGTTGACCTTGGGGCAATCCTTTTTCCAATGGTCCAGTGACCCGCATGCGAAGCATGGTCTAGCCCCTCCGTTCTTCGGTGCTCCGGACCGGCAGTCTTCAGTCTTGTGCCCTGAGCGGTGGCACTTTCCACAAGTTATCCCATTATTCCTCCCTTGGTTACCCTGTCTTCCACCATTACCACGTCCCGTGGCAACATACCCTTTCCCTTTCTTGTTCGAGCTACCCGATGCTCTATCCCTCTTTCCTTCATCCTGTTTCCGTTTCCCAAATCTCGGTTTGTTCCCCTGATTGTAACACCCCAACCGATGGCGGAAACATCGGGATGTCACGTAGTGATGATTGTTCAGTAGCTCATGGTGAATAATAAATTTCATTAAATGATTTAAATAAATTACATACAATTGTTCTACAAGAATTCGTACATCAAATTGAATAAAACTATGCACATATCTTCAAGCAAATCTTCAAGCAAGTAGAACCTGAAACATGTTAAGTTGAAAATATTTTGGGTCAACAAAAGTTGGTGAGAATTACATAGGTTTTGATAATCGAATAAAATTGTTGTGCAATTCATGTGTCATGGCAATCTAGTCCATATGTGAAAACATACTAGAAGTAAATCGAGTGCATAATCAACCATTGTGACTGTTGTATTGTGGTACATCCCATACGCTCATGGTTCACTCGTTTATATTGCAGTAACAAACACCCACGCAACCTTTGTAGGAGGCACGTATCTGGGTGGGATTGTCAGTCCAATAGATCTATCAATGTATACCGTTTGGCTGATGAATGTTTATGCTAGAATTGTGCTTACCCTAGTCATGTTCAAGACATAATGCAACATAGAAATACACATAGACACATTGATGATTGAATTGCATAAATAATGTTGTAACATGTTTCACCCCAAAAATGGTGATAATTAGAAAAAGGGGCTATGTAAAACTCACCTTAACAAAGTATTAAGTCTCGAGAAATAGAATATGTGTAGCCCCAAAGTTACCAATTACAAGAGCTTATAATCAAAGCTTCAAGTGTAGAAGTAATAGACTATAGAAGAAAGGTATGAGGGAAAGTTTAATCGGATTGAAACAATTAGAGATGCAAAGTATAATGGGTCATAGGTGGGTTTTTATACTAGTTTTGGATTCAATTAGCCATTAAAATTGGTCAACACCATAAAGTAAGGTTTTATGATGAATTGACTATTTGACTAAGACTTTGACTGTTTGACTAAGACTTTGACTAGGACTTTGACTATTTGACTCAAGGCTTTAATTAAAAAAAAATCTTGTATGTGAAAAAAAAAGAGAATTTAGAATCATATTATTATTATTATTATTATTATTATTATTTATATACATTTATGTATGTATATAAGTTGTGAGTTAGGATAAATAAAGACTTAGGCACATTTGTATAATATTAATGATAAAGGTGTAATAAAAAAAAATATATATATATATAAGGGCTTTTTATGTATTAAAATTTTGGGGAAAATTTTGCGATGTTACAGTCTCCCCTACTTTTGGAAACTTCGTCCCGAAGTTTATTGAAAACACAGGGTTGAAGGTGATTGGGTAGAAATTAGGACAAGGGTGGTTTGGGAAGTTTCGAGTTAAGGCATGACATAAATTTATAGGTAACAGAATAAACTGTTTCGAATAATTTGGGTAAGAGTTTTGATATGTGTGAGTTTTAAGGGTTGGATTAGGTTCATCTGAAATAGCAAGGAGAATAAGAATCTTAAGTTTTAGGACTTCTAAAAGAAATGCATGAGTTGATTGACTATAGAAAGACTAAATGAACTACCAGGTAACTAGAGTTTATAATTGGTTATTTACTGAAAACCTTGATAGAATTTCACACTACCTTAACGTACCTGTAAATTCATGATTACGTTCCGGACCGCAATCACCAATTTACCTTACATTAAAGTTTTGCGTCCTTCTATATCTCCACCGATTGTTGAGCAGGTCCGATAGCCTCCTCCAGTCGTGGAGTAGGTTGTAGGGCCTGTCCCGACTGTTGAAAAGGCATAATGACCTCTACCAATCGTTGAGTAGGTTCGATAGCCTCCACCTGTCGTGGAGCAGGTTGTAGGGCCTCTCCCGACTGTTGAAAAGGCATGATGACCTCTATTAAGTGCAGCATTTATTATACACATAGGTTGCAAATTGATAACATGTTTATGCAAGCAAGTATAACAAGCACAGTATATGAGTTGTAGTTGTATAGATTTATATAATTAGTTCACATTCAAACAATCATGCACCATGTAACAACTCTCAGACAAATATTTTATTACTTGAATCAAATAGCGTCAATACATAGAATAAAAGCAACCAATAGTCAAATGGTGAGACTTGCGGTTAGGTAGCTGGAGGATCTTGATCTCTGTTTAGTTTAGGGCATCGGTTACGGAAGTGATTTGGGTAATGAATGTTCAATAAGATATGGGTTGAATGAAGGACAATGAGGTAATATAAGGAATGTAATCATTTATTCATTAATTAAAACGAATAAACGAAAACGTTGACTTATCAAAGATTCTAAATTCTAATAACATATGAAGAAATGCTTTAGCCTATAAGTGAACACTCATCCCGAGAATTCCCAGGTAGGCATCCGGGTCCCTCGTCTGATTGGGATATATGCGCAATGCCAGCCTAGACAGAAGACTCAGAATACAGGCGTTCACCCTTCCAGATTGCACGTGTTCGTTATTAAAATCTAGAACTTCGACGAGATCTCAAGGTGGTTTAGGCTAAAGCTGAGGATTTGGTCCTATTAGTCTAAGACTAGATCAAATGGTGGAGAGCAACCTTCTTGTAAGGATGAAAGTAGGGATAAGAAGTAGGAGGGAGATAGAGAATGGCAAGTAAAAGAAGCAAATACTGGTTATAATCCTATGGTTATAGACTAGATTATTTTTCTAATAACCTAATTCCCTATAACCTGGCTCTAATACCAATCTGTAACACCCCAACCGATGGCGGAAACATCGGGATGTCACGTAGTGATGATTGTTCAGTAGCTCATGGTGAATAATAAATTTCATTAAATGATTTAAATAAATTACATACAATTGTTCTACAAGAATTCGTACATCAAATTGAATAAAACTATGCACATATCTTCAAGCAAATCTTCAAGCAAGTAGAACCTGAAACATGTTAAGTTGAAAATATTTTGGGTCAACAAAAGTTGGTGAGAATTACATAGGTTTTGATAATCGAATAAAATTGTTGTGCAATTCATGTGTCATGGCAATCTAGTCCATATGTGAAAACATACTAGAAGTAAATCGAGTGCATAATCAACCATTGTGACTGTTGTATTGTGGTACATCCCATACGCTCATGGTTCTCTCGTTTATATTGCAGTAACAAACACCCACGCAACCTTTGTAGGAGGCACGTATCTGGGTGGGATTGTCAGTCCAATAGATCTATCAATGTATACCGTTTGGCTGATGAATGTTTATGCTAGAATTGTGCTTACCCTAGTCATGTTCAAGACATAATGCAACATAGAAATACACATAGACACATTGATGATTGAATTGCATAAATAATGTTGTAACATGTTTCACCCCAAAAATGGTGATAATTAGAAAAAGGGGCTATGTAAAACTCACCTTAACAAAGTATTAAGTCTCGAGAAATAGAATATGTGTAGCCCCAAAGTTGCCAATTACAAGAGCTTATAATCAAAGCTTCAAGTGTAGAAGTAATAGACTATAGAAGAAAGGTATGAGGGAAAGTTTAATCGGATTGAAACAATTAGAGATGCAAAGTATAATGGGTCATAGGTGGGTTTTTATACTAGTTTTGGATTCAATTAGCCATTAAAATTGGTCAACACCATAAAGTAAGGTTTTATGATGAATTGACTATTTGACTAAGACTTTGACTGTTTGACTAAGACTTTGACTAGGACTTTGACTATTTGACTCAAGGCTTTAATTAAAAAAAAAATCTTGTGTGTGAAAAAAAAAGAGAATTTAGAATCATATTATTATTATTATTATTATTATTATTATTATTATTATTTATATACATTTATGTATGTATATAAGTTGTGAGTTAGGATAAATAAAGACTTAGGCACATTTGTATAATATTAATGATAAAGGTGTAATAAAAAAAAATATATATATATATAAGGGCTTTTTATGTATTAAAATTTTGGGGAAAATTTTGCGATGTTACACTGATCATTCGTCACTACCGCTGAGCTTGTCCCCTGATTCTTGGCTTCCACGCTGCTAGCCTCAGAAATTTTTAGTCCCGACACCTGTCGGATCAAAGTACCCATGCGAATAGCATCTTCAGTGAGGCTTAGCGCAAGATCAATAGCTGCGCGCATGGTCGTGGGTTTGGAAGCAGTGACCATGCTGCGTATTTGTGGCGCTAACCCGAACAAATAACGCTCTATCTTGTTGTTTTCAGGTGTGACCAAACGAGGCACTAGTCTGGCGAGATCATGAAATCAGGACATGTAGCCAGTCACGTCTGCTCCTATCATAGTAAGGTTCCAGAATTCTGTTTCCAGTTTCTGCACCTCACTTGCCGGGCGGTATTCGGCAATCATGAGTTCCTTCAGTTCCGCCCATGACAGGGAGTAAGCAGTATCGTCACCCAATGACTGCACTTGGCCGTTCCACCAAGTTAGTGCTTGATCCAAAAACAAGTTGGTGGAGTACATGACCGACTGACGAGGGGTACACCCACTGATACGGATTATTGCCTCGGTCTTTTCGAACCACTTGACCAGGCCAACAGATCCTTCTGAGCCGCTGAAGTTGATCGGCTTACAGTCTAAGAAGGCTTTGAAAGTGCAGCCGCGCTCTCGCGAGGCCGTTTCTGCAATAATAAGGTAGTATGTTTATTATGGGATAGGAGTTTTGGGATATTCTCCCATCGCTTTTTCAATTATTTTTAAACCTTCTTACCATTGGGGGAGGTTTCTCGTCGGTCGCTCCCCGTTAAGTCACGTGATCGTTCGGAGCGGGCGGCTTCGTGCTCCGCGATCGCTCGGGCTATGCGCTCCGAGATCATGGTCTCAAGTTCAGCTGGTGTAGCGGGCAGTCCGTCTGCGCCACTGTTGCTTCTGGTGGCTGGTGCCATTTTTCTTCAATAATAATTATCAAAGGTTAATTTGGCAAACATTTATACAATATAAAGCATAAATAACAACCCAGAATATGAACACGATAGTCAACACCATGTCATCACACAATCATACCAACACACCATACAGAATAAATGATAATCAATACAACATCACCACACAATCACAATATATAGAGTAAGCAATAATAATTGTAGACAACAACATATTTCACCATCATAATAATAAGATCTTTCATTAATTTCAATAGTACGAGTACAATGCTTGTTTATAATAACAAAATAGGGAATACATCCCTCATACAATACATCGTTCTGAAATAAATAAAACATCATATCATGTGCCGTCGTACCCGTACGGCTAGGCAAAATGCAGACGAGTGTCATAACCCGTGCTATACTACCATACTGCTGCTACTATATGCATATGCAGGTGATTCTTCCATGCGTCCCTGATGTGTCCCTACTGCGGCGGCGGCGGCGGGAACTGATACTGTGGTGCGTGCATACTGATAGTCATACTAATCGCCATGATGCGCTCATATAAGAACTGTCGATGCGCAAAATGCGCATCACCGGTAATCCCACACTGTGCATCCATGCTCAACAACTCTTCAGCATAGTGTGCTAAAGCATCTCGTGCATCGATCATCCGTGTCCACATCAAGCGAGTCTGCTGCTCTACCTGGTTCACGGTGCGCTGCACCGTGTCGGCGAGGGTCTGGAAGTCTCGCTCCAGGGAGATAGCAGTGGACCATGCTGGTCCGGATAGGGGTGTCATCCTGGGTGGCTGGGATGGTCCGGGTATATCGGGATGAACTGGCGGGGATGGGCCAAAGGGGGCTGGTATCGGTATGTGGGTAAATAACGGGGCAAAACCCTGTGGTCTGGGGGTAAAGTGTGGTGGTATCAGGTAGGGGTCCCCTGCACCCAGAGGGTACGGTGCAGGTGGCATGCTGGGCAGGGTGGGGATCGGTAGTGTCATAGCTAGGGTGGGTGGTGGTACAAGCTCGGCCAAGGGGGCCATAAGGGGCTCTGAAACAGTGGCCCACTCTGGGGTGGACACCACTACGGTGGGGGTAGGAGGGCTCGCGGTGGCGAAAGCTGCCATACCTGCCCTGCGTAGCTCGGAGCTACCGGCGGGGCTACCCTCAAGGACGTGTGCTGCTGTGGCTGGCCCCTCCTGAGGTGCGGGCTCGAGTGGTGCAAGTGGGGCTACGGGGTCAGCAGGGGCGTCCTCCATCATTGGAGCCACTGGCTCCTCCTGGACGGCTGGGATCTCGGGTACTAGCATGTGCTCAACCGAGGCCACTGACTCGTCGTCCGAGTCATCAGAAATCCACCCGTTCCTCCCACGGGAGATCGGCATGAGCCTCATGCCTGGAGGAATGTGGATGTACGGTACGGGTGCTGGCTCATGATCAACGTGAGCCTGTCTATCGAACGGAGACTCTGCTGTCTCCGACTGGGCTGGGATAGGTCGTGACGGACCGGCGCAGCCTTCAGGGAAGTCCCTGACGGCTCGGATGGGGCGTGGGGCTAAGGGTGCGGCAGGTAGGGGTATAATAGGTAGGTCGGCCTGCGGTGCGTCGACCACGGCGGCCGCGTCGTCCCCTGCAGGTGCCCAGTCAGGATCCTCGCTAGGATCCGTCTCGTCGGAATCGTCGTCTGACCCTCCTGCGACGTCCATCTCTACGTCGTCTTCTTCCGCGTCGAGTACAACCAGCTCAACTGGCTCAGGCGGAGGTGCGGGAATGATCTGTAGACAACTATCATAACTTGGCGCTATACTTCCAGCGTCCGACATTCCTGGCAAAAGAACCGTACATATATATATATGAATTATTTTAAATTAGATAGTTAGGGCGTACATTAACAGTAACCTTCCTAACCTCTAATACTACGTTAATGCATAATGATACCCATGGCTAGCTCGGTCGGAATCTCCTCATGCCCAATGCTTCTTGAAAAATTACTTTATTGCGTTTAGCACCTTTATATATTTTTTGAAAACTTTATCTTTTGAACCAAATCCGGTTATAGTCTAGTTTTTAAAGAAAATACTCTAGTTCGCTATAACCTTGGCTCTGATACCACTTTCTGTCACACCACGACAATGGCGGAAACACGTGGCGCGACGGTTCAAGAGCATAAAGTCAAGGTTAACGCAAATCACAAGTAATTTAAGAAATGGGTCATTTATTTAGGCGTCAAAACTTGTTCACAACATTACATAAAAAGTAAATTGTTTATAACACAAATGTAGAGGTTTCTCAAATATATCCCATAGCCTTGGGAAATAAAGGTGAAACCCCGCAAAATATTTAACGCCGCATCGGAGGATTCCATGACCCAGCTTGCCCAGATTGCCTTCATCTAATTACCTGAAAGATATGTTTAAAATTTCGTCAATATAAATATATTGGTGAGTTCACAGGTTTTTAGTTTCCAAAACTTGAATACTTGGGAAATACCATGTTATGACAATATATAGGAGTTGCAAATTCCTATAATTCTACTTGAGACTATAATCAAACCAAGACGTATAATAAATATGCCCCGCTCCAAGTCGTTACTCGGTATCCTACGACTTAAGTTCAGAATATATGCACCCCAGGCATACACTAATGCATAATCGACGCTATCGATTAGGGGTGGGCCTTGTCAGGCACCAATAGTACTATTCAATATTCCACTGGTTTCATTTCCCTGAATAAATGATTATAGAGGCGAGGACTCAACCCCGAGTGGCGGTCACACCTCAAGTAATAAATCCGTCAAACATTTTCCCTAACATATCTTTCCCTCGAAAACGTAAAAATAGTTTAAAATGGGGCCGTGAAACTCACCTGTATCAACGTCCGGCTCACTAAGCAGATAGCAAAAAGGGTCTCGCACCTACAAACGTCCTAGACGTATAAGTCACTATTCCTATAGTGCATGTGCCTTGGCAAGTTGTACACCCAACTCCCGACCACAAGTTATTCCAAATCCCGTTTAATTAAGCGCGTATCCTAGGTTTCGTTGGCGTTAGATTACCCTTGTGTTACAAGTTATATATATTACTCTTGTTAATATTTCCTTAACTTGTCCTTTATTATTATCGACTCGACTTCACTTAACATATAATTATTTTCCCATTTAAATAATTATACTTAAGATCGCATCGCTCGATATAATATATGTTCCACCACTCGACCCGACTCACTTTGCCGCACATTTGTTTTCCCATTTAAACAAATATGCTAAGATCTTGTCGTTCGATTGTATATTCTCAACACCCGATTCAACTCACCATACCGTATATTTATTTTCCCATTCAAATAAATATACTAGGATCTTGTCGGCACGGCATACACATATATATATATATCTTTGTCTACTCGTCTCGTTTTCCTTCCCACATATCTACTTTCCCATTAAGTAGATATACTAGAATTTTGCCGAGACGAGCGTACATATATATAAATGTGTAATTTTCTTGTTAAGTATATACGTTTGTTTAACGTCTTACTTGTTTACGTCATGTTTTTCTCCCACGAATAATTCCTTCAACACTTAGGAAAGTGTTTATTAGTTTTCACCCATGATGTATATATATATATTTTACTTCCTAAAAATATATATTTTCTCATCTTGCCGCAATGGCATTTTTCTCATGTTTTGTCCGTGTACGGTTCGTTAACGCGTCTTAGTTCGATATCTTAGCTCGAATAGTTAATTTTTCCAAGTTTTTCCCAACATGTGTTTTATAGAAATATTATTCATATTTCTTCCTCCTAACACATGTTACTTGGAAGGTTTAAAATACTTATGTATTTTTAACCCAACTTGTTAACTTAGCTACAAAAATGTTTCCAATACTTTTATATTCCCATTTATATAAAAGTATTCATTTTTGTATAAGTTTCTCAAGTTTGTTTAATATTTTTATAAAATCCCTATTTTATAAAAATCCTTATGTTAATACAATCCATATTTTTATAACTTTTACTTTTATAAAAATATACTTTTTATACAAAAATACCCAAGTGTATCTACTAGTATTTACCAAATCAACCTTGGAAAATTATTACTTATACTTTTGACACCAAACTTTCCATTATTGCATTTTTGGACTAATAGTTTCTAAAATGTTCATTTTAGTCCTCTAACTTTCAAAGTTACAATATTAGTCCCTTAACTTTCAAATGTTGCATTTTTCCACTCTAACTTCCAAAGTTAGCATTTTTCACTCAAAATAGTGGACTTTGAAGATCCATCTTTTTATTGGTAAGTTATTTTTGTATCAAAACACTTTTATTAGTCTTATATTTCCTATATAAGGCTACTTGTATGTGTGTTTTATGTATTTGTCCATTATATCAAAATGTCATTCTTCTAAGTAAGTAAACTTTAATTTTTCAATTTCTTTATTCATGACCTTCTAACATGTTCCATCATTTATTATGTCTTAGATGATCATTTTAAGATGATTAAAGTTATCTTTTAACACATTCAAGTTTATTCCATAATCTTAACCAAATCATCATCCTACTTAGTGTATGTGTAGCTTTTATACATTTTCAAGAACACTACTTTATCATCATCAAATCCATGATTCATTCACATATCTTTAATCATTTATTTTACTCATGTAAAACCTATTAAAGATTATGTTTCAAACCACATTTTAAACCCTTCATGTACAACTTGCTTCTAAGAACACATACATGAATATTAATAATCAAAACAAGGTTAAGAAGCTTACTACTAGCACAAGGCTAGGGAAGACAAAACCTTGGATTTTGAGAGGGGTTTAGTGTGTTCTTCCTTAATGGTTAAGCTCCAAGCTTGAAACACACAATAGGGTTTTGATGGATGGAAATTTAGGAGTAATTTGGAGGTGTTAAACTTGAAGGAGAATGTGTGTGTGTGTGGTGATACCTACGGCCACAAGGAAAAGAAAAGGGAAGAAAGCTTGAAGGTTTAAGTCTCTAACACATGTTGCTTTATAATATCCTTCCAATATCTTTCCTAGATTGCATGTGATCTTATCAAAGATTCAAGAGATTGTGTTGTACAAAAATTGATTCTTGGATGGATATTAATAGGGTGCTTGGCCGTGAGTTTATGGATGGATGGAGAAGTTAGTGATCTTGCAAGGATATTTTATAATCATACTTAACATCCTAGTAAGATATGAAATCTTTAGAGCATGCCTACATGTGTGTACTAGTGTTTGATTAGATTAATCCTTGTCTTGGATTATTATGGCCAAGGGCCGATTTTTTTGACACAAAAGCAAGGTTTAGGCTTGCTTTTGTACTTCCTATTCTTACACACAATCCTTCCATGCATGCTTCCTTACATGATCACCTTTTGGATGTATGTAAGATACTTAGACAAAGCAAGGAAAAGATCATGTATGATGGCCTTTAGGCCGGCCCCTTTTTAAGGGTTTAGGTGGGGTCCACCACACTAAGTATTTATCATTATTATGTTAGGCTTGATCCCTCGTCGTTCGGGTGTCGTTCGGGTATTCTTCGGGATTTAATCGCGCGTTATTCGGACATTAAAAATACCTTTAATAACCCTTAAATATAGTCTAATTTAAGCGTTGATTGGTTATTTAGACTTTTGCCGGGTGAAATTATGAGTTATACGCGTATCGGGTGCGGTACGCGCACTTTATTCGTTACCGGGAGATTTGTATGAGACGTTCCACTTATGGTTTTGGAGTTCCAAAACTCATTATATTTTGTGAAAATACCCTTTATTTTATATCCTGGGTGTCCGGGATCCTTTTCGTTTATTTAATTATTACCGGGTAATTGCCAACGTCCATACCGGATAGTTTATTCGCACATGATCCAATCATGTTTTACCATTAAACGTATGCATTCCTATGCATTATTTGGAAATTGCTATCTCTTAAGGCCTTGATAATTAAATCACACATAATTGCATTTAATTACGTTAATCATATATTAATTAATTTGTACGGAATTACCTTATTTTTGCCGGTTGTTACAAGTGGTGTTGAAGGCCGGTGGTGACAAGGATGGTGGTCGTGAAGGCTAACGGAGAAAAGGGTGGTGGTGGTTTGCTCACGGACCGGCTGTGGTGAGGGTCATAGCGTCGGATACTGGTGGTTTTCATGGTAGGTCGGGGTTGCGGTAGTCGTGGTAGTTGCTGGACTTGATTCCGGGAGGTTTTCAAGTCCTGGGTCAAATCACGAGTACAATTTCACTTTTGTCTTGGTTGTGGTTTTGGGGTATGGCTAAAAGACAGAAATACCCCTAGAGTTAACGACAATATTTAACTGGGGTTAGTGTCAGGAATGAATTCGGCAACAAAAACTAAACCTTAAGGATCCAGATATAAAAAAAAAAACCTATTTTGGAGTGATATTGCAAAACTAGCCAAACCTCATGGACGATTTTGGCCATTAACTTTTTTTTTCTTTCTTAATTGGGCCATAAACCACTACACCAACACCATCACTAACCAACCCAATATTTTAAGACTCGAACTATCTTTTCAGTTCGTCAGGTGTCGGTTAGGGGTTCGGTAACGCGTTTCGCTTAATTACACAAAATTAAATAATAATTCACAAATAAATTCACATAAGCACATAATTGCAAATAATATCAAACGAACTATTCCACAATTATTTTTTTTGTTATTTCACCAACGTTCGGGGTCCAAGACTCGTGTATATGATCCGGAAATTCTCCGAATTACCGTTTATGGAGTTAATAACCTACAATCGTGTACTGTGTGACTCATTTAACTAATGCTAGTCAAGAAAAATGCTACGAATGTATGTATAAGTTAACTAGAGTTCGGTTGAAGTGTGAACCTAAAAATGTGGGGTATCATAGTGTGTGCATGTGTGTTTGTATACATAGGTGCATGTATGAGTAAAATGGATGAATATAAATGCATGTACAACTAAGTGCATGTGAACCAAACTTGTCAAGCAATTATGTCACAAACATATGTTTTGTAACCTATTTATACGTTAAGAGTTATAAATATTTGTGAAGTTTAACTCTAAATAGTTTTATAAGTAATGGAAATCTAAGTAATATGTTCTATATAAATTACACCTTAGTTTTCAAAAGTATAAAAATCACTAACGACCCACCGAGTTAACACATTTTATAAACAAAAATACTTTTGAGAGATACGTAAGTTGGGTGAACAACTTATATGATGAACAATCGAATTTAGACCTAAAATGTCCATTGTAAATAGGATGTGTCGGTCGGATTCTTAGTATTATGGGCTTATATTCTTGGTAGCTTTTGCACGGACTAGAGTTGAGTTTCACAACCCCTTTTTATTGTTTTCATATTTGGGGAAAAGAATGCAATATTTATTACATTTACAGTGTTTTAGAATGATTTTCTTTAGACCTTATGTGTGCATGAGACAATATGTTTAGAGATCTCATAAAGCTGCCATGTTATTTCATATACTGCAACCATTAGCTATGAACTTAGCCATTAAACACTTGAATATATCTATTGGTTTAACACCCCTACTCTTGGTTAGTCACTGTAACCCAGACAAAAACGATAAAAGAGTGCTTGTATTTCACAAATGATAATACATTCTCTTTATTGTACGATGTGGGAGGCACAACTCGTCAAATGTTTGGTTATGGACTCAAGTTGGTCACATTTTGTCATTGTCTTATCTAGGAATTGATTTGGTCACCCACATATTCCATTAACTTCACATTTTACAAGTCTTTTAAACCTGTGAACTCACCGACTTTATGTTGACAAATTTTTATGCATGTGTTTCAGGTAATTGAACTTTCATGATTTGAAACTTGAAGTTTTAAGATTGCATTCACCATATATCGCTTTTATAGGATTTTTTTCGTTTTATTCTATGTCATTATGAGATTTAGATGAAAATTTTAACTTTTTAAACAATTTATATTTTGGGTTGTAAACATTAACGAATTCGGTATATTAAACTTGTGTTTTTATTTGAATGTTTGCATGACTTGTGCTTGAAAACCTTTCGTATTGCACACGGCATTTCCGCCTTGGTGGGCTGTGACACAACCCTACCCAGGGCCGTTGACCAGGTTTATAGTCAACAAGGGTGATTGGAATCAACAAACAATTGAACCAATAGGTGAACCATATGCTTATGGGAGGGACCACAAAAACTAGCCACATAGGTTTGATTACGTACCTAGTTGCTTTAGTCTTGTTTTCACATGTAGACGTAGAAGAATATTTGACACATAAATTGCAATATGGATTTTGATTGGATTTGTGAAAACTAAAGCTATGTATTCTCACAAACATTTAGTTGACCCCCCATCTTTTCCCAACTCAACATTTTCAGGAAACAATGATGCATGAAGTCTAGTGCTACTACAAGAGGAGATTATCTGAAGTTTTTTATTTTGTTTTATCATTTGATGTTTTTGTTTCCACTACAACAAAAAAGGCTTTTAAGGACCTTTTGTGAGGGACGCTTATAAAATGGGGCCCTAAAAAATTATTTAATAGGACGAATGAACTTTAGGGGTCCTTTTATAATATACGCTACTAAACTGGTGTCCTAAAAAGCTAACTAATAGGACGGATGATTCGTTTGGGTCCTATTATCATATAACTTAATAAGACACTTAAAATGTAGATCCTAATAAAGTAATTTATAAGACATTTAGTTGTTGGTGTCCCATTATGTGGTAATGTAATAGGACCCTTGATCACCGGGGGTCCTATTATAACATAACTTAATACGACACTTTGTAGAAAAGTCATAAATGTTAGATGTTATAGGACCCTTTCTAACGAAGTTATATTAGAACATAACTTAATAGGACACTTGACACGTGTGTCTTATAACTTTAACCTTTATAGGACACTTAATCATTGTGGTGATACATCGTAATAGGACACATGATATTTGAGTCATAAAACATCAGTTTTATAGGACACTTATTTGCTAGAGTTTTATTATAACATAGCTTAATAGAAAACTTAACACTTGGGTCTTATAACTTTAACCTTTATAGGATGCTTAATCATAGTGGTATTATATTATAATACACCGTAATATAACACTTGATATTTGAGTCATAATAAAAAAATCATGTAGCAAAATAATCCATTTAATACAATATCTATACTACATTATAACGCACGTGTTTTCATAGTAATCATCTTAATGTCGATACAATAATTAATATTATCTATATACTTTTTTTTAACGGCCAACGAATCAACTTCGGAGCACTCTCGGGCACCCTTTTGGCGAATCAGGTACTCCAGAGTACCCGGACCACCAATTCCCGGGAAAACCTGACCACTCACCCGCCCGAAGGCACGACAGTGAAATAATCGGTAAAACCGGTCGGGATCAGGACTCGAACCCAAGCCAATGGCTGGGTCATCCCTCATTTCCCCTCCACCAATGTCCTCCAAATGTAGCTAGTGGGAATTGAACCCAAACCTCCCATAGAAAACTTTAGGCCCTCAACCAACTAGGCTACAAGTGTTAGACAATATTATCTATAACTATAATAAACCAAAGCATTTTTGATGAGATGGCACTCAAGGAGGCATTCTCCTCCTTAAGTGTGCCATGTGTCATCCTATATGTCACTTAAAGCATGTTTGGGATTGAGTTTGAAACAACTTATTGACTTATTAACTTTTTGAAAAAGCCAATAAGTCAATAAGTCATTTTAAAAAGCCAGGATTTAATGCTTTTTCAAATAACTTATTGACTTATTAGCTTTTCAAAAAGTTAATAAGTCAATCCCAAACACCCCCTTAGTATTTAAGTTTTAAAAAAAAAACCATCAACCATACCCTAAACCAAATCAAACCCTACCATTCTCTGTTGCAGGTTCTATCTCCCTCTCATCTCCCTCACGTGTTTAGAATCGACAATCAAAGCTTTAATAAAAAAGGTATGACACAATAAACTTTGATATTCATCTTCACTGAAGTTGTTTTATTGTTTAGAATTACCTTCCCTTTTCATCTCTAAGGTCAGACGAACAACGTATCAACCCCTAATTCCTACCGCTCTGACCCATCTCACATATGATTTCCGTATTCAGGTATATCAATCGTTTATCGAGTATACATATTCTGATCTATGTTATTATTCTTTGTTTTGTTAACCTTTGAGGGGTCCATTCGATTACAAACGGACCGAAAGTTGTAGCAGTAGAAGCGTGGAGTCATCACCGTCATTGTCACGTACGGTAACGAATATTAACAGTAGCGGTCACCGGCAACAGATGAAGAAGCTTGAGGTTTATAATGATGTGCTTAACCGACTCAAAGAGTTGAATAACGAAAAGGCTAATGTGCCTGGATTTGACGATGAACTTCTCGCTCATTTCAATCGCTTACCGACTAGGTATATAATAAATAATAATTAAACTTCACTGTTGTTAGATGCGTCAGTTTGTGTGAATTCAGGTTAATTAAGTTTGAGATTTTATGGTTTTCGATCGAAATAGCCGGTTTTTAGACTGATATATAGTTATAAGTTTCCGGTTTTAAGGCTGATATATAGTTATAAGTTTGTGGCAGTTTGCCCCTCCAATCAGACGTGGTGATGGTGAAGAGTGGCGGTGTCGATGGCATTAAACAGCGACGACTTAGTGGAGGGGTTTTGAGGATATCGCGTTTGAGGAGCGGTAGTGTGGATTCTTTGACCGGGGTGAGCGGCGTTAGTGTTTTAGGCGACGACTGATTGAAAAAAGAGTGAAACTGAAACAAGTTTTATTCTCATATATAGATTTTTGATTTAGTTCAGTTTTGCTAAAAATTCAGTATAGGCTGTGAACTGTGTTTTAGGAAATATCCATTGGCTCTCTTAAAAGTTCGGTTAAACCCCCGATACCCCCCCCCCCCAGAAAATAAATTCTAGGGCTGACATGCTTATATGGTTTTTAGTTATTTAACACACAAAAAGTATTATTTATCAATACAGTTTATTTTAGTTCCTTTGGATTCTTGTTAGTGTTAGTGTTTGACAACAAATTCTTTAAGCAAATTCTTCATTTTAAAGGCTTCTTCCATGTACTTTACTATTGATCTGAATATAATTATAAAAAAAATACAGTTCTTGCTATGAGACTGATATAAGTAATATTAAATTATAGGCAGCAAGAGTACCTAGTTCATGTTTAATATTAGCAGACCTTCTAATATATATGATATACTTACTGATCAGACCATACCAAAGAGTTGACTGAAAAGTGAAAGGAGACAGATAACCGATAATCAGCCCACAATTATCTAAATCAAATCATAGGAAAACTTTTTATATGCCCAATTGTAAAATGTTTTGACATTTTATATAAGTACTTTTATTTCTTGATGTTGAAAATGGATGTATAAATGTTCAAAATAAATTTCACTTCCAAATGTATAAATACATAATAAGCAAAAAGAAATAAAAAATTAGCTAGAAGAGGAACAACTCAAATCAGTAGTGGATTGAAAGTTTCTGATGTCTATTTTAATGCATACAACCTCCTAACTGGTTTATATTCAAATGTCAGTTAACTAAATTGTGTAATGACTGGAACTTATTATAAATGTGAAGGTGGGAAACAGACCTTGGAACACTCCAGCCCTTTGCGAATGTGGAAGTGGAAGTGGGTAAATTCGTGTGTTTACGCTTTATCTCTAATGTAACTTTTTTTTATACTGCAGCCTATGCAAGATCAGCGTACTTGGAAGCCAAGGTTGTAAGTTTTAGTGTTTTTTAAGTCGACAACCATTTTCTATAAATGGTGCTTTGATCATGGTGGTTGGGAAATAATTAATATGAATAGGTGTTTGGTTGGTAATATGATGTAGTTTCATCAGACAAGGTTTGTTTGTGGGGACCCTTATGTATTATTATTGCCTTCTAATTGCATTTTGCGACAAATGTTCGTGTTTTGGCTTGACTTTGACAATTTCTTCTTAAGTCTTCCTCGAAATGCTCTACCTGATCCATATGTCATATGGGTAATGAGTGAGAGGACCTACGCGTATGCCAGAAATTTGGGCCCAAGAAAAAGGGGATAGAATTCCTATTTTAGTTAATGAATTTGGACAACCTATTGGTGACAAAAGTAGTAAACTAACCCATTTCATGGGAACCCTTTCAAGGAGTGGAAAGTACTGTCCGATTTATAAACCATGGAATAAAGTTAAGGACACCAAAAAACAAACGTTGCTCGACTTCATAAAGGTACATAATTAAAAATATGTTTGTTAATGAATGACTAAAGTATTTGTTTTCTAATGTGACATGTTCCATTTTTAGACAAAATTTGATATTCCAGAAGATGCTGAAGGCTGAATATTGCAATCATTTGGGAAGAAGGTCAAGAACTAGAGGGCAAGAGTTAAGGAACGCTACTATGATCCGTCTTTGTCACTTCAGGAACAAATAAGTTTTAGGCCAAAACAAGTGCAAAAAAAACAATGGAGGAGACTTGTGAAGTATTGGAATAAAACAAAGTCTAAGGTATGAAATACCCTTACACTTCAAATATAAATCCTCAAAATTTGGGATGTTACAATTAGTTTATTTCTCATTATGATATTTTATTTTTCTATTGAAGATGGTAAGTGAAAAAAACAAGGCGAATCGGTCAAAAAAGAAGATGGTGCAAGTTACGGGTAAAAAAAGTTATGCTCGAGTCCGTGAAGAGCTAAAGGTGATTGTATGAAATAGTGCAATTATTAATGTAGCATGTCGATATCCATTGTTACTACTTATTTTCTTTTTATTCAAACAGGCATCTTTGGGACAAGATCCAAGTCGATTGGAAATGTTTCGTACATGTTTCTCCAAACATGGAACTACAAAAAATGTGGAAGCTGCAAATGCAATTGTAAGTAATATCTTATATATTCATATACATATCTTTTCTTTATGTTCTTGATGTTGTTAAAAATACATATCTTATTTTTGTTACTATATCTATTTCAGGAACAGATGCAACAACTTAGTTCTAATCTTCCTGATGATTCGATCGATAAGACTGGACCAGATGATGTTTTTTTCTAAAGTAATGGGGAAAGATCGAAATGGTGATGCAGTCATGTATGGTCTGGGTGTTCGTGCTTCTGATGTTTGGGGTGTAACACCAAGTCGTTCAACATGTCGTAGAGAAAACATCCAATTGAAGTCTAAATGTGAAGAACTTACTAGTACCGTGGTCCGGCTACAAGCCCAGGTATCGGAGATTAAAGGGTGTAGGGATGGTCCTAGTGTTCCACCTCTTACATCACCACATTTACCTATTGCAACCAATGGACCTCCAAGTTTACGAGTATTTTTCTATATAAATTTTATTATTATTTTTTTGTGAAATGTTACTTGTACTATTGTGACTAGAATTTGATATATGTTTCTAGGTGGGAGATGAAGTTGTTCTCAAAAGCATTCTAAACTCTACCGAGATTGTAGCAAGAGGATGGGTGAAGAGCTTGGACCCAAATGAGCTAGTTGGTGGTACAGAGATTGGACCAGAATGGTGTGAGGTAAACGTTCAAGTAACAATAAAAATAGATGAAAAGTTGGTGAGACCATATATGGGTTATTTTCCACAATTCAAGATTGTATTGGTGCCTCCATTGCATGGCCTTGTCCTTTCATCTCGGTATGTATTTATTAATCTTGTGATACGAATAATTTTAATAATCTGGAACTTAATGCTTATACATGGATGGTTTATTTGTAGGTAGTCCGTGAGGATTGAGGACGCATGATGACTCATAATTCAATGCTGCTTGTTTCTTTCATTGCTTTTAATTTCTTTGTTAAATGTTACAAGAGTTTATGTTGGATAAATTTATGTTTTGTGTTTTTGTTATGAGTATGCTTATTTGAAATATAATAAAGTTTTTTTTCTTTCATTAGTTGATGTTATATACATTATATCATAAAATTGTGTGTGTGAATGTTTAAAAAAACGTTGTATCATATGACTTGTTAGGACTTTGAAATTTTGTCCTATTTAACTTGTTAGAGCATTGTAAAAGTGTTCGAATATGCTTTTCTTAGGACGCTATATTGTTTGTTCATTGATATATTATGCGACCATAAAATTGGTTTTATAATCTTATTTGAGATATTAGGACCCCTTTTTTTGGTACTAATGCTCCTATAATGTTACATCATAAGGGTCCTATAAATTAATTTTTTAGGACTCTTGTTTGTGTATTAAAATATTAAAACTAGGTAAGCACATGTTAAAACCTTATAAAAGTGTCCAAATATGTTTTATTAGGAGTTTTTTTTGGGACATATTATGCGACCATAAACTTGGTTTCATAATCTTATTTAAGATATTAGGACGCTTTTTAAGTTTTGTGACTTATTACGACCCCCTTACATGAAACGCTTTTACCGTTGGTCCTATTAAATAAAAGGTCCTATAAAATAACATTTTAGGACGCTTTTGTGTGTACTAAAAACCCATTTTTGTTGTAGTGTTCATTTCATGACCTTTTTGATGTATTTCATTTTTTATATTATCTAATGGAATAAATGGTTATTTTAAACATATCAATTGAAATGAGCTACTGAACAATCATCACTATGTGACACCTCGATGTTTTCATCATCGGTTGGGGTGTTACACAGCAGGTAATAGGCAGTAGCAGTGTAGCAAAAGCAACAGCAACAGTAGTAATAGTGGCGTTGTTGGCAACAATAGCAGTAGGAGTAGTAATAGTAGTAGAATTAGCAGCAGCAGGCACCAGGCAGTAGCAATGGAGTAGTAGCAATGTAGCAGTAGTTGTAGCAGCAGCATGCAGTAACGGTGTAGCAGTAGCAGTGTGGCCATAGTAGTAGCAGTGTAGTAGTAACGATAGCAGGAGTAGAAGCAACAGTTTAGGTAGTAGTAGTGGCGATGGTGTGGTGGTGGTGGTAGTAACAATAGAAGTAGGAGCAGTAAGAGTAGTAGTAGCAGTAGCAGAAGTAGTAGTAGCAGCAGTGGCAACAATAGTTGTAGCACTAGCAGTAGGAGCAGCAATAGCAATAGCAGAGTAGCAGTAGTGTAGCAGTAGTAGCAGCAGGCAGTAGCGATGTAGTAGTAGCAGTAGTAGTGTATCAGTATTACATTATGGATCATCTCCTTCAAGAACTCCAGCCGCTACATATATCCGTGCTATGTAGTGAGGATGACATCATATGATTTTCAACAACTCTACTACAAATGCACACCTCTATATCCTTAACATGTTTTTTATGCTCATATTAAGGTTTTCGTACTTTATCAAGTACAAGTCATTTTGTTAACATGTCGGATGCATTAATCCTAATTCAATTAACAAATGTGTAAACTAATCAATTGTCGTAAAAATTACCCATCAAAGTTGTGTTGCATCTTTGAGATTATATTTAATGATAATAAGTGTTTATGTAGTTTTTATTTAAATTATGTAGTCATTATTTTTAATAAAGACAAGTTTTAAAATATTAATGTTTTAAGTTTTAATTAAACTAAAATAATTTAGTTTGGGGGATCTGGGGAAATGAATGATAAGACAAGTATTCTGGATAAAACCAAAGAAAGTGAGTAAAAAACTAATATGGCTCTAGCACATGATGAAACATGGGGAAAACAAGATATCTCCCTTCCCTTATTTTCAATAGATGATCTAGCGACTAAGCCATCGGTGAGATGGTTGTTTTGCATCCAATTGGCATCGGCTGCGAAGAGGAAGCGTGTTGATTATCTTAAAGAACTGAAAAGTTAGGAAAGACAGTAATCATATAGGAGTATTTATTTTTCGTCTTTAGAAAATATAAATACAACACCAACACTATTTAGATAATATTTTCCAACAATAAATATATTTTCCTCCTTCCATAATAATTTTTTTCATTTTTAACATGCTATTTTTTAAACAATTAACACTTGGTTTTACAATCAATATGACGGTTTCTAATTGCATATTGTTTATTTGAGTATTGAATTTAAATAATCTTAACTATCAGCTATTGACCACCACCACCCCCAACTTAAAATATCGAAAATCCTCAGGATGATTTTACCTCACATCCCAAATATGCCATCCCCAGGATGCTGAAGAACTTGACTAACTTCAAGATGTGATAGTATTTCAGCATGTGCACATCCCGAGAATGAGCTAACGAGTTGATTCTCCTATGTATGATTGCAGGTACAAATAGGTTATAATATGGATTTTCATGCTTGGTAACATCTATATTATCACCCTCAATTAAAGAAGTCAAAGATAGAGATACAACTCGTGGTCAAGATGGAAGAAATGGTCAAGATGGAAGACATAGTCAAAACTGTAACCGATATGCATTAAATGTCGGCAACGAAAGAGGAAACAGCTGAAACATTAAACCAGCTAAGCAGAAACCGTTGCTACAACGATCACTTGAGATGAAACAGCCACAACGGTCATAAGAAGACTTCAAAGAACATAACTACTTAGCGAGTTTCATGGGATCGTTTGTTTACTTAATGTAGTATATAAGTGGGGGTATTGGACGAGTATAGGACACTTACAGGCACATTGCTTACACTATAGCGACACATACATACACTTAGCTGATCAAAAACTCTCACACAATCATTGTAATCATAGTACACTCGTCCACATACTCATCCAAAGTTGTATCTTTTTACCATTTTAATATTAACAAACAAGGCAGGGGCCTAGACTCCTCCCGAGGTTTTATGCCGGCGATCTACAACTGATCAAGGGCTTTCCTCGTAGATCGTGGGTTGTTCTTCTCGTTATTTACTTTATTTATCTATTTCCGACAGTTCCATCCTGAGGATATAATTGTCCATCCTGAGGATATAACTGTCTATCCCGAAACTAACCTAAGCCATCCCGATCGTAGTTGTCATATTTTTGCTTATTAAACATCCTGATACTCCATCTTAAGAATATTATTGATCTACGAACATATTTCTATACATTTAGTACTCTACCTCACATAAACTAATTTGGAATACAAAGTTATATTTATTAGATAATTTTTGACCAAAACAATTTGGCGCCTACCGTGGGGCAAGTGGTGCTATTTTAACAAAAAACTTTGTTAAAAA
Organism: Ambrosia trifida; assembly: GCA_028751855.1. Lineage (NCBI taxonomy): Eukaryota > Viridiplantae > Streptophyta > Magnoliopsida > Asterales > Asteraceae > Ambrosia > Ambrosia trifida. The sequence continues at coordinate 99,884,969 of CM054123.1, read as the reverse complement.
CTTTCTTCATTTACTTCTTTTTTTACAAAACTTGACAACTATGTCGTCTTCCCAGAAAAATGATTCCTCATCCATGCCTTCATCAACTTCTACCCGAAATACTGCCTTACCACCTCCACCTGCACTTTCAAGAAGTTCCACTTCTCAAATCCCACCTAGACCATCTGGATCTACTCCTCCTGTTTTTGTATCGAATGATGAATTACTTTCTATGTTTGCACTAATGAAAGATTCGATACATCAACAACAAGACACAAACCGGATGTTGATAAGAGAAATACAAGCTCTTAAATCATCCTCAAGAAGGCCAAGTGAAGACATGGGGACACCATTGCAGCCCAGGGCGTTAGATTTTAATTCTAGCTTCTCTGGAGGGGTACGTCAAGGAGATTTTATCCCCATGAGTACTGGGTTCTCTGCTCCAGAAACAACTACTGCTCCTAGGATGGCGACTACTAGGGATACAGGATATGACCTGTGCCATCCCAAGGATATAACACTAACGGTAACAATTTAAGTTCTAGTAATTTTACTGCAAATGAGGTTGCTTCTTTGCAGGATACGGGAATAAGCCCTCAGCTAACAAGGGAACTTCAGAAGATCAAGGATATGGTATCGAGTGTTCCATGGATAGTACAGCCCATCCCTGAAGTGTCCTCAGCATGCCATAGACTGTCAAGATTTGCACCTCCCATATGTAATGCAGAGATTCCAAAAAGATTTCAAACTCCAAGCATGAAGCTCTATGATGGATCTACAGATCCTGAGGAGCATGTGGCTAAATATAGGGAAAGGATGGAAATAAATCCAATCCCTGCCAATCTGAAAGAAGCATGTTTATGCAAGGGATTTGGTTCAACTCTCACCGGTCCAACCCTGAAATGGCTCCTAAGTGTTCCACCCTATTCTATTACTTCTTTTGCACATTTAATTAACATGTTTAATAACCAGTTTTCTTGTAGTCGAACGTTCGAACGTTTGACAAGTGATCTGTACAGGGTAACTCAACCACAGGGGGATTCACTAAGAGAATATATTACCAGGTTTGGAAATGAAGCACTTGACATCCCGAACCTGGATGTCACTACAGCAGTGCAGGCATTCAAGATGGGGCTGCAGAGGGATTCACCATTCTATCAGGAATTGGTGATGAATCCATGCGGGAACTTGGATAAGTCAGGAACAGAGCTCTGAGATTCATCCGACTTGAAGATGATAAGAAGATACAAGAGAGGATAGAATCATCCTCAAAATATAACCATCCTAATCGAAAATCCACTCCCACATACGAGCCATATAAGCATAAACCATATGCTAGGCCTGATAATAAGAAGGTCAATGTGGTAGAGGATGATGATGAGGATGACTGACCTAAATTATCAGACTATTGTTTTTCTGTCGATGTAACAGGTTTGATGTATGCCATGAAGGATCTAGGGGACAAAGCAAGATGGCCAAGGAAGGACAACAAGGCAGGATGGAAAGACAAATCCAAATGGTGTGCCTTTCACGAAGATTTTGGCGATATCACTGAAGATTGCATTGCACTAAGAAAGGAGATAGCATATCTCTTAAGCAAGGGTCACCTCAAGGATCTCCTGGGCAAGAAGAAATCAAGATCTCATAATGGCACTAACATCCCGGAAAGAGCAGCATCCCCACCTAAGGATGCTGGCATTATCAACTTCATTTCAGGAGGGTCAGACATTTGTGGAACCTCATACTCAGCTGCTAAAAGACATGCGAGGGAAAAAAAGTCTGAAAAAGGAGAAAGACCAATGAAGACGACAATCCTGACAACCTCAGAAGTGATAAGTTTTGAGGAAGAAGACAGAAAAAAACATCCTTGATCCTCATCATGACGGTTTGGTTATTACTTTATATATTTCTAACCACTTTGTTCGCAGGATTCTTGTAGATGGAGGAAGTTCAGTAAACATCATCCAGCTCGAGGCCCTCAAGAGGATGAACATCCCGGAATCGAAGATAGTTTCCAGGACATCAGTTTTGGTGGGCTTCAGTGGAGAAACCAAGAGCACAGTGGGTGACATCAAGCTACCAGTATATGTAGAAGGGGTGAACTTTATCCATACATTTTGTGTGATAGATTCCCTATCCTGCTACAATGTCATCCCGGGGAGACCCTGGATACATGATATGAAGGCAGTGCCTTCAACATATCATCAATGTGTGAAACTACCCACACCTTGGGGAGTTGTGCAGGTCAACAGCGATCAACAAGAAGCTAAGGATTGCTACACGACATCAATGAAGGCCTCATCCCGTCAAACATAGTAATTACAGCAGGATGCACAGTGCCATCCTCAGAATGTTAAAGCACATCCTGATCAAGATGTAAAAGCCATCTGCCTTGACGACAACAACAAGGATATCACTGTGCAAATCGGTAAGAATATCCAATATGATATTGAACAATCACTAATATCTTTTCTTAAATGTAGGATGTCTACTTTTGCTTGGAAACATGAAGATATGACCGGAATATCAAAGGATGTCATCACAAACTTGGGATTGATAAGAGTTTCAAGCCCATTCAGCAAAAAAGAAGGAAGTTTGCTCCAGAAAGAAATGTCATCATCCAAGAAGAAGTAGACAGGCTGCTGAAGTCTAAGATGATAAGGGAAGTAAAATTCCCAAGATGGCTGGCGAATGTTGTGGTAGTCCAAAAGAAAAATGGGAAATGGAGAGTGTGTGTGGACTACATAGACCTTAACAAGGCCTGTCCTAAAGATCCATTCCCACTACCACACATAGATTCAATGGTGGATGCTACAGCAGGCCACGAAATACTGACATTCATGGATGCATCCTCAGGATTCCAACAGATACAAATGGCACCAGATGATCAGGAGGACATAGCATTCATGACACTGTCAGGTATATATTGTTATATAGCCATGCCATTTGGATTAAAAAATGCAGGTGCCACTTATCAGAGGCTGGTGAACATGATGTTCAAAGAAAAGATTGGGGACACGATGGAAGTCTACATTGATGACATGGTAGTTAAATCCAAGAAAGCAGAAGATCATCTTCGGGATTTCAAAGAAGCTTTTGACATCCTGGATGCTTACAACATGAAGTTAAACCCAGCAAAGTGCCATTTTGGAGTTGGAGCTAGGAAGTTTCTTGGATATTTGGTAACAAAAAGAGGGATAGAAGCCATCCCTGAACAAATAAAGGTCATCCTTGATCTAAAATCCCCAAGAAATGTTAAGGATGTACAAAGGTTGACTGGCAGGATAGCAGCCCTGAATAGATTCATCTTGAAATCCTCAGAGAAATGTAAAGAATTTTATGACATCCTGAAAAAGAATAACAAGTTCGACTGGGGACAGAGACATGAAGAAGCATCAAAAAAGCTCAAAGATTATCTTGCAGCAGCTCCATTGTTGATGAAACCTGAGGATGGAGAACCTCTCAAGCTATATCTTGTAGTTTCTGGGAATGCAATAAGTGCCGTATTGGTAAAGGACTTTGAAGGGCAACAACATCCTGTCTATTATGTAAGTAAAACGCTCCTAGATGCTGAAACTAGGTATTCACATCTCGAAAAACTCATTTTAGCTTTAATAATGGCTTCTACTAAGTTAAGGCATTATTTTGAAACACATAAAATATATGTTCAAACTAACTATCCCATTAAAAATGTATTAAGAAAACCTGAAATGTCTGGAAGAATGGCAAAATGGTCAGTTAAATTAAGTGCCTTTGACTTAGAGTATGAGCCTAGAAATGCAATCAAGTCACAGGCCCTAGCAGACTTTGTGGCTGATTTCAGTAGTGACATCCTGAGTGAAGTAGAGTCTAAAGTTCAACAACTAAATGAAAATTTAGGAAAATGGACTCTATACACTGATGGTGCTTCGAATGCAAGAGGCACAGGTCTGGGAATACTACTAAAATCGCCACACGGGGACAATATACCCCATGCCATTAGATGTGCATTTCAAACAACCAATAATGAAGCTGAATATGAAGCTCTCATTGCTGGTTTACAACTTGCTAGAGATTTACATATTGTTAAAATTGAAGTCTTTGTTGATTCTTTGTTGATTACTGACCATTTCACTGGATCATATGCAGTAAAGGGACAAAAGTTAGCCATATATCTTGAAATCGTTAAAAATTTAGCTACTTCTTTTGTAGAATTTTCACTAACACAGGTACCTAGGGAAGAAAATGCTGAAGCTGACGCCCTAGCAAATCTGGGATCCTCCTTTAATTTACCAGAAGGATCCAAGATTCCTATCATTCACATCTTGAAACCAGCGATTGAAGAGTGGCATCCTGAGGATGGCCAGGCACATCCTAAGGAAAAAACAGACCATCCTGAGGATATCACTGTTTTGGCCACTCAGAAACAAGATGACTCATCATGGATGACTCCCATAATCAAATATTTACAAGAAGATGTCATTCCTGATGAAGAAAATCCAAAGGCTTTCAGGATAAAGGTATCTAAATTTACAATTATAGACAATATTTTGTATAGAAAGTCTCTTGCAGGTCCATATTTGAGATGTCTCAACAAGGATGAAGCAAACGAAGTACTCAAAGACATCCACGAAGGAGATTGTGGAAATCATACAGGGGGAAGATCTCTCTACTCGAAGACTCTGAGGACGGGATACCATTGGCCTACTATGAAGAAGGATGCCATGTTGTATTCCCAAAAGTGTAATGCATGCCAAAGACATAGCAACATACTTCACCAACCTGCTGAACCATTACATTCTATTGTTTCACCATGGCCCTTCATGAAATGGGGAATGGACATAGTAGGAAAGCTACCTAAAGCTCCCGGAGGAAAAGTATTCATGCTAGTGATGACAGATTACTTCTCGAAATGGATTGAAGCTAAAGCATTTGTCCAAGTTAGAGATAAAGAGGTGGTCTCATTCATCAAAAGAAACATCTTGACACGATTTGGAGTACCATCTGAAATCATTTGTGACAACGGTTCTCAATTCATCAGCAAAAGAACAACTGACTTTTGTGAGAGTTGGGGGATCAAGATGGTAACTTCAACACCAGTCCATCCTCAAGCTAATGGATAAGCAGAATCCTCAAACAAGATCATCGTCAACAACTTGAAGAAGAAGCTTGGCGAAAAGAAAGGAAAATGGGCAGAAGAACTTCCATTTGCACTTTGGGCTGATAGGACTACTTCAAAGAATGTAACTGGTCAGACACCTTTCTCTTTGGTCTTTGGAACAGAAGCAATGCTTCCAACAGAGATGGTCATGCCTACAGCAAGGAAGCATCTTCAGGATGCAACTACTAATCTGAAGCATTACTACAAGACTTGAAAACTGTGGATGAACTCAGGGATGCTGCTAATTAAGGATGGCAGCATATCAACAAAGGATTGCTAAAGCATACAACAAAAACATCAGGATAAGAAGATTTCAAGTAGGAGACTTGGTATTGAGAAAAGCCTTCCAAAATACAACAAAGCCAAGTGATGGTAAGCTGGCTCCCAAGCGGGAAGGTCCATACTTAATCGATTCTGAAGCAGGGAAAGGAGCATATTGGTTGTCAACAATGGAAGGAGAGATTCTACCAAGAGCTTGGAATGCTATACACTTGAAATACTACCATGCTTAAGGATGCATATGAGAAACCATGATCCGAATCACAGATGGGATGAAGGTGAAGGCTGATAGAGATGAATCATCTCCATATTGTAAGTACTTATCCTTGATTTATTTCGATCGATTATATTTTCACTAAACATGGTCTAGAAATAGTCAATCCTGAGAATTTTGCAGTACCATCCTGAAGATGGAATGCTTAGAAGACTAGGGGGCTGGCCACCCTCTCCTCCGTTAAGGTGTCCGACACCTTCCTAAGGTTTAAAGGTTTTCACCTTTCACATTGGGTTAGCAACCCTCGCCTGGAGCACACGATGCCCATGTATATTCTTGGGATGGTGGGACCAATCCATATAAAAGTGGCTGACAATTTCATTATCTTTGAGATATACGATGGAGCTCTTAAGGTTTAGACATTTTTCAATATCTCAAATGGTTAGACATTTTTCAACGTCTCTTCGGGCCTTGTCGCCAGTTATTCCTAAGGGCCTTGTCGCCAGTTATTACTAAAGGCCTTGTCACCAGTTATTCGCAAGATGTTGCACATTGGTCTTGTCACCAAGATTATATCAAAAAGGGTTTGATCCCAGTTAAACAAAAGGCCTTGTTGCCAGGATAATAACAAAGTCTTCCTTTGCAGGATATTATCAAAAACATAAGTCTTTCTTATGAAAGATTACGAGATCTATTCTGAAGATATCACACTAGGGACATCCTCAGAATGCGAGACCATCCCAAGGATGGAAAAAGAACTAGATGCATCCTCAAGATGCAACACTATCCCAAAGATGAAGAAGAAACTGGGGACATCCTCAGGATAATGAAGACCATCCTGATGATGAGAAGAACTTATATGGAATATGACAAGATCAGGTATTATTTTTTATTTTATGACATTAAGTGTTTGCCAATGTTTGCAAAACAATGAAGAACACAAAGTTGATAGCGTCAAAGAGTTGTTATCATATTATTTATGCATCATGATTAAAATGTGATGTCAACCCCTGGCTTCATCTAAAACCAGGACCCATCCACCAGGGGTCAACATCTATGGGTTAAGGTCAACAAGAAAGATTTGGGGCTTCGTCTTAAAAATCAAGATCCCTCCACCCCAAACCTTATAATATCCTAGATTATTACATGCCAAAATAGATTGTCTGAAATTGTTCAACCAACCATTACCACAAAAGTACAAATAAAAAGTGGGCTCCAGCCTAGTCAACACATCCTTCATCGCCCACTAGAAGGTCCTTCACCACCTCGGCAACCTTGGCTTCAGCTACCTTTGCCTCTGCATCCTCAGGATCTTCGGCCACATCTTCGGGATGAGTGACAAGAACATGCTCATAAACCACTTCTTTTCCACCCAGGCTCTTAATCTTCTCCTTCCAGGCTTCGACATCCCAGGTGCTTTGATCAAAACCTGGATCCTTGACCTAGAGAGCCATCTTCAATCTAGCCTGGAATACGACAACAGAAGTAGATTTGATAAGCCCGTTCCTGTAATCCTCAGCCTCCTTCTGATAAACCACCAAGGCCTCAGCATGCTCAACTTTCACTTTCTTCAGCTCACTCTCAGTCTCTGCCAGTTTGGCCTCAAGAAATTTGCCCTTCTACTCAGAAATATTCTGAACATCTTTAAGCTTGGTTTGGGCTTCATGAAGTTCTTGAGCAACTGCATCCAGAGACTTTGAGAGATTTTCATGGCCTTAACAAGAAAAAGGAGAAGGTAAGTACTCTTAACCATTTTTCATTAACATAGATAATGTTATCCTCAGGATGGGACCATACCTGGAGAGTGAATTCAGAGATCTTGCTGAGAATCTCACTACAGTTCAAACCCTCAAAAGGGTTGATATCCTGAGCAACGACAGCAGTAGTACTCCCCTTCCTTTTCTTTGAAGCAGCAGCAGCCCTAGACTTGGGATCAGTAGGAGGAGTAGCCATCTTGGAGCTTGAGGGAGAAGGAGAAGTAACTTTGATTGCTTTGACATCCATGCTGTTGATGTCATCTAGGTCGAAGGAAGCAAGTTTTTTGGCTGAGCTAAGACAATAACAGAGTTAGTGAATAAAATAATAAACATCCTTGGAATGAAACATAACATGCTCACCAGACATCTTAGAAGCTTGGCTGGTAGTGTGAGTATCTTCAGCTACAAAAGTTCTTTCTGATTCAGGTAACTTGTAAATAACTTCGCACCGGAGAGTAGCGTCGTTCACAGGAGTAGCAAACTTGGCAAGGGAAGCACCTGTTAAACAAAGAATTATCAGGATATTAACATCTTCGGGATGTAACTAAAAAGTTTTTCATAAAAACGCTAAGAATAATTTTACCACTCTTTAACCAATAAAGAGGAATATCATCCCCTCGGGGAATAGAACTCCTCTTAACAAAGAAAAACTTAGTTTTCCAGTTTTTCTCTGATTTTATCACATTAAAGAGAAAGGGTGGATCCTTCTCTATAACTTGAAGGATTTAATGGTGGGAACCGTGTGTCCTCAATTTATAGATATGAGCCAGGTCTCCCACTTCTAGATGGACACCATGATCCTCAACAATCTTACTGCACACCATTAGGATCTTCCACAGTTCAGGCATGGCTTGAGAATAAGCCATCCCAGTCATATCAAAGAAATCTTTGATAAACTTGGGAAAGGGATACCTCAACCCTAGAAAGAATGGTAAGTACAAGAAGCAGACCCAGATAGAAGATGCATAGTCTGATCTTGCATAAGGATCGTAAGGACGAAACTCTGCAGAACTTGAGAAGATTTTCGAGTCTTTCAGAGCTCGAATCTCTTTGTCATCAAAAGAACAGGTCTCCTGTTCAGGATGACTCAAGAGGTTTTGGGGAACGAAATCACTAGAGGTTCCCACATTCCCAGAAGTTCTTGTGCATCTTTTTGCCATCTTCGGAATGTTATTAATTTTTTGTAGGTATGAAGAGAAAAGTAGAAGAAAGAAGAAAGAAAATTACCTTCTTAAAAAATCAGATGTGATTATAAAGGAGGGGATAAGCTCTAGATATAGGGTGTAGAAGATGATGCTTGTAACGGTCATCACGAATTTATCGCCGAGAAAGTAGCCGTTGTCATCTTGACAAGACATCCCATCAATCATCAGAAGAGATGTTTAGATTAAAAAATATTTTTACCTCAAAAGATATGAACGGTAACATATTTTTGGGGACAATTGTTGTGGGTGAAAATCCTCAGGATAATTTTACCTCACATCCCTAATATGCCATCCCCAGGATGCTGAAGAACTTGACAAACTTCAGGATGTGACAGTATTTCAGCATGTGCATATCTTGAGAATGAGCTAACAAGTTGATTCTCCTATGTATGATTGCAGGTACAAATAGGTTATAATATGGATTTTCATGCTTGGTAACATCTATATTATCACCCTCAATTAAAGAAGTCAAAGATAGAGATACAACTCATGGTCAAGATGGAAGATATGGTCAAGATGGAAGACATAGTCAAAACTGTAACCGATATGCATTAAATGTCGGCAACGAAAGAGGAAACAGCTGAAACATTAAACCAGCTAAGGAGAAACCGTTGCTACAACGGTCACTTGAGATGAATCAGCCACAACGGTCATAAGAAGACTTCAAAGAACATAACTACTTAGCGAGTTTCATGGGATCGTTTGTTTACTTCATGTACCATATAAGTGGAGGTATTGGACGAGTATAGGACACTTACAGACACATTTCTTACACTATAGCTACACACACATACACTTAGCTGATCAAAAACTCTCACACAATCATTGTAATCGTAGTACACTCGTCCACATACTTATCCAAAGTTATACCTTTTTACCATTTTAATATTAACAAACAAGGCAGGGGCCTAGACTCCTCCTGAGGTTTTATGCCGGCGATCTACAACTGATCAAGGGCTATCCTCGTAGATCGTGTGTTGTTCTTCTCGTTATTTACTTTATTTATCTATTTCCGACAGTTCCATCCTGAGGATATAATTGTCCATCCTGAGGATATAACTGTCTATCCCGAAACTAACCTAAGCCATCCCGATCGTAGTTGTCATATTTTTGCTTATTAAACATCCTGGTACTCCATCTTAAGAATATTATTGATCTACGAACATATTTCTATACATTTAGCACTCTACCTCACATAAACTAATTTGGAATACAAAGTTATTTTTATTAGATAATTTTTGAACAAAACATTGACAATCCCAACTAATTTAAACATATTTTCCCTTAACACTCTCATACTAACTAAAAGATAACTCATTTAGCTTTTGTCGACGTGGACTGCCACAACGCAGTCCACATCATCAAAACTTTACCACATAAGCAATCCATGTCATCAAAAGTTTGATTTTTGCCACATAAAGAGTCCACATCAGCACAAACTAAATGGTTTAGCTTATAGTTAGTATGGGATCATTGAAGGAATATAAGCTAAAAGATGGGACATTTAACAGTGATTTCCGAAGTTGAGACTGATGATGACTAATAGATGATGATTGAGATTATTTAAATCTAATATTCCATGTTTTACCGACATTATCTACTACTACTACTACTGCTACTATTGTTGTTGTTACTACTATTGCTGCTAGTACTGTTGTTGTTGTTGTTGCTACTGCTACTACTGCTACTGCTGCTATTGCTACTCTTGCTGCGCTTCTACTACTACTTTTGCTACTGCAGCTACTGCCACCGCTGCCACCACCACCACCATTATTATTATTATTATTATTATTATTATTATTATTATTATTATTATTATTATTATTATAAATATATTTAAGGCTCTACTAAATGAATAGTAACCTCGTTAATGAGGTTTGTCTTTTTCTTTTTTTTTTTTTGTTTTTTAACACTTATTTATTTATAAATAGATTTGATTCAATAATAATTAATAAAGTAGGTTAGTGGTAGAGTGGTTTGTTGTTTATATGTGTTCTTTGAGGTCTTGGGTTCGAAACCCGTTTGAGTCTTTTTTTACAGCACTTATTTATATATAAATATATATGATTCAATAAGAATTAACAAAATGGGGTAGTGGTGTAGCGGTTTGTGGTGCATGTGTGTTCTTTGAGGTCTTGAGTTTGAAACCCGTTTCAAACATGGCATTTTTTTACAAGAGTTATTTATATATAAATACATATGATTCAATAAGAATTAACAAAATGGGGTAGTGGTGGAGTGGTTTGTGGTGCATGTGTGTTCTTTGAGGTCTTGTGTCACACTCTCAAATTTTCACGTGCAGGGTTTTACCGCGAGGCGCGTGACACACCAGGATCCAAGTCAACGGTCACAATAAACGACAACTATATGAAAAGAAAACAACGTAAACTGCCCATTATGTTTCAAAATCATTTCAACACAACGGAAGCAAAATGTTATTACAACCCGTAAGTAAAATTTAAAGTCTGAAATGTTTAACAAACATGCTTATGAATCCTAGACGTCGTGAGACTCCGTGCGCCTATCGACAGCTGCTACCTTAGCAACCTAAGACAAACATGCTAAAAACGTCCGCAAATAATGCCGGTGAGTTCACAGGTTTTTCATGATGACCGACTCCAAAAGTTTCAATGAATACTCGTGGCCAAACCAGGCCACATGCATGCAAACCATATGAATACCTGTCACTACTGCGATTGGAAAACCATTACTGAGCTCAAATACTGTGAATACATGAATACTGCCCGAATGAATACTGAATACTGAATACCTAAGAGACAACATGCACCCGTCCAACCTCTAATTGGACAAGTGGGGCCGGCCTAGCCCAAATAGATCTATCCATATTTCCCCCGTTGTGCATCCCCGCACATTCATGGTTCTCCCGGGGACTTTCAAAACATCACATAGTAACTCAATGAATACTCCAAAACATAATGAATACATGAATACCAAAACATTGTTGACACATCTTTTATGAAAACATAGTTGACACACGTTTAAAGAATACAACATGTTTTCTCCCCTGAAAATGTAAAAGTAAAGAATGGGGCCGTGAAACTCACCTTAGAGTGTGTCTTCTGTTAAATGAAATCCAACACGTGTGTGATTGTCCCGACTAATGGCGACCAATCAATGAGTTTAAGTAAGCGTATTGACTACTAACCCGGAGGTTAACTAGTCCCCGATTGTCCAGATCTTAACTATGTGTGTTTAGAAATGTGTTTGAGTGTTAACCGGACATACCAGACAGACCTGACATCCCGTTAGTGACCTATTACATCAATTAATCAAGTATATAGGATTAACATATAAATTCCAAGCATATAAAACTTAGTTTGCATCAAAAAATCGCACATATGGAGTTATAAGGTCAAATCAGCATATCACAGGGCCAGGTTCGACCCATGTGACCTTGGTTCGACCCCTGTGTGACTCATTCGACCTATACACAAGTTCATGCAACCTAATATAAGTTCATTTGACCTTAACACATGTTCATTCGACCTTAACATCTGTTAATTCGGCCTAAATCAAGTTCGTTCGACCTAACAGAGCCACATTCGACCTACAGAAAGCCAGGTTCAACCCCTGAGCACCTACCTTCGACCCCACGCTGGTCGAAGGAGTTCCAGGTTCGACCCCTGCAGTCCCATACTTCCTAAAACGCATCAAATCACATCAAAACTATCCGAAAACATCACGAAACATCACGAAACACTGCAGTCAAGTATGAATAACATATCCCTACGAAACCCTACCAATTTTATTCCAAAATCAATCCGTTTTAATACTTACCCAAAATTGCAAAATTATGGAAACGTCACATCATGCATGAAAACTTTACCCAATTAGGAAACTTTCTGAAATCATTCAATAATCAACTCAACGTGTTCAGATTATCATGTGTAGCAAAGCCCCTAACCATATTATCCATAATAACATCATGAATCCAATCCCTAAATCTATCAAAATCCCCAAAAACAAGCAAAATATCATCATCCAACAATTGATAGCCTAAAATATCCAAAATTTATCATCCATAGCAGCCCTAGAACCTTTCTATAACATCTATGCAGCACATAATCATCATACAACACATAACACACATAAAAACATCATTAACACAACATAACACATGTTAACTTGTATGAAAACTCATGTTTAATGATTAGGTTTTATTTAGAAAGATGTTAGGAGGGTTTTTAATTGTGAAAACCATATTAAAACAGATCTGGACCTTTGGGGCTTAATGAAAGAAAATGAATCAAAAATGATTAAAAAGGGTTTTGAATGAAGAACACACCTTAGATCTTTGTTTAGGGGATGTTTGTAGGTTAGATTATGAAAAACAAGAGCAAAAACTCCTTCCCCAGTGATTAAAGTTGCTAAAGAGTGTTTAGAGGCGTTTAGGGTTTGTGAAATGATGAAAAATGACAAAGTATGGTATTTATACTGATGCCTGGTTCGACCCTATACATAGGTCGAAGGAGACTAGATGTGGTCGAAGGAAGCTATCAAGCTTCTGAATGTCTGGTTCAACCCCCCTACAGGTCGAACCAAGACTGGGTTTTTCTAAGTTTTCCAGTTTTGTCGTTTTAATGTATTTTAACACATCCTAACACATGAACATGCAATCCTAACATATGTTAATCATCAAGAACCATGGATAATCATCTAAACATCGTTTAAACACGTATTTGCATATTCAATATATACCATATACAGATCAATTCATGTTTGTTACTTAATCTAATTCTTGTAATTCACCAACTACGGGACTCATGACTTGTGTGTGTGTGATTAACCCAATGATCCTCCGAATCATTGAACCCTGGACAATATGGAATGTAATCTGACTTGACTGAACTAGTTACATATGTTTAAATAAACGTTTTTCGCTAAGGTAGACTTATGTGTTTGTGAAATGTTAACTTGAACATGTCGGGTGTCACATCTTGAGTTCGAAACCCGTTTCAAACATGACAATTTTATTTTTTTTCCCAACACTTATTTATTTATATATACATATGATTCTATAATAATTAACAAAATGGATTGGTGGTGGAGTGGTTTGTGGTGCATTTGTGTGGTTTAAGTTCTCAGGTTTAAAACCGGTTTGAAACATTGGTGTTTTTTTTTTTACAAACACCTATTTATTAATAAATATATATGATTTTATAATAAGTTATTATTATTATTAAAACTATATGGTTCCAAGCATGATAATCATTGTTTCAACGTTGTATACAATGAGGCCGTCCAGTTACGGTAACAAAGATTTTATCTACTTATTTATCTTTGGTTCGCTCGCCTTTTTTGTTTCTGTTTTCTCTATTTATACTTTGTTAGTTTTCAAAAATATATTCATCCCATTTTCCGCCGTTGGTAAAAGCTTCGCTAGAAGAAGCTAAAGATTAAAAAAAATGGCCAACATGAAAGCCTCCGTTGTTTTCAGCTTCATTCTCCTGCTTTCATTTGCTCTCTTCATCTCCAATGGAGATGGTAAAATGACCATTAAAAGTAATTTCCATATATATCTTCATTTTGTTTAAACATTGATTAATTAATTTGATTGTTATGTTGTTTATAAATATATCAATGCATCACTCCTATAAACTTTTTGATGATTTTTCGGTGAAGCACGAGACAAATCAACCGATCAGTGATGTGGCTTTGAGTGATATGTCACTAAAGCACACCTTTCTTCCATCGTCGGGGTATTTGCCCATGTTTTTCGATGGGCCATCACTGATGAATTCACTAGTGGATTCATCTATTGTGCTCTCGGTTTTTCTGTTCTTTTTTTTTCTTTTTTTTTTTTTTTTTTTGTATGTTTAACAAGTATCTCGTGATTCAATATTAGGGGCTCCATTGCAACCAGCATTGGCGTGTGACGAGATTTATGGGACACAAGTCGGGGACACATGCTTCAGTATCATAGAGGCCTTCCAACTCACGACCGCCACCTTCAACGCCTTCAATCCCAATTTGAACTGTGACAAGGTCTTTGTTGGAGAATGGTTGTGTGTCCATGCTACAACCATTTGAATGTCGATTTGACACCTCGATCAATGATCATTCCGATGGTTTAATTAACTTTGTCGTGTTAACCATCGTTTTTATCCACAAATAATAACTTCTGTTGCCGTTGTATTCCGTTTATCATATTTCATAATCATAGCACTTATCCATTGTACTTTCGTATTGCCTCCTCATAGGCACCTCCTAGTTATTAATCAAACATAAAAGTTTGAATGTTGACTAGTTATATTTGTTACAAAACGTGACAATATTTTTGGTACTTTAGGGGTTATGTGACGGTGCGCTACTACACGCGGGGAAATATAATCTGAATGAGCATCTGTGGTGCGTAAACACGATCGCACTCTATGATGGTTCTTGAAACAGAATTTCCAAACTATTTTAAGAACAAGTGAACCCTACTATGTTACTATTCAAGTTATCTACACAAGGCACTAAATTTCATATCATTTTTATTAGTGAAGAGTCAAAGGGGTGTGATATCCGCTGTTGGTAGACCTCTATGGACTACTTAGACACTTTTCCTACCATCTCTATATATTTATAGATAGATTGAGGGTGTACCAATAGCTCTCCCAAACAGAAAAAGAAAAATAGTATTGATAACCAATTAATCAATGAATTTTTTACACGAACGGAACTATCTGGGCGGCTCTACTGTTTTGAAACGTTAAAACAAACAATTAAAATTGGGGCTTTATTATTGGCTTATAGTCGCAATAAAAAAAAGGATGATTTATGAAGTTCATTCGTTTACATTAATAAAAGTAAAGTAGATTATTCCTCTTAAATCTAAGTGTAGAAACAAGGATCCGAACCAACGGCATGATCCTAAGCTTCCACATAAATGACCTTCGAGTGCTAGAGAATCACACCACAAGCACAAACCTATATACCAGAAAATGTTGTTAGTCTTATCACATGAAAGGGGTTCTCCATATGATCATTATTCGGTGTGAAAATAAGGTGGTATTTGGTTTTTAAGAGTTAAAAGGTCTGCAATCTGCGGACCACATTTGCAGACATCTGCAGGAGAAGAGATTGATCAAAGGTCTGCAGTCTGCAAGAAGAAGACTGTTTGTTTCTTAATGTCTGCAGCGTAACATAACCATAACCATAACCAACCGCAACCCACCATAACCATAACCAACCACAACCCACCATAACCAAATACGTAGAAGTTGAACAAAGATAACATAGATGACAGCTACTTATCATTGGTATTTGTGCAGCTTATTTGTCTTACTTGAACATTTTTTTCATATGATAATTATGCAAACACAGAGTCACATACTAATAACCCAACTTTCCCAACTAAATCCCATGTTCATCTTCACTTCTTAGCCATGCTTCAACCAACCACGTCCCTCCTTAATACTCCATTCATATGATCAAGCCACAATTAAACAACAATAATAATAATCAGCAAACCAAAAAGAAGAAAGGAGGTGCGACGGGGAGGGTGAGGGGAGGAGCGACGGGCGAAGGAGGGAGGTGCCACGGGGAGGGGGAGGAGTGACGCCGGAGAAGGGAGGAGGAGCTGCGCCGGAGAGGGGAGAATGAAGGAGGAGCGGCGTCGGAGAGGAGAGGACAGAGGAGGAGTGGTGTAGGAGAGGGGAGGAGGGAGGTGAGAAGGGTTTGAGAAGGAGGAAGAAGAAACATTGTTGTTTGAAGAGATTAGAATAGAGGAGAAGATGTTGGTCAAGGTATGCACCAAGAAGAAGGCGTGTAGACCTTTATTAGTGAAAGGTCTTCCAAAAAACAAACACTCTGCAAACCAAAATGTATGTCCGTAATCTGCGCGACGCAGACATAAGAAGTCAAGAAGAGCTTTTGGCAAAAAAAAAAAAAAAAAAAAAAAAAAAAAAAAAAAAAAAAAAAAAAACCTAAGTATTGATTGATTTAGATTAGAAATATGAAATTAGACAGACAGATAGAGAATAAGATACCGATAGACAATGAGACCACCTCTATTTATACCAGATGTTGTTAGTGAATTAGTGACATCGCCCCCTTCTCCTATTGGTGGACATCCTTCATGCTAAATTGATGCCATATCTCATGTTAGCATGGATCAAACATGGGTTTACTTGCTTATAATGGAACATCTCCATTAAGGCAATAGATCGAACAACATCGGCTCTGGTATTGATATAGGGTATGTTTTGTCAATGAACTTTTAGGAGCTTCAAGTTTTAAGTTTTTAAGAAAAAACTCATACTCAATAAAAAGTCTTGTTTGGTTGAAGGAGCTTGAAGCTTTTAGGTTAGG